>CM077827.1:1800000-2299187 GCA_039720395.1 Liquidambar formosana | reverse complement strand
GGTCATAATGGCTGTTATTGCGCTCATCATGTTTTCAGGTTCTACTCGCAGCAGTGGAGGACATGGGCAGCATGTTTTATACAAGTAGCTTGGCGTCGGTATTGTAAGAGGAAGCTTGAAAAGTCTTTATGTGACGAAGAAGACAGGCTGCAATATGCTTTAGCAAAGAAGCTGGGACCTCCTCCCCAAGCCTCGGTGCCACTATAGATGCATCAAAGTTTGCTGTCAATTTGCAACGAACAGTGCGGCGCAAGGGTGCACGCAATGCCAGAGTACCGCAGAGATTACTCCTGCCTCAGAAGCCAACTGAACCTGATTTACTGCCTAAGATAATTGGCATATGTAATCTTTCTAGTGAATTTTGTTCAAGGTTTGTATTATATGTAGGTTCAATTGTAGATGTCTGTATGATATTTGCACACGATATTTTTTGTGGCCAAACCCACCTTTTTATTGACACAGACCGAGAGACTTGAGTCATCTAAGAAAATGAGGATGATGCCATAACCCTCCATTTTTATTTTTATTTTTATTTTTATTTTTTATTTTTTATTTTTTATTTTTTATTTTTTATTTTTTTTTGGGGGGGGGGGGGGGGGGGGGTGTTTCATGAGAAGCCCCAAGGGCCGTTGGGGTTTGCAACCCAAAAAACATGAGGACAGTGTTTAATTTCACTGAAGGTTTTTATTTTTTCCTTGGTTTTCTGGACTTCAAAGGGCACGTTTCAGAATTTTAGGAAGTGGAACAAGCTGATCTACTCCGTAATGATATCTGATTCTTAAGAAAATCAACTTAAATTGGTTGGAATATATATATGAAATTGTATATTGAACATTTATGCCTTGTTTTTTGGCTCTAGCTTGAACATCCTCACAATAGACTTATCAAACCTTTGTTTCTTTGATGCTGGTCTTGATTATGTAGACTATTACGTGTTTGTATATGTAGACTTATCAAACCAATTTTTGATTATGTAGACTTATCAAACCAATTTTTGACAAAAATCCATGCATGACTTCCTCTATTTTGGGATTTAAGCGAAATATGGCGTAGATGCTTATAATCACGATTAGGAGGTTAAACTAGTGATAAGAAATGGTTTGAACATGTATTATGTACAAATATCCTCTCACTAATTGTAAACAATAATCATTGATAAATAACCATATAAAAGATATCTTATACATGTGGGAGATGATCTTATTTCCAGCAGTGGCTGTCCACTAGTACATTTGCCTCTAGCCATTGCTTTTAAAACTTACTTACAGATATCTTCCTCATCACCAGCAGATATCTCATTTTATTTTCTACTTCTAGACATTGCTGTAACACCTCTTAGGTAGCAACATGGATTACACCTCCAAATGCCTACCCTGCATGATACACCAAAGCCCTGCACGTCAAAAAAAAATACAAGGTTAGACAGAGGGATGATACAGCAAAGCTCTGTATCAAAAAAAAAAAAAAGTTTTAGAGAGAGAGAGATTTACTTGGCACAGTCAGTGTTCTTGTTGATCGGAGGGAGAGTGATGGACACCCCACATTTCTTGGGAAGAAGAGGGATGCGAGCAGGATCGTAATTTCCAACCTTAGACAATATTTCCTTTTAAGCATTCACAGGTTGCTTTCCGATCCGCTTTGCTTTTCACCATGTTACTTACATTCTTGACACCTGAACAACAACGCTCGCTAGGCTGGTCATCCAACAAACCAGGCATGTTACCTCGCAGGTATATAAGGCAGGGGCCCAACTGCTTCTTCACCTCCGAGCATGAAGGTGCAGCCATGGCTGAGTTTGAAAGTAATAAGAGAGAGGCCAGAATCCCAACAGGCGACTCATGGTTGCTCTTAATTATAGATAAGAGACTTGAGATACAAATGGTGTAGTTTATGCTTCTGAAAGAAGGGAGTATTTATATATAGAGGCTTCTGCAATGGTTTGTTTTGGTTCAATTTCTCTTGATTAATCATGCAAGTATCATGATTATTGAATCGATGCCGGCTGTTCCTTCTACGACTAAGGGATGGAGTCCTTGGGAAGTGCTTAACGTGGCCCATCATTGCAAAAATGCAAACCCATGTCCGTTGAAGGGGAAAAAAAAATATTTTGAAACACGCATGTTAGACACATGTCTGTAATTGTTTACTGCCATACTAACCAAACTCATAACAGAGTATACACAAAAACATCATTAGTGGCCTAATTATTGTTCCACTATTACATGTATGACTTCCTGGCCATGAGTGCCCTAAAACAAGAGTAGTGTTTTATATGTACCAACTCACTTGGTGCGCTGATGATGTAGCGCAAACTCATTTAAGAATTCAAAAATCATGTAACACCCTCTCATCTAACACGTAAGTTGGTGCAAACAACATTCCCCCCCCCCCCCCCCCCAAAAAAAAAAAAAGAGCATGCCCTTTTTGATCATTACATCAGTGCATCATGTAGACAGGTATTTTTATCGTGTTGGGAAAAAATACACCTTCATGCATCTGGTGTGCCTATTTGAAACAAGAAGAGGGAACACCTGCATTTAAATGAAGCTTACCACTAGCCGCATATATCCTCTTCCAAAAAATTTATCTTACGATGTTCACAGAACAAGTGAAATAGAATGCAGAACAAAACAATTCCTGCTTTCAATCTCAAAGATCCCAAACAAGTAATATAATACCCTAAAAAAAATAAAAATAAAGGCTGTGAAATGAACTACATTAATCTGTATCTGTAATTCTATTTACATGTTAATGTGTTTCTTACAATGTATATTTGTATCATGGTTTTGATGGGTATCGAGATTCAGGCTTAGAGTCGTTACTGCGATTTATATACAGGGAGCCTACAGTGGGAACTTCAGCATGTGAAGAGACCATTGCAGAAAGAGGTTGGAAGTTTGTATTCCCAACAAACCAGTAAAGAGCCCATTTCAAATTACAAAGGGTGTACTTGAGAGCTTTGGTCCAATTCTCCTGCTTGTTGAAGCTCTGCGTAATGGAATAGTTTTCCACTTTGTCATTCTCAATCCTGCAAAAATTAGCCCTGGATTAAAAGAGGCGTGTAGGGCATATTTCTTCAAAATGTCCACATTATTTTTTATTTTTTAAAGGCCATCACAAATAATGGAATTTCAAAAATTTTGAAAATAATTCCTTAAATGACTATGCTTTTACTTTTGCCCAATACATTTTCCCCCGTCAAATTCGTCTTAACTTCTCACATGTAAATCCACAATACTTGAAAGATTTTTCTAGTACCACTGGGTTTCCAAATATTTAATACAAGTAATATTTTTCACATCAATATGCAAGTCCAACATAAGAAAATCTTACAAAGTTTTTAAAGAAAATTTGTCCATCCAATATAGTTTTGCCTTAACCCAACTAATTCAAACGATGTGAGCGTTTTACCAATTTTATATCTAAATATAAGCTTATATAAGAAAAATCACCAAGCAATCTACTTCCTACAAACTGAAAAATATATGAATTTACCATTGTTTGTCGTTCTGGAAATATTAATTACTTCAATTACAAATTTAATAAGGGAAAATTTCTTGAGCTCTTCCCATTTACTTAGTACTTTACCTCTCACTTGGGACTATGCCCAATGCTAGAGGATTGACACCAGAGAACTGTCCAGATCAACGAGTACATAGGTCATATGTAAGCATAATTGATAGTTCTAAGGTCCATCATAGAATTCATAGATGTAGCTTTAATATAGAATGGATAAAATAAGATCAAAAGTAGATTTACTTTGTGGATTCGGTCATGAATTGGAGAATAAAACACTAGATGCACAACAAATTATCTGATGAAAGTATTTACAAGTGCATGAATAGAAAAACATAATTCTAACAGTTTAAACATGAATAAATTCATCTCTAGGCAGAAAGGCCGTCATAAGAAGGCTGATTAAAATAGTCAACAACTAGCCCTTTCTCAGTTGGTTTACTTCTTGTGAGGTTGAATGAAAGGCCTTGTCTTAAATTCTACATAATGTTGCTCTCTGCATACCCTACTACCCCCACCTGTACCCAAAATGGGTTTCTTTCACCTCGATGACCTAGACTCTATGATACAAAACCAAGCTAATTGAGAAAATAAAATTAGGGAAATTCAATATTTTTTATTTTTTTTTCGATAAGGTAAGTATGTATTGATGAAACAAGAAGGGTTTAGCCCAAGTACATAAGACATATACAAAGACAAACCATCAACTCCTCTAAGGTTAAAGGAATCAACAAATTAACAAAAGAAAGGTTACAAGTATTGGCATAGCTAGAGTACCACAAAAAAGGAATCTAACAAGGGAAGGCTTAAGATCAACAATAGACTACTCAATCCCATCAAAAGTTCTAGAATTTCTCTCCCTCCAAATAGACCACCAAATGGCATGGGGAACCATGTTCCAAATCACTTTCGCCTTCTTATTCCCCCCTTTAAACCACCATCCCGATAAAAGATCATAAATAGACAATGGTAGGACCCAATAAACCCCAAACATAATGCACATAAGCATCCAACAACTTCTTTCAACAATACAATGTATGAATAGATGATCCACTGTTTCGGCATTTTCTTTGCAAAGAATACTGATGCAGGACAACCCTCAAAACATGCAAAGAAGACAAAGAAGCTGAAAGAAGCAAGAAGAAAGCAAAACCCTAGAACGTGGGAAAACCCAATTTTTTAATTCATAATAAGATGAAAATTAAAGAGAATATTGGAGCCTATATATAGGTCCCAATTACATCAAATAAGGAAAAACTTAACCTAGGAATTTAAAAGGCAAAAACTTAATTATTCTTAAAAATAAATTTGCCTAAAATATGCTAGAGCCTAGGTCTTCAAGTTAATAGGCTATATTGGACCACTCGGTTGAACCACGTGCATGCTGTCCCCATCAACTCTCCCGGGGTGGGAGAAACTCGACCTCGAGTTTGAGTTTGAATGGAGATACTGAATTCGCCCATTCCAAATAAACAGATACTTTGAATAGGCCAATTGCTTGAGTCGTTGAGTTAATTCTACTTCAAACTGTGCAACTCGGAGTAAAATCTTCAATTTAGCGAAGAACTCGATCAAACAACGATCAGTTGCCAACCTCAAACTTGTCAACACCAAGAAAATCTATCCCTTGTACCTCAAGCAATTCAAACGCAAACACAATATCATCCACTTTTGACAGAACCAGATTTTCTTGTGGCAAACCTTCTTCTTCAATACTCGGTACTTTTGGGGCTTCTATACTCTGTTGAAACTCTTGCACGATCATTTCTTCAACTTTTGAATTATCTGTGACGACTTCAATGTTCCCCTTCCAAAACGTCTTTAGCTAGTATAGGGTTAGGGAATGAAACAACTCCTTGTGGCATAAGCTCGGGTTCATCAGTGAGATCCGACTGCGGTTGGGCATTGAGCTTGGCACTCATGTCTGGAAGTAGTTTCATCATGGACTCCCATGGTGAGTAGTCCATTGGAGTTGCTTCCACAAATTTACACGAGCTCTATCTTTGCAAATAGAAATAACGATTGGGGCATAATCATCTAAAACAGAACCCAAGGATTCAACTGCTTCCATGAGATAGAGCTTCAATTTTTCAGCACAATTCGTGAGGACTTGTTCTCCCAATTGCCAAGATAGGAATCCAACATTCTTGTTCTCCTTTCTGACACTATCCAAGAGAGGATATAGAAGCTCCTTGGAGATGTCATCGCTTTCCTCCAAAACCATGGTCATGATTGCTTCCATGTTGGCAAATGTAGCATCAGAACAATGAAATTTAGCAATTGTCAGAAAATGTTGGAACATTTCAATAACCAATGCATCACACTCAAGATCCAACATCTCCATACATAACCTGATCTTTGCAACATTCTCAAGAATGGAAAGAGATTTAAAATAGCAACTATTCCCAGGAGACAATATACCAAATGTTGAGACTATAAGTTGAAAAACTTCTCTCATTTGCTCATCATTGTAAGGAGGAGTTGGTGCAGTGATTCTCAAAATCTCACAGATGCAATAGGCAACTGAAACTCTCACATTGGTGTTCATATGCTTCAAAAGCTCAGGAGCTATCAGTGCACTCATTGCAGGTCGAAGTGCATCTTGCATTGACTGCAATGGGACTTGCCATACTTTTGATAAGTTATATCCAAGTCCATCAAGTAGGCGGAGTAGCTCACCAACAGAATATATAGGAAATATGAGCTTTTTTCCCATATCCATAAGTCGCTTTTCGAAAAATTGTTCAAAAGAATTCATTTTTCTTTTTTTTTCTTTTTTTTTTTTTTCTTTTCAATCACTTTTTTTTTTTTTTTTTTTTCAATCAAACATGAGAAATTAATTGATACAATTCTAAAGAAGCAAAATTAAACTAAGAGAATAAGGAAATTGGAATACTGGATTAGAATAACCTGGATTGGAATGAGGATAACCCGGTTTGCGAATCTGGCTCCAATTGGAATAATCTGCTCCCAGTTAGAATAGCCTGATCCTCGTTTGGAATAGCCTAAGTTGAATGGAGGATAACTCTATCCAAGGACTGGACAACAAACTTCAGTTGGAAAGAGTTAATCCGTGATTGGAATAACCTTATCCAAGGTTTATGAGCTACTTATTTGCAATTTAGATCGCCAAGAAATCGTAACCAAACGGACCCATTCTCCTTTTATATCATATACCCGAGACTCAAAAGGTTTTGCCATTCCTAAGGTTCAATTGTGGAAGGGAGAAAGAGACTGGCAGGTGTCTTCGACTTCGGCGAGCTCGACGGCAGTGATGGCTTCCGGCAGAGATGGCCTCAGGCAGCGACAACCGACAGGGAAGGTCGACGTCACAGAAGACAGCGATGATGGCATCGGCGAGATGGTGGTGGCTGTCGGTGAAGTCTCGATGGCAATGATGGTGGATGTGAGATTTGGCGGTGGGTTCCAATGGTGGTAGCTTCTGACGACCGGGGCAGAAGGCTCAGATGGCAGTGTCGGTGGTTGGTGATAACGCCGTGGGCTCAAACGACAGTGCTGGTGACGCAAGGGTGGGTTTTCCGACAACGCCACTGATGTGACAGTGGGCTTCCAGCGATGGTGGCTTCTGACAACGACGATGGAAACTGTCGGCGATGGGGAATGTCAAGTCATATATGGGTTCACAATGGGGGTTCGAAGGATTTGGGGTTTGAGTTCACAGTGGGTATGGATTCGTTAGGGTATGGATTTCAAGGGATTTGGGGTTTGGGTTCACAGTGGGTTTTGATTTTGATGGGTTGGTTGACGGGAGGCTAGGGGTTAATGGTTTAGGTTTGTTGGCTGGTTCGTGAGGGTACTTGATTGTATTTGAGAGAGGTATTGGAGTTCTGGATCAGTCGTTGGTCTTGGTGTGGGTTTGATTTGGGTTTCTGATTTTTTTTTTTTTTTTTTTTGACGATGTGGTGGTTGGGGCTGATAGTGAAGGGGGGTTGTATAGGAGGAGTTTTGGGTGTGGTTGGAATTTTGGTTGGGGTCTGTGTATGAGGGGTTTTGGATGAGATTGGGATTTCCTTTATGATCGAAGGTGATGCATTGACGGGCTGTGCTGGGATGTTATGGGTTGTAGTGGTGATGCGAATCGGTGCGACTGTAGTGATGAATGGGCCATGGACTTTGGGTTTGGCAGTGTAGCTGTGGCAGTAGCGATGGCGAGAAGCACCTAACAATCAGAGACTTGCGTGAGTGATGCGCATGATCGAAGTTTGCTCTGATACCAAGTTGATGCAGGACAACCCTCAAAACATGTAAAGAAGACAAAGAAGCTGAAAGAAGCAAGAAGAAAGCAAAACCCTAGAACGTGGGAAAACCCAATTTTTTAATTCATAATAAGATGAAATTAAAGAGAATATTGGAGCCTATATATAGGTCCCAATTACATCAAATAAGGAAAAACTTAACCTAGGAATTTAAAAGGCAAAAACTTAATTATTCTTAAAAATAAATTTGCCTAAAATATGCTAGAGCCTAGGTCTTCAAGTTAATAGGCTGTATTGGACCACTCAGTTGAACCACGTGCATGCTGTCCCCATCAAATACATCTCTTTGGCATATACCAACCTCTCTCGGCAAGGTGATCTAAAGTCAAGCATTTATCACTACCCACCAACCAACAAAAGAAAGCCACTTTAGTAGGAACCGAAGCCACCCATGTAATCTTAGCCAGAATAAAAGGAGCTCTTTGAGGTCTTAAGCAATTGTAGAAAGATTTTACAGAGAATAATCCTTTAGAAAACTTACGCCAAACCAAGGAATCATTCTCACCCACCAAAATCTTTACTATCATAAAGAACTTGGTAGAAGTTCATAACACACCCCAATTCCCAATCATTAAAATGCCTCACAAAAATGACATTCCAATGACTAACACCAATGTCCCCTTCCAAATAGTCCTTAACCAAGGCTTCTTTATTCAAAGCAATACCAAAAAGAGAAGGAAACTCCACCATAAGAGGCGAGTTAGAGGACCACACATCTTTCCAAAATTTCACTCTACTACCATCCCCCACTATAAACCCAATACCCTTAATGAAGTCACCAAGCCCTTGCACAATCGCCTTCCAAAGACCCAAACCATGGGATCCTCTAACTACATTAGGCCACCACCCTTCACTAGAAACACCATATTTCCATACAACAACATCCCGCCACAAACCTTGGATATGAATGAAACAAAAAGGGCTTAGCCCGAGTACACAAGACATATACAAAGACTAACCAACAACTCCTCTAAGGTTAAAGGAAAATCCTTCTTGTTTTTTGGCTACTGGATATGAATAAATTTTCACAAACAATCGAATACCATTGATTTAAGAACTTATATACCTATATATATATATATATATATATATGCACATTATTTTGTATAGACAAATAATTTTATAGATTCTAAGAAACTTACTTATAGGGAAGCTTGAAACATTTCTCTGGTGGTATGTTGTTTTCTTGATCCTTTAAATTTGCAAACTCAGCAAATTCCTTAAGGCATGTCAAGAACAATGTCATTGCTTTATCGTAGCGAGTACTCCAAAACAAGTTCACAGGACCAAACCTAAGAAATAATTCAACCAATTAATATCCAATAGACAAAGGAGGAACAAATTGAAAAGTGAACCAGGTACATGATCTAAACATCCAATATATGGACTTTCCTTGGATTTCTCCCATAATATCACTGACTATACAAGAAAATATCACAAAATATAGGCCACTCAGAAAACTTCTATGGAAACCCATCAAATAGTGGATCAAATGACCCCCTTCATGCACCATGTACAGCTAGGCCAATGGTGCTCTATTCAAGTTGTCTAAGCTGCATGCCATTTAACATGCTGAATTATATTAGAGAAATCCAATTGAGTATAAAGGTAGTAGTCTACTTACAGTTCATACGTATTGTTGCTGCTGTCCATAATTCGAGGGTAACTCCCCATAGGAAGTATTTTTATTCGATATCTAAAATTTAATAAATTAAGGATATATCACATACCATTATAAAAACACTTCTGTAGAACAATGTCGGAAATTTTGACTTTAACTTAATTAGAGTTGCAGAAATCTATATGCTTCAGAGACTTAGAACAACCAAATGCCTTTCTCATTACTGAAGCTAGATGACTTGCCAATCCTGAAATATCTATCAAAGTGTCTTGTACAGAGTGTCTTGCAGTAATTAACCCCATTGGTTGAGCACTAAAATTAAAAGATCATCTTTGGAGAATTCATGAAACGATAATTATTAAAATCAAGAAATTAAATTTGATACATAAGATGTGTGTATATATATAGAATAAATAGACATGGTTGCCAATAATCTGCACTAATATGTTAACCCTTCTAATGATTGATTTGAATTACTAAAATAACCTCACATGGAAGCTTCAATTTGAAAATTAATCAGGGAAAATATGTGAAAAGGGAAGTAGATGAGATCTGCAATAACACCACGTCTTGAAACCCAAATAACAATAATCTTTTCTCCATTACTAGTTGCTACTTACATGAAAATAACTAAAGCACTAGACAAAAATTAATATAAATTTATGCCACAGTTAACATAAGCATCAGGAATGCAAACTTGTAAGTTTTTGGTTTAAATTCAAAAGGTGCAATCATCTACTTGATTGAGGGCATTACTCTAACATGTAAGTCTTGTGTTATTCAAAATTTGTATGTCCAAGAGTATTTACACCACTAAAGCATGCAATGAAGTAACAAAATTCATAAGGAAGCTAGGTCCCAAGGTGGCTGGCTCGAGTGGAGGTGAAAGATCCCGAGTTCAAGTCCCAACACCTTGGTTAAAAAATCCCCTGGCCAGCGGTTCCCTCCCCCTGCGAATAGTGAGTAGTCCCTAGTTGAAAGCTTTGGGGAAACACTGGGTCTTGACCAAAAAAAAGTAACCAAATTCATTTAATTGGTGAAGATACTATTTAAAAACTGAATAATTATTTAAACGATAATTAATAAAATTTTTAAAAAAAAATTCAGAGATGCATAGTTTCACTTAGAAGGATACTGGAACTTTGGCCGGAAATATTGAGCCATCGTATGAAGGAGAAGGCAAGCTTGGCCCCATGCAGCATTTATCTCATCCCACTCAACCTAAATGTTTCCACAGCATATTGTAATCGATGTTACATTATGTTTAAGGAAATGTATAGAAAAGGTATTTGGAAAAAGAGGAATATATAAGAATGAAGAGGAAGGGTGGGAAGCCATCTCTCTCTGCTTTTTCAATTGTAATATATGCATGAAAGCAGTACCGACCAGAGATTCAGTTGTTTAACCTGGGGCAACGAAATTGTTGCGATGGAAGTTTCGGGATCAGTTGATTATGCAGGTGTGTGCTACAATCTTGATCACAGATCACCTTCCACTTCTGGCAAACCCAAGGCCCATGTAAGGCCCCACAACCCACATGGACCAGGCAATACCAAGGCCCATAAGAACCATGGAAACCTAGTTTAGGTGGCCCCAAAGGGTTTAACAAGAGTCAAACTTAGGACCTCCACTTCTTAAGGCATGGTCCCTTCCAACTAAGCCACCCCTTGTGGTTACCACCTGCCATGTTTTGTCTTACCAAACAAAATATACTGTCAAAAAGAATGGCTTTCACATCTGCTCAGGCAAACATTTAACCTAGAATATCTTGACACAAGGAGCACCAATAAACCACCATTGGACAGATGAAAAAACAACAATGACTTTCTGTATAATGAAACGGATCCAGCTATCCCAAATATCAGTCTACAATCTTGTCTACAAACCCCTTGCCATTTTCTGAGCAAAGAAAACATCTTTTTCCGGTGTGGATGTTTATCAAACCTACGTGAAACATATTCTTGGCAAGATGCAACAAACATTCATCCCAACACCTCTTATTGTGTTATGCTTATGACTAGGGCACATAGAGAGAGAGAGAGTTTTCAAGTTGATTAAGTTTCAACGTTGGAGAGAAACAACATATGTTCATCCCAATTCCCAATACACTTCCAATTGTGGTAGGCGCAAAACAAAAGCAAGGAGAGGACATACTTCGAGATCACCCATCCAAAGAAAATTTTCAGATCAAAAAAACCTAATGCCTAGTTTTCTTTTCTTACCGGAAATTTAGGAAGTCTTCCAAGTCGAAAATTATTAATCGTTCCAAATTCTCCATCATGCCAGATAGGGAAGGCATCATTAAGTACATTTGTTTTCTTCAACAACTCCAGATGAGCTTGTGAAACTTCAATTTTGGCCAAAATTGCATCCCTCTCTTCCTGTTGACAGAAAAATATTTGTTTACACTTGAAAAATACATATTGAATAGAACTGAAAAAACACACAAAAAGGGGAGCAAGGGATCGTTCTCTTGCAAAGTCTGTTGCAAAGACTCATAATCAGCAGCTAAGAATGGATGAAGGCAGAAACACCTAGTTCGAAGTACCACATCAAGCTAAAAGGTTTGGGGTAATTTAATGCTTCATTCGCAACTTAAAGAACATGATTCCTCCATAACAAATTCTATGAACGTATATCAACGCACACAATTCAAGGACATTAAAATCAATTTCCAGGCCCATTAATTATCACTTGAATGATTCAAGAAAGGATTATGTTAAAGCCATGTTAGGAACAGAAACATTCAGATAAGCTCTTTGCAATGGCAGAGGAACTGCTAAAAACCAGCTTAGTTTGATTTAGACAAACTTTAATTGTAACTGAAAATTACCAAGACTAAGAATTCAGAACAACTATTTATTCCAGAATAATGCCAATGCAACTGCCAATGAAGTCCCCAAAAACTAGTGGAGTGAAAAAAAAAAGGTATCAACATCTTACCTGATGTGAAGTTAACTGAAACTGAAAATTATTGAACTCATGCCAATACCTAAGACAAGTTGAGTTCAAGAAACATAAGCAATTAGCAACTAAAGATTTCATATGCAGATACAGTTATGCATACATATAAGAACAATTCATTATAACAGACTCACAAACACTCAAACTTTATCAGGAACTATTCAAATCAGAAAATTTTAATTTAACCAGAAGTTAAGGAGACGAAATTCACCGCTCTTCCAATTCCTTAAAGCGGCTAGATTTTAACTCTAATTCCTTCAGTTCAGCATTTACATCCACACACTGTTTCTCAGTTTCTTCAATTGCTGCTTCAAGTTTCCTTTCTTCTTCTTCAATCTGAAATAGCATCAAGAGATAAACAAAGGAACATTTTGGCCTCATAGGAAAAAAAAATTCAGTATGATCTCTTCGCTATATTAATCATAAAACATGTTCTGAAACAATATTTCAATGAAATTTTTTTCAACTTCGTTATTATTGGTCCAAAATATATGTTGAAGAATTTCCAACTCAAAAATATCCTTTAGGTTTACATCTTGCAAAATTGCACGTGTATTAGGCTATTAGCATACAAGATGCATTAATTTCCAATATCTAAAATATTACAAATTAGACTAAAATACTAACAGGTACGAAAGGTTCTAATTTATGGCCTCATAGCAAAATCACCAACTCTGAAGGGAAAATTGAGTAGACATCATGGAAATAATGACCCAACCATAAATATCTTTCAATTCAGAGTAAGTTGCTTCCAGCCTATTGGTTATTGGTCATTAGTCATTACCATTTACCTTCTAATCAACGTTGATAAAGACAAAGGTGGAACCAACAAAGTGATTTATGCATGAGCTGGTTACCATATAAGCACCTTTAATTTCTCCTTAAGAAAATCAGCCTCACTAAGAACATCTCGTGCCTCACCCTCCAAGCGTTGAAGACAGGCTTCATATGCTTTGATGTCCCTATTCACATCTTCAACCTCCTTATCAAGTTTATCAGACAACACCCTCATGCATTCAAGGCACAAAGGTTGCTCAACCTGGAAATTTGAAAACAACCAAAGAGATCAAAATCAACAAATCTCAAAACAAGTTTCCAGATCAAGGGTATACACAAACTAAAGTTTTAAAACCAATTGTGAATACCATATCAATATTCCTTTGCCATGAAAACATTATTTATGTATACCTGTGTCTGGGTTGTGGCAATATCAAACGCACGCTTCAGGACAGTTATGGTTGAGTGAAACCCAGTGTTGTTTGGCTGCAAAGGACTATTGGGACCTCCTTCAGGTGATGGTAAATGAGTCCCACCTCCATTAGATGCAGACTCATTGTACACAGAAGCAGCAGGTGGAGGCAACACCACATACGATTCTTCCATTGCCTTCCCTGACTGGCCTGTATCAGACTGGGCAGCTCCGCTACGAGGACGAGGAGGGACCCCCTGTGCCAGGGTTCTTTGCTTTGGCAACACAACAAATGAATGGTCCATTCGTGTTGAACCCAATACACTTCCAGCTCCATGGATGGAAGAGCCCTGCATTCCTGCACAGGTTCATCCAAAACCATAGTGAAATAAACATAAACATCCGACTCCTTCGACATTGAGTGTAATGTTATGTTTCTCTTCCCAACAGAAGTACTTAAGTATGGCACTGAAGTTAGTAGCAAATCCAAAAACCGCCTATATTTTAAGTACTTTAAATGTTCAAGTTGTGAAATATATTATACGTAGTAGACAAAATTCGTTAGAACTTATATAGAAGAATCAGGGTTCTGAAACTGTAAATTAATGGCCAAATTCTTTTTTTTCCTGGTCCAAATAGGAATTTTTCCAAATTCCCATATTCACACCCAACATTTAACACCCTAAATTATTTTAGTCTTCTTTAAATGTTCGAACAAATTTCACCAAAAACACTTATTTTTTTTACAAAAATTTCACTAAAAAAATACTTGCATGAAACATGAAACAGCCATTTTTACAACAACAGAACCCAAATTGGTCCAAATCTGATTCATTTGACATTTATCCCAGTTCAATTGGACATGGCTGCATAAAACTGAATTCGTCACATTAGCCGCGAACAGTTATGACTCTCAAATTCTGAACTCATTTAATAGAATTGAATTTATTCCAGCTTACCCACCCAAAGAAGAAGAATCTGCACTTCCCATTCATCCAAATCTTACCCCATATCCCCCCGCCCCCCGGACCATGCACTGATGCACGCACACAAAACATATATATTATATATATATATATATATATATAGAGAGAGAGAGAGAGAGAGAGAGAGTTAAATACATGGTAGATGTACATATTATCTTTAGGGCAACTATAAAATAAAATTCAGCTTTCTTCAGATAATAAAGGTCCAAAATCTAAATAGGTAGCAAAAGGAGCACCGTGGACAGTTTCAAATTGTTTCAGCACAGTTTCAAGACTCCAAAAAAAAAGGGCCATATACAGCTTCTAGGCAATCATGAGCACATAATTTTACGCAACTTACTATGCCCAAAACCCCAAATCATCCAATTGCCGCAACCATCATATATGGCATACATATATATACGTATCAATTCAGACGCATTAATCTCAACACACGCACACATACAAAACATAAATGCAATCACAACCACACAATTTTACAAAAATTTCCATACAGGAGACTTCAACTGATCCAATCTCCATAGACGCACACAGCGGACATGTCAATTAAGAGTATAGTAGCAGAAGAGAAGAAACCCTAACCGGAACGAGAGTTGGAGGAGGAGGAGGATTCGTTGAAGAACTTGTCGGCGTAGGAATCGACGCCGACGATGCAGAGGGCGTGAAGACAGTTCTGACACACCCATCTCGGCAGAGTCGGATCCACCGGGAAGTTTCGCCCTTTGTCGGCCATTTATGACTCTGCCTTCTTCGGCCGTTCGTTTTATACTCTGGTGTATAGAATAGGTATAGAGAGAAGAAGAAGAAGAAGAATAAGAAGAATAAGAAGAAGGAGCTGTGTAAGTCGTGCGAGGTGAGAAGGGAAATCGTAACAGTTGGGGTTTCCGTTTGTACCAAATCACGGGTAGAGAAATATAATACTCCGGTGACAAACAAATAAAGAGGATTTAGGACAATTCCAATTGGACATGGCCTATGTGACTTCTAATGTACACGTAAGTAAGCGTGGGGTTCCAACTATAAGAATGATAAGCTATAATAATTTTGTCGATGGTAAGAATTTTAGTTAAAATGTTATTAAAATTCATGAAAATCCCAATTAAGGGTGGCCATCTCCGAGCATGATGTTTTACAAAATAGAAAATTTTAATTTTAAAAATTTAATTGTGGAAATTATTTTAATAATAAAATTGTTACTTACTCTGTTTCTTTAAATCAGATAAGATAAGACATGAATGTAAGAGGAAGACTAGATGCTAATTTTAAGATTGAGTCCTATTTCTTTCTCTTACGAGATAAAGTTTTAGGTTCAAAGTCTCATCTTGTGGAGGATTTAAGGGAAAGGGGAGTGATACCCCTTCTTCAATAGACTAATTTATTTACTTGCGATCACCTCCTTCACTACCACGACTTGTAATCGGTCAAAGATTTTTCACCGTAGGCACCACTTTGATCACAAACAAGCCACAACCAAGGAATAGGTCATGTGATTTTACTGTAGTTTAATTTGGATGCAATGGCCGATCAATTTGCATTGAATTGTAATTATTTTCCCATTGGCTGAATAATCTAAAATTATCTCTTAATTTTATTTTTTTTATTTTTATGATGCGTGTTATAGCAAAAAAAAACCCACCAAACAATAATGAAAACAATGTTACTAACAGCGCCTTCTCTTATATTGAAAGACATATGTATATATCTATACTACCTATAAAAAGCTGAATCTCAAAAAAACTTTTGAACGACCAATATACCCTTATTTAAAAAGAAAAATACATGTCTACCCTTCCTTTAATTGAAACATATAGTAAACAATCTTATCATTTTATAACAAATGAAAATTAGATTTTAACTCAAACTCTTAACAAATTAAAGTTAAATTCTTACTCAAATTCTATTTCCTAGAGCAACTATCAAGTTGTATGATAATATATATGAATATAAACAAGCCACAACCAAGGAATAGGTCCTTCGATTTTATTATGGTGTAATTTGGATGCAATGGCTGATCAATTTGCGTTGAATTGTAATTATTTTCCCATAGGCCGAATAATCTAAAATTCTTTCTTATTTTATTATTTTTATTTTTATGATGTGTGTTATAACCACCAAAAAAAAAAATGATGAGAACAATGTTACTAACAGCGCTTTCTCTTATACTGAGAGATATATATATATATAATTTTTTATCAAAGTAGATCATCCATGAATGACGGTTGATCTTATTTTGAACAAAGAAAATGTTTTGCCATGCCTTCTCATAATCAAAATAATTATAGAGATTAGGCAGAATATTGCCTGGAAGTTTTCTGGGTTGGTGAAGAGGTTGACCCCAGTCTGAAGGACTAAGGATTCTCAGAATATTGAAGGTAGAATGGGTAATGTCTGAGGGATCATTTTCTGGCCTGTTGTATTTGAAAATTGCCGATTTTGTTCCTTTTTCTAAAACATATTGATACCATGCCTGGCCTTTGCGAAAATCATTTGTCTTATGGTGGAATCCTGGAGGAAAATAGGATTCTATGATATCCGGGATATCTGTTTGAGAAAATTCCCTTTCTAGAACCATAATGTCCAAAGAAGAGGGTTTTGCAAAATATGGGCTATGATTTTTGCGAAAATTACTGTTTTTATTTTTCAAAAGAAGTTGCGAAGATGGAGCAGAAAATGCTCCTAATGACTCCTCAGATTTAGAAGAAGTTGCAATTTGTTTGCCACTACTTCTAACACTGGAAGCTGCCAATGAATAAGTTTGAGACTTATTTATTGGGGATACTCGCTAAAAGCTGAGTTGTTGCTGTTACTGTTTTGTCAATTGCTGTTGCTTGTATTGGTCAAGCAATTCTTCTTCTTCTTGAAGATCTTCAAACCATTTTTTCTTTGCCATGGTTTTTTGCTGGCTAGATGACCCTGTTGCCTGGTTATTTTGTTTGATTGGTTGCCCTTGAGGGGCTTTGGATTTGGCTTTGTTTTGTCTGGGCATTCTGAAGAATTGCCCTGTTCTTTGGATATATGACCCTGTAAGAACTCACGAGAGAGGAAATCAGGGACACAATTGTTTTCTCCTTTAATATATTCTATATCAAAATCAAAAACTGAAAGTATTGCTTGCCATCTAGCAAAAATATGTTTTGATGCAATATTTTTAACATCTTTTTTCAAAACAGGTTTTGCAGCTTAACAGTCTACTCTTAGTAGAAATTTCTGGTTTAAAATATCATCTTGGAATTTTGAAATACACAAAAATATAGATAATATTTCTTTTTTGATTGTTGAATATTTTGCTTGTGCTGTGTTCCAAGTGCCAGATGTGAATCTAACAATTTTGTCCGTATTGCCCATCCTTTGCATAAGGATACCACCATAACTTATGTCTGATGCATCGGTTTAGATTATCTTAAATGTGGAAGGATCTGCTAAGCTAAGACAGGGAAGGGTTCTAGCCTTCTGTTTTAACCTTTTGACAGTATTTGTGTACTCCTGTGTCCATGCCGGGGGATCTTTTCTAAGTCTCCTCCTGAGTATTGCGCATTCTTGACTAAGGTTGGGGTAAAAGTCTACAATGTAATTGAGACACCCTAAAAACCTTTGCAACTGTTTTTTGTCTTTTATTTCATCAGGAAATTTTTCTGCAAATTGGATTGACCTTTCTATAGGGACAATGGTTCCCTGATAGATATGATGTCCTAAAAATCTAATCTTTGTTTGGAAAAGATTAATCTTTGTAGGACTCAAAGTTAAACCATTTTGCTTGATTAGATGGAAGAACGTGTTAAGATGCTTCCAATGTTGCTCTATTGATTTTGAAAACACTAATACATCATCAATGTACACAATAGCGAATTCAGTGTATTGCGTAAATATTGCATTCATTATATTTTGGAATTCTGAAGGGGCATTCTTTAAACCAAATGGCATTACATTCCATTCGTAATGGCCAAAAGAGACTGTGAAAGCAGTCTTATACATATCTTCTTCAGCTATTTGTATTTGCCAAAAACCTGACTTCATGTCAAATTTTGAGAATATTGTTGCCTTACTAAGCCTTCCTAATAAATCTTTCTTATTAGGCAGAGGATACCTTATCCCTTGTAAAGCATCATTTAAAGGCTTATAATTTATGACTAATCGTGGAACACCACGTTCAATTTCTGCTGTCTTAAAAACATAAAAGGCTGCACAACTCCATAGTGAGCGGCTTTCTCTTATAAGATTTTTAGAGAGCAGTTCTTTGATTTCTTTTTTGCAGGTTTCAAGCAATTCCTGATTCATTTGAATAGGCCTTGCTTTTGTAGGAATCTGGCTTTCCTGAAAATCTTTCTCATATGGCAAGTTAACAATATATTTGTTTCTGTGCCAGAAAGTATGAGGATTATCAGAACAAATTGTCTTCTTTAATTTGTCTTCAAATTGTTGTATTACAGATTGAAGTTTCCAATCTTGCAATTGTTTCTCAGTTTGTCTATACTGAATTTCTTGTTTAAGATAATTCAAATGTTTTGTCTTATTTGCTATTAAATTGAGGTGTTTTTCTTTTGGATAAACAAATTTATCTTTTAAAATATTAACATCTCTAACCGATGGTGGGTTAAGAAATTCAAATTTTGTTACTTTGTCTTTTATGTAAGATGTAATTCCTGTTGTATCAACGCTAAAAGGTTGAATAAGAGTAATAAAGGGTGTACCTAATATTACTTCTCTACTCAAATTTTTAACAAGGATAAATGTTGATTCAATACAAGTTCCATCATTACATATATGAACTTTGTCTAATTTGTATTGTATATTAAGTTTAGCTCCACTGGCTGAACTTAACTCTTCTTTTGTCTTTTGATAGTATTTTGAAGGGATTAACCCTTCTTGTATACAATTCATATCTACACCTGTATCAATTAATGCAGTTATAAAAAATATACATTGGTCATTTTTGTCTTGTGGGTTTTGGACCATAATTTTTATGGTAGTATTCCATTTTTGATATGTTATTTGTTTAATGAGTTGGACAAAAACTTCTTCACCAAGGTTATCCTTTTCTTTGGTGACATTATTTGCTTCATTGTCAACTTCTTGAATGATAATTTGGTTACCATTACTTGTAGAAGCTTGTTGCTGTTCTAACTGACAAATTTGTTGCTGTAAAGCACTTATGCTTAAGTTTTGCAAGTTTGTATGCTGTCTCAATTCTTTTAGTTCAGTTTTTATCTGTTTGACTTCTTGTTTTAGGTCTTGAACAGATATTTCTTCTGTTTGTTGTTGCTTATATTTTTCTTCAAAAATTTCTTGTAGATTATAAATTCTTTTAGGTTTCTGTTGTGGTTGGCTAACTATTTGTTGAAGATTTTGCAAATATTCTCTTTTTAAAATTGGATCAGTCATCCTGTCAATAATGTCCAATAAGAGAGTTTGTTGCTCTTGATTGATATTTCTTTTAATCATATTACAACATTGTTGGCTACAATCTTGTTGACATTGCTGTTCAGATTCAGAAGAAGAATCTGATGTTGTAGTTTGTTGATTAATTTCATCAATTTGTCTTTCTTCTTTTGATTCTGAATAAGATTCATATCCAAAGTCAGAATTATATATTGCATTTATAATTATTGCTTTTATCTCCTCTTGAGATAGGTTAGTGTCTATTTGCAATTCATTAATAGTTTGTTTTACTCTACATTGGCCTTTATAATGGCCCTTTTTGCCATTTTCATGACAAACAATGTCTTGTTGCCTATTATTACTATATTTTCTCCTATGCTGTTTTTTAGGATATATATATATATATATATATAAAGCTGAATCTTAGAAAAACTTTTGAACAACTAATATACCTTTATTTTTTTAAAAAAGTACATATCTATCCTTACTTTAATTGAAACATATAGTAAACCTTCTTATCATTTGGTAACAAATGAAGATTAGATTTTAAGTCAAACTCTTAACAAATTAAAGTTAAATTTTTATTTAAATTCATAAAAAAAAATGTACTTTTAAATTTTAAACCTTATCTTTTATGAAAAAAATATAAAATCTTTATATATTTATTATTTTGTATAACTAATATTATTTAAAAATATTCATGTGCAATGTCAGTGTGTTATATCGGCATTTTTTTGCCCGAGTAAGGCTATAAATAAAAATGGCGGAAGAGAGGGAGGGGAGGAAGAAGAAGAATGAGTCGTTTAAGAACTTGTCGGCATAGGAATCGATGCCAACGATACAGATCACGTGAAGATAGTTCCAACATACCCATCTCAGCAGATTTGAATCCACCTGGAAGTTTCGCCCTCCATCGGCCATTTATAACTCTTCCCTTTCTCTGGCCGTTCTTTTTATAGTCTGATTAATTATTTAGGTATAGAAAGGAGAAAGGAGTTGTAGTCTTGCAAGGTGAGAAGGGAATCGTAACAGTTGGGGCTTTTCTTTGTTTGTCAGCTAAAAGTCTAATATCATCACATAGAATCCCAATTTCCTCGAGTTGCATACTAGAGTTTTTCCGCCATGCTTACAATGAATATTCCCCTTCCATCTCGAATCACAATCCTGAATCCCCATTCCCACTAATCCATACTGCCCTTTTTAATCCAAGCTCCATCAAAGTCAAGTTTGTATAATCCACTAGGTGGGGATTCCCCTGCGAGATACAATTTTCTGCTTCTGTGCAATATAACCATTGTCCCTTTCTGGATTCCAGAGCTAGCTCGTATTCCCCTCTATTATCATTGGTAGCCTTCATAAACGCATCGCTTGGTTCCCATTTTTTTTCTCATTCAAGCTTTTGCCATTACTTGCTTTCCTAGTCTGCCACAGGATAAACACAACTTCACGTAGTATGCTCGCAGCCGAAGGATCATCCATCCATTTTCGCCTTGGATTATCAAAACATTGCCTGAAGCGTTGATCTAAGATAGAGTTACTGTCCAGTCGAAGTGATAATGCACAGACATAAAAAAGAATTTTCCAATTCTTTGAAATGACTTCAAGAACCAAATCAGAGTTCACGCTAAGTTAAAATTTGTAAAGCACCAACTAGTTCGATTATTCAAGATATATAGTTAGGGTAAGCTTATTATTACTATTTCGTTTGATTTTAATTCAAGATAGTCTAGGCATTCTTTTTGCTTGTGCTTGTATATATCTTCTATATTTGAACTAAAATCTTTTGCTTTTATTGCATTATATTTATAAAAAAATCAATTTAGTTTTTTTTGTTTCGCTATGTAAGAGAGACATGCAATCGAGAGGAATCAAATGCATGACCCCTGAAACCTTTCCACCTTAATAAGAGAAGAAATGCCACTGGTCCAAAACCCTTTGCTAAGTCAATTTGAAGTTATGATAATGTTTGCATTCCTAAAATAGAAGTCATTGCCCTTAGAAATGGTATTCTTCTTGCAAAGAAAAATGATATATTAAAGATTACAAATAAAAGACTAATCGTCTTTCCAAGGTTCGAAGGTGTCTTGCAAAGTAAAAAGATATAAAAAAGGAAGGAGAATTATAGATAGCGGCTACGAGCAAATAATTGTAATTCAATACAAATGACTAATAATTTCCTAATAAATGATTGCTAACTTAACTAAAAATGATTTCTAACTGTAATTATTTGCATGTAGTTGGACCTATTTATAATTCAGTCATTTGGTAAACTTGAAAATGTCTTTGTAAGGTTTATGACATTTTGAACAATTGTATTAAGATTATTTTAGACAAATTAGAATAAATCACATTTACAACAAATGAAATAAAATTACAAGCAATTTGGAAATACTTTAAATTTAAAATATTATGTAATCAAATTTGATAGTTTTCACTTATTCACTTTTGACACATAAGATAAATAATAATAGATTAGTGATAAAAGATGAATGAAGTTTTCTGTGACCCAATACTAGTACAGTTTTTGTTTGTTTTTCTTCGGGCTATGCCCCTTCACCAGGGGTGTTAATGGTTCAGTTTTGTTTGGTTTTAGGGGATATTTCAAACCAAACCATTATATTTAGGTTTTGTTCCTCCCAAACCAAAACCAAACCATACTATAAAAAAACCAAACCAAACCAAACCATTATATTTCGGTTTGGTTCGGTTCGGTTTCGGTTTTAACATATCAAGTAACAACAAATGATTGAAAATGAAAAAAATGACATGCCAAACTCCAAAAAAAAACATTTTTAATAAAGCATTATATTAGCAACTAAAAAAGACAAACATTGTATCAAAATAGAAACATATTGATATATATTAATATGTCAATATCACACATAACATTAATAGCTAGTTTAATACATGCCAATCTAAAAAAGTGAAAACAATAAGAAACTTAAAGTCAACAACAACATACCCATTACCTATTTTACCCTTATTAGAATTGGGAATTTACAAACTTTAAGTCTATATATATATATATATATATATTATATTTTTCGGTTTTTTCGGTTTGGTTTGGTTTTTTAAAACTGAAAACCAAAACCAAATCAATTGAGTTCGGTTTTCTAAAATTAAAACCATAACCAAATCAAATCACTTGGTTCAATTTGATTCTCAGTTTTAACCAAAACCATTAACACCCCTACCCTTCACTCTACCCCCACTAAAAATAAAAAATAAAAAATAAAAAATAAAAGATAAAGGGGGTGGAGTGAAGTAGTTTAAAAAATGAATAGATAAATAAAAATTCCACGGGTTCGCCGCGTGAGAACCGATCAAATTATTGGCCCGACTGCCCGAGCCCCCCAAATAAGGAGAGAGGAAGAAGCGTCCCGAAGCCTAGGCGTTGTTATTCTGACGAAATCCCCAAACCCAATTTTCATTCTCCGATCGCAATTTTCCCGAGAAAATTTATCGAGAGCGGATTTGACAATGGAAAGAGAGAACATCTACCAACTCTTCGTCAAGCTCTTAGATGGAAAAACCCTAACCCTAAGGTTCGCATCACCAACAGTATCAGGCAAAACCCTAACCCAACATCTCTATGAGATCACCCACATACCTTCACACCACCAACTCCTCCTCTCCCAAGGCCGCAACGTTTACTCTGAAAGCCTCGTTTCGGCTGATGAGAATCACCTGTTCCCTACGGTGCACCTCCTCCTCCGTCTTATCGGCGGCAAGGGCGGTTTCGGCTCGCTCCTGCGGGGGGCGGCGACGAAGGCCGGGCAGAAGAAGACGAACAACTTCGACGCGTGTCGCGACATGAGTGGGCGGAGGCTGAGACACGTGAACGCGGAGAAGAGGTTGGAGGAGTGGAGGGCGGAGGAGGAAGAGAGGAGGCTGGAGAAGGTGGCGGAGGAGTACTTGAAGAAGACGGCAAAGGCGGCGAGGAAAGCAGGTGGGTCGGGTAAGGAGGATAAGTATGTGGAGAAGTATAGGGAGGACTCGGCGAGGTGTGTCGCGGAGGTGGAGACTGCGGTGAGGGAAGCGATCCGTGCTGGGGATGCTAAGGCAAAGCGGAAGGCGGCAGGCAATGTTGGATCGGACGCCAAAAAATTCAAGATTTGGTAAGGGATTGAGCTTCTATTTTTATATCTTTGCATAGAAATTGGATTTGTTTCTTGTTGAGTTTGTTTTTGGTTTATATTGAGGTTATGGTTGCATTGGGCTTTAATTTGGTTAATACAGGTTTTGCAGCTGAGAAAATTGAGGAAAAGAACCGAATATTTAATTTTGAACCTTATAATCTGTATTAATTTTGTTTACCAAAACATTGAAAACCCATGCCATCTAATTGAAATGGATATTTTTAGTGTTAATGTTATTGTCCTCTCAGGTCCCAAGCAATGAAAATGTAAAATTCAAAAAAGTTTTTATTTTCCCCTCTTTTCTTAACTTTACTTATAACAAAGGCTGTGCATGTATATGATTTTGATCAGGTCTAGGGCGTCCCAGACGATCATGGCCTACCGTGTATGACACACACCCACGTGTGAATGTGAAGTGCCTGTGTGTGTCATCCATGGACAGCCGGGATTTGCCGGGACAGTGCAGGTCATCCCGGACCTGATCAGTCCTCTCTGTGTTGATCTTTTAATCACACTATCTTCCCGCATCAAAATTTTCTCTTCTAATGGGTTGATTTTCTTAGGTCGGGGAAGAAGAAACTGGAAGAAAGCGATAGTGATGATATGGACGAGGATGGCATCGAAGATGACGACGATGAGGAAAATGCGAAATCTGTCGTTATAGACAATGAGAATCAGTCGGATTCGAATAAGGAAGCAGATGGGAGTTCAAGTTCAGTTTCTGATGGGAAACTAGATGGTGAATCTTCTGGTGGAGTTTCATGTGAGAGTGGGTCTGAGGAAGAGAAAGAGATAGTTGTGCAGGGAACTGGTGGAAGTAAGGGTGTTGATTTTGGTGAAGGTAATGGTGTGGCAGAACCACAGATTCATGAAGAACAGGTAGTTCAAAGTACCAGTCAGTCTTCTTTGGGGGCAGAGATGGTTTTGGGATTTCTGGAAAATGTGGCTGAGAATCAACATGCTGACAAACTGGAATCTGAAGACGTGAAAGAAGTAGTGGGTCAACCCCCAAGCATTTCGAATTCGGAGGAGAGGGGAGATTTTGAAAGTAAAACAGTTAATCATGAAGGTAATGGTTTTTCTGAATCTAAATCAGGAATTCATGAAGAAACAGTCATTGCGAACACAAACATTTCAGATTTGGAGAAGCCACTGAATTTTGAGGAATTTAGTTCGGCGGCAGAGATGGAGGTATTCTCGTCCATCCTATTATTTTATCTTATGCGTTGATTATTTGATTATGTTGTTGCTCCTCTGAATTCCCATTTAATTTCTTTTAGAACGTTTATCAGTTCATCAGCGAATGATATTTCATCAATGCCCCCCCCCCCCCCCCTCTCTTCCCATTTTCTCTCACATTAACTCACAATCTGAATTTATTTACTGAGAGGAAGGAATATTTTTCACGATAAGTAACCTTTTCATAAGCATTTTCTGATGTCCTATTAAGGTTTTAAGCGATTCCTATTTGGACTTGTCTTGGAACTTTTCTCAATACTTTCATTGGTACACTTTAGCACTTTTGAACTAGTAGTAGTAAGATAAATATGATGACATCTCGTGGACTGCACTATGGTTAGATTGTGATATTAAAATCATTGAATTGTTTCAGAATTCAAAAATGGTAGGCCTGTTTGAACTAGATTTGGAGGTTTCCTTGAGCTTGTGCAGTTGGCTGATGCTTCTCTAGTGGACTGCATAAACTTTAAATTGTGATGTTAAAATCATCTAATCTTTTTGGTATTGGAAAACAATAGGCCTCTTCAGACTCAATTTGGAGGGTTTTGTGAGGTAGTGCAATTGGCTGCTGCTGCTGCTACTACTACAGCCATGCTAGCTTAGCTTCACAAAAATTCTGGTTATCCTGTATAATGATTAATTATGTGCCAGCAGGAAATGTGAAGGAGATTCCTGCATATTTCACTTAAAGCCTCATTGGGGTTGAAAGAGTACCCACCTTTTAGATATGTTGTTTAGCTGTTTCAGCTTTAAATCCTACAATTCAACATATGCACCTTATAACACCACGTGGATGTTCTCTTATAAAGTTGTCAAATTATCTTTTGAGTAATTTTGAAAAGCAAAGTGGGATTATTATTTTTGGAATGGCTGCTTTTAGTTGAAAATGGGAGTATCAAGCCGTAAGTCAAATTTTGGCCCATTCTATGAATTAACTTGTTTTTCATTCTTGTTCCTGTTCGTTGTCGTTATTAACATGTTTTTTTCTACCTTTAGACACACAAGGTATAATTAAATGGCATTAACTGAAACTAACGCCATTTCTATTTTATTTTTTAAAAATTATTTTAGGTTCTTGGCATGGAAAGGTTAAAATCCGAGCTGCAAACGCGTGGGTTAAAATGTGGTGGGACTCTGCAAGAACGTGCTGCCAGGCTTTTCCTGCTCAAAACTACACCTCTGGAGATGCTTCCAAAGAAGCTTCTTGCCAAGAAATGATAGTATGTTGTATGCTTCATCTGACTTGGGTTCATTGTCGAGGAATTTGTTCCCTTCAAATTAGTGAGTTCCCAGTTGAAGTCTGTCTGTAATTAGAATCTATACTCAGTTTTTGACTGCTCATATAGTTGTAATGTTTTATGCCATGTTTTTAAAACTCTGGAAGCCTGTAACTGATTGAAACAATCAAATAATATCAGTTCTCTCTTCTGTAAACATTACTTCTTAGTTCTAACTCTAGTTGACATAATGAATTTATCACTTGCATTGGCACTGCATCTTGATCTTCAGTACTCTGTATATTTGTTCGTTGAGCAATTGTACCAAGGACAGCTTAAGACTTTAATTTGCCAAGTGAAGGTACTGTTTACAATATCACAATGTCTTGATTTGTTTTATTTTTAATGATCATAATATCATTAATTTATTTCTTTAGCTATTTATGTATGTATTGCTCTATGGCCTGTGTTTACATGTATTTACTGTCTCTGCTAAAAATATTTTGGCTTCGATGAAAGGAGGTGCAAGTAAATATTACATGATTCAAGAAGTAGATCACAAAAAGATTACATATTGATCTTGCACATTTAAGCTTTCATTTGCTCCAAAACTAATATAGTATATAAGCCATCTGATTATGTATTTAACTATTGTCACTATTCAATTTTGATAAAACCCAAAAATTTGCGACCTTAGAATCGCTATATACAACTGAAAAAACACTGCAGGTAATGAAATATTTGACAATGATATCAATTGACATGAGTAGGGGATGGTGACATCCGGCAAACTGGACATGTACCATTCAACCGGAGCCACTCGTCGATGCAGTCAGCATGGAAGCAGTGTTTGCACTCAGGTATACACCTGAGTGTCTCTTTGGTGCGGTATTCCGATAAGCATATAGGGCAAGTAATGTCATTGGGTCCTGGAAGACGCCGGCTTTCCCCTAGGACTAGCTTTGTGTAGGATTCAATGGTTGTATCATCAAGGCCTGTCGTGACAATGGTGGGTTGTGGTGTCACTGCCGTTGGAGCAGACATGAGTGTTGTTCGGCCTCCCCTGTCCGTGAAGCAAATGAAAAGTGCTATTGCAATAGTGGATGTAATAGCCGGAATGGTAATGGACAAGACAAGGATCTTGAAGATATGTAGTCCATCGCCGGACTGGCTCGTGTCACCTGAAATTCGAACTTCTTGTTGGTTTTGGCACAAATTTGGACATTATATTGAAATTGAAAGAGATCTACAATAAGAATGACCAGTATATTCAATTTTCAATTCAGAACCATTACGGTTGACATCCTGAGAACAGACTGAATTCTCAACACTCATTGTTCAAATGGAGTTCCAGCCAATTCAAAGGGACTTAAGAGAATTGGTAATTAGTTTAGGGGAGTGTTAGGATGAGGCAATTTAAAGGGACTTAGAGAGCTGATAAGTAGTTTATGGGAGTGTTGGGATGGCGATTAAGCGTTAAAATGGCTTTGTTAGGCAGCAAAAGATTAGGGAAACTAGCCGAAGAATGATTTTTTTTGGTACATTGGGAAGGATTCGAACCCTTAACCCATCTTATTCTTACCCTTTTCCTTACCCTCTCTCACCACGAGGCTAACCCCAATGGCTTACTAAACAAGGTTTTTGGACATTTTGACTTTTGGGTTTTATATAAAAAGGATGGACTACAGTTATTATAATATGTTGTTACGCATCTCAATATAAGCTATTATATGTGTGAGAATTGACATCAATATTCCCATAACCTACGGCTTCTTTTAGTTGACATTTTTTTAGTGTTAATCTATTCTGGTTTAAATTAATCTCGATACGTTAATTATTATAGACATTATCTTTAGTTTAGTCAATTAAACTAAACCAATATGATCTCTGTACATGTCATGCATTCATCATTGCATATTTGACCATGCAAAACTACCCATTCCCAGAAGGCTAAGACCATTTACCCAGAAAACAATACTTTGACCTAACCAACCTAACCATTCAGTTGCGATATCCTTTGCAGATTCTTCCTCGAGTATCACCTGGCTCATAGTTTAGGTGGTATTTCTCTTATTCTAAGGAAGAACTTGGAGTATTAGCCATAAGAAGAACTTAAGGAGTTCGAGACTCTAGCTTAGAAGAAGGTCGGGTTCCATGGGGTTTGGATTCTTCTATTGTGTGGCAAAAAATTGAGAAAAGAACGGGAAAAAAAGGGTGAAGATTTTTCTTCAAGCGTCCTAGATTAGATGGTTATGAAGTTACGACTAAGTGAGATTACTGTTTGATGAACTTTTTAAAAATACATTTTCTAAGCCCAAAAGCCATTTTCTTACCTTTCGTTTTTCTTTTTTCTTCTAATATATGCTCTCTTTTTATTTATTTATTTATTTTCCTTATTTTGATGGGTTTTCTTATACATGCTTAGAATGTTTTTTTTTTTTTTTTTAAAAAAAAAAAAAATACCTTTCCAAGTACCTAACTAAACACCAATTTTTGCTTTCAAAAGCAACCCAAAAGGTATTTAAAAAAAAAAAAAAAAAAAAAAAAAAAAAAAAAGGTTACTTCTAAAATGTCCAACCAAAATTTTGATATGGACAGATACAAAATGATGATTAAGATAGATCTGTACCTGTTCCAGGGTCATAGAAACATCCAATTTCTTGGCTAGTATTGCTCTCCAACCCACACATACCTCCCTGTGATTCACAATCTCTGCAATCAGGCACATTCCAAGTTAACACAAGATCATTCCCAAGATCAGATGAAAGCCCACCCTCATTCTGCACCGGCCACGAAACTGGTATTGGCAAACTTGCAATTACGTTGCATGACCTAGAAGACATGGATTTCACAAAACTCATGGAAGAGCTAGCTAAAACTGAGGTGGTGGAATTACTAAGGCAATCTATGGGAGTGAACCGTGACTTTATGAGCTGTGTTGGGCAGCTAAGAAAAGTGTAGTCTTGATAGTAAGAAGCCATGAAAGGGGAACCTGAAAGATTGAAGCCTAGTAGAAACCGTCTTGGAAGGCAATTATTCGGATCGGAAAGCAGTATCTGTTGTGTGAGATAGTCGATATTGCGTACGAATAATTCTCCTGAATGAGGAAGTTTCAAAACTGCTATGCTTTGATTGTTGCAGCTTAAGATGAAGCCTGGATAGCCACAGTTTTGGGGCTGCGGGTCTTCTAGCTGGAAAGGAAATCGAATGGTGTAGTCATTGACACTATTGTTGCCACAGGCGACGATTGGGCATGTTGCATAAATAACTTGGAAGAAGAAGAAGAAGAAGAAGAAGAAAAGGAAGAAGAGGAAGAAGAAGACTTCTGAGTTACCCATACGTTTGATAGGATGAGTGATTTGAGGGAAGGGGGGAAGGCCTCACTATAATAGTGATTTGTGTAAATATATTATATTAAACTAATAAACATTTCGAAAGTCAAAGCCTGGAGAAGGGGTTGTAGGATAAATTATGCGGTGTAACCATTGGATACACCCTCCCTCTCACGTGATAGCAATGTCCAGGAGAGGGAGGGTGTATATGCGGGTAATACAGAATAAAAAGGGGCAAAGTAGGACTGTTTAATTGCAATTTCTAACAGTGTGTTCATTGTTAATCATAAATTTTCTTAAATTTGAAAACTGGAACGATCGCATATCTGACATCCCTCTTTTTTTCTTTTTTTTCTTCTAATCAAGAATTTAATTATTTAAGGGTAATATTGAAGGGTGTGATTGGTTTCGAAGAAAAACTTGGTTGGCCAACATTTCGGGGCACTTTCATCATTTAAAAATGAAATTAGGTTTGGTCAAATTTTTGTTTTTGGCCCAATATGAGATCATCAAATCACTATTTATATTTGTTTCTATCAAAAGTTGTTGATCAAACTAGGAAGCGTGGTCAAAATTTCTTAGTACATTTGAACAATTATATTCATAGTTAACCAAGAACTCTAATTCTCAAGAGCACCTACCATGGATTGATCGACACCGATGGAAATACCACATGGATATGATGTCTTTTTTCCTTTTCTTCTGCGACACATTGATACGAAGTCGTTCCATTTATTTTCCGTTGCATCTAAAGCTCTACAAATCTGTCCTTACTATAGTCTATAGTCATTGCACAAACAACATTTTTTTTTTCTTTAAATGAAGAAAGAAATTCCCGAAAATATAATTATGATTCAGAGTGAAAAGATTTCATATCCAGGTGATGTATGAACTCTCCCCCTCCCCATGTTAAACCCCGATCGTTTTATATGCTCATAGCCACAGTACTGCATCCATCCATCCATACATTAGACATACATTGATGTGTGTGTGTGTCACTTCCTTTCAGTACCCCTTCATACAAATATTTTACGGTACATTACTCTAATTTTATATTGCAAAGTAGGAGAGGGTATGCACAGAGAAGACCATACTAACTGAATTTTCCTTTCTTCTGTTTTATACTATTAATTGATAAGTACGCCAAACTGATTTCTTTGGTGAAGCGTCTCTATCAGAAGATCAATGAAGAATTTTAATTGTTTTGAAGAGAGAGATCAGATTTCCCCTAATATTTGTGGGATTTTGATCAAAATTTACAGGAGTTGCTGAGAAATTCTTATGGAAACAACTTCCCCATCAGCTCCAGCTCTCATGGCGTGGTATTTTACATTAAGTCCTGCTTCAGAGAGGGGAAAAAAACAATAATCAAGTTTATGTGATAGTGTAGTCTTCCCAAATTGAGTCCTTAAATTTTCTATATGAACAAAAGCAAACCTGCTGTATGCAATTAATGCAAGCACAATCTTTCTGATCATTCAATTTGAGTAATCACAGTGACTAATTGGTGACGGTCTAAACCGGTAGGTAGAAGTATAAGTAGTGCTGCTCACCTATGGGATGGTGCGGTACCATAGGTGACCAAATGGTGTGGAATCATGTGTGTGAATCATTCACACACGTGTGAAAATAACACACAATTCCATACTGTTCAAACCCTACGCAACGATTCCGCACCATTTGGTCACCTACTAAAATTCATTGAAAGTTAATCATACAAGAGGTTTAAGAATTTGGAGGTTTTCTTTTTTCCTTTTACCTTCATTTTCTTGTAAATTGGTGTTGACCGCAACTGCATGGAGAGTTATCATCACTTTCGGTTGCCAATCATTGGGCTTTCCTACCCATGACTTGAGATCAAAGATTTCTGCCAATTCATTTATAAATTAGACCACATCAATCCATTTCTTTACTATCAGGAAGTAACTAATATTTTAGAGATGATATTGCTTGACGTTGAAGGCTGGCAATTTAGAGGTTTGTGGTAACCTATAACAGCCAGCTGTTACAGCCAACCACAGCGTGTTATACACTGGTACATGGGAAGTTTCTTGTCAATATTTAGAATATTGGCAAGTTGGCAATTCACCTCCTTCATATGTTTCAGTTGATCGAATGTGGTGTGCCAAGTCAGATATGTCTATTTCAATTTAGAAGAAAGCTGAACCCATATAGCCATGGCTGTCCCTCATTTCCTCTTTCATTTTGATCCTTGAATATCTCGACCTGGACTTTGTTGGTTACTGCAAATTACTATGATGGACCCTAACAACGTACACTCAACTAGTAAAATTCCTAATAACATCGCTCTACAAATAATGAGAAATGTGACAAATGCCTTTGGGCCACCGCATAGGCTGCACAGTGACAATTTTAACGAGACGATTAACAATATCTCAAACTTGAAGAAAATTCCCACAAAGAATATCTGTAATGCCTTGTCTATTCACTTAGTCAGAATTATTGAAGAAAGCTTGAAATCTATAAAGTAAGATGCTACTTCCCAACTTTTCTTTTCCTTTTTTTTTCTTTTTTTAATTTTTATGTGAATTAGCAATTGACATGACAATGTTATATCAGTATACCATCTAAGAAAAAAAATTTATCATGTGATATTGACATGGCAACTCCATGTCAGGTCATAGGTTGTCTACTGATGTGCTACACCATGTCATTTGCCACAATAAATGGGAAAAATTAGGTGGGAAAGGCGTTTGGAAGAACAGGATTGCTCATCTTTGAATGGACACTCCAAGTCCAGTACCAACCCCAGCACCTACCTATCATAAGACTCAAGTTTTCAAATCTTAAAGTCTTTCTCTCAGCAATCAAATGGAGTATGAATGTTGGTTCTTTGGATCTGAAGACATTGCAAACCTCTTCTGACCCCATGCACAAAATGGGCCTCTTTCAATCAACTTGGCTGGCTTATTTAAAGATCAATCAGGGGCCCTACCTTAATGTTTTTTTGTCTTTGATGCCATATTGCTGTGGGGTCTATTTGCCCTAGTAAGGTAAATATGGGCACCACTCCCAGAAACAAAAGAAGGCTTGATTTTACAGAGAGTTAGACCAGGTGTTTGTTGTTCCTTGGGTGACAGGAATATGACAGTTCAAAATCAGTTATGAAGTGATTACCAGAATTTGAAGAATCCTTAAAGTGTGCGATGTCAAAAATGCCTCCAGAAGCTCCATCTGCATGCTTTTTGCTGTCATGAGATCCTATCATCTCATAGTCCCAGCTCCCATTCTGGTATCCCTCGCTCAGGAACAACTCTATATGCCTTGCATCTAACGTCTGCATTGTTCCTACAAAAATTAAGCCAAGATTCTTACTCTATAAAAATTGAACCCTTCTGTTCTTCAACATCAAAACTTGGTATACTCTGTCGTTGCCCTTTTCTCTACAATAAGTCTATATCGACTTAATACTAATGGTGAATATGAATGGAAGGTCCCACATCTCGGCCACATCGCCCAAAATTTTGGGTTTGGTAAGTTCACGATAACCGCCAGTAACCATCACCTACCAAGCCCGTGCGACTGCGGGGAACCCTTGTATAATGCAGCAAAAGTGCAAAACTACTATTTGAGCCGCAGGAAGGCTTTGATCCACTGGAGATAAACTCAAATAAGAATAAAATCAACGCCCTGTCCTATTATCTAACAAATTAATCTCATAATTTGCAATTTGATGGACAGAAAGTCATTTTTGTGGCTCACCATCGCATGTGTTGAGGTCACAGACAGGGCATCGAACCAGTTGTAGATCTGAAGAAAACATCAGCCAGGTAAGTTAATTGTTGTCATAGCCATAACATCCTTGAATCCCCCACTTAACAGTAACATCTTTTAGACGTACCAGCTATCCAGATTCCAGTTTTCATGTTGGTCAACACACAAGACCCAGAGGACTCCAACATTTTCTCTATTTTCTCTTCTTTTGGGATTTCCGAGGGGCAAATCAGCTTCTCGGTCAGAAGTGCAACCGGCGAGTCAAGGAAAAATGCACCAATTCTCATCCAATCTGATTTAACAATTGAAAACAAAATAGTGAAGAAAATTAGGAGTCCCTAGATGTACATATAATCGTAAGATGCATGAATTTTTTGTTTAATTAATGTTGCTTGGTTCAAGAGAAAAATAAGTAGATAAATACTGCACTGATTGTCTATCCCACTCAGGTATTTTGAGCATGTATTCAATGCTACTCACTTCTTCCGACCCTCCTGACTATAAAATGAAGATAGGAATGAAGTTGGCGCTGAAGGTTTTTGCACGGGCAGCATTAATCATTCAGTCAAAAGTGCAAGAAGTATTTAGTAGTTTAATATCTATCATATTTTGTGAACAACCTCTCGTAGGACTGTAATCAAGCTCAAAAATAAGGTTTAAACTTGGGTAATATGTATTACAATCGAGTTCCGATAAATACTTCTTGAGTTGATCTCAAGCTAAGGTCATGCCTTTAAATAAAAGTATTAATGAGCTTATTAAGTAGATATCAAATAATTAGATTATTTGAAGTTTCAATAAGTTTATTGAATTGAAATCGAACAATTTAGCTATTTAAAGTATTGACAAACTTATTTAATTAAATACTCTTTTTTTTAGTACATTAGGAGGGATTCGAACCCTTAACCTATCCTACTCCCATCATTTTTTCTACCTTAACCTTATCATGATAAATGAACAAGCTTAAAAATAATGTTTGAACTTAATTCATTTATTTTATGAGAGTTCCAATTGATTTTTTATCAAGTCGATTTGGGTTTAAACGGCTAAACCCAAATCATTTGACTCGTATTACAGCCTTCTAATGTGGTGGGGTGACTAGATGGTGAATAAGGCATCTGGAAAGCGTTGGAGACCAGCCTGAACCCTTGCCCACAACATGGCAATCGGTTATACAAATTAAATGGTCCTGAGACCGCAGAGGATGAGAAGCCTCAGCCAATCAAAGTCCTTGTTACGCATCAGAAAATCTTAGAAAGTCTGACAGGTTATGGCCTGATTGGCTGGACCACCAATCTTTGATGGTCCCACAACCACCTGAATTTTCTGGAACAAAAAACGACGAAACAGAAAAATAGGAAAAGAGGAAAGTCACCAATATGTTTCTCCCGCTGACGGAACGTGAAAGAGTGACTTCCATCTGCGAGGGATTCATCAATCAAACTTGATCACACAGTCAGAATGAGATGCGCACCATAGTATTTTAATTCCCTACAGTTAGCAAATCATAACAGACACGTGGAAAGCATCTAGAGGCTCTGATCATTACCAAAAGCAGAAGCGTAAAGCTTGATCCACTTGAAAGCCACGTGTCGAGGATCGGGGACCTGAAGATCTCGCAAACACGCAAACTTCCATACACTCTCCTCCATGATGATACGGTGAAACCACCGGCTTGTTGTGGCGAGCATCACCAGTGATTTCCCGTCCAGGAACTTCGCAATCTCTGTCCATATGTCCTCTTCGAACCTTTTGTATGCAAAATACACATTAATACACACACACAAAATATATATATATATATATATATATATATATATATATATGGAAAAGCTTTCTCCTACGTTTGGTTGCTGAGAAAATATAGGGAAAAAATCAGTGACTTTTTTTATGAAAGAAAAAATCTTATAATTTTCATTTAGAAGCAAAACACGAAACAAAAAAGAAATTGAATATCAGATATTTTCCTTGTTTAAGAACTCAGAAAACTAAAACCTCGAATCTACTGAGCTTAATTTGACTGTTTGGCTTGAGAAAAGACACTAGATAACAGAAAACGTATAATTCAAAACTGTATGATTTTCTTTGTTTTTCCCTCCGTTTTCTCAGCAACCAAACGGAGGCTAATGAACTCTGCTAAGCTACTCTATGTCCTATACAGAACTAATTAAATGAAATCAAGCTTTCCTTTAATTGATCAACGTCTTCTAACTAGAAAGTAGAAACTAGAGATTGAAAATTTGAAATTGTAGATCGCTACATGACAGAACTGTTTTCTGAAAACTCTACATAACAAAACTGTTTTCGGAAAACATTTTCCAAATTATGATTAAAACAAACTTGAAAACTAATTCTGTTTTCCAAAAACAGCTCATCATTGCAACTAGCGATACGAACGATTTCTCGTGACAAATTCAAAGTACAATGAATGAGCGATCTTCACGATTTCAAATCCGTTTATTGATAGGCTGATAGCAGTTCGTTTCTATCTTCATTCAAAGATCGAGATTTGAATTCTAGTCAAAGAAATCAAATGAAGCTCTAATCGACTGTAATAAGATCAAGCAACTCGTTCTACAACAATTTAGAAAAACAGAAACAACGAAAATTCAAATTTCCGATAGTTTTCTGTATTTTGGCAACGTTGATGTGAGAAATTCAGAGCAAACATCAAACGGAATTCGCACTCACATTCACGATGACTACTTACAGAAAATAGTAGAGAGGGAGAGAGAGAGAGAGAGATCAAAAGAATAGACCAAATTAGCAGCAAAATTTAACTGATTTTCGCATTTTGAGTTGATTTCTCAGATAAATTTTTGTTGAGATACGAAATTCAAAGTAAAATTCAAATGATCTTCGAGTAGATTTCTCAGAGGAGAGAGAGAGAGAGGATACCAGGAGAAAACGGAGTGAGGAGTGAGAAAGGTGGAACGAGGAGAGACGCAGCAGCAAATGGACGTGGCCCTTCGCAGTCGTTTCCCCATCGTCTTCTCAATCTCGTAGGCTTGGAGGCTGTCTCTGTTTACAAACTCCAAATGACTGGCAAACACAAAGCTCAAACTCGCTATTTATAGACGCGGGAAAACTTGTATTCAAATAATCAAATGCCATAAAATATGTACTTTCTTTTCTTTTTCTTTTGTTTTTTTTTTTTTTTTTTTTTTTTTTTTTTTGCTAAGAATATGCAACCCGTATCATGGGTTTTGTGGCCCAATCTTCAGACCCGTTTGAGCAAACATATATAGCAGTCAAAGCCTTCTGTTTTTCTTTTTCCTTTTATTGCTTCTTTTTTTATTTTATTTATTTTTATTGGTAAAGCCGTCAGTTTTTATTTTTTATTTTTAATCTTTTTCAAAGAACATCAGGACATATTAATCCCTGTCTTCTTCTAACTAGTACATAACTACATACCACTATTGTCTTTAACTTAAATGATACTTTATAGGACCCGGATCATTTCTAGGATCCAGAGGGGAGGAGGATCTCCCCTTAATTTTTATTTTTCTCTTAAAAAAGATTATGTACACCATTTGCGTTTCATGAGACCCTGAACGCCTGAACGGTATAGATCTTAGCCAAAGGAGGATTCGACATCAAAGCTACATGGTGATATTTCCTCTAGAGTAGAAAATTTGGAAGTTTTTATGATAGATATGGACATTGACAATGCTTTTATTAACTTTCAACAAAAATGGGACAAAATCTAGGGACATAATATTGTACACAATTTTTTACATGATTCTTAGGCTACTAGATTTCGCAAGATCTAATGGTCTCATTATTATGTCCGTAATTTCATTATATATAGAAATTGTATGATTGTATCCCTTAACCATAACCCCTTAACGATTACTTCTTTTTTGCTTTTTTCATTTTTGGCTAGGTCCTGAACTTATATATAATCCTTATTGCCATGCCTTTCAATTTTTCAAGAAGAGGATGAAGCACTAAAGAGAGAAGGCAACGGAAGAGAGGCGGGGACTGAGGAAAGATCAACCGAAAATATGAAGAGTTCAAAGTTTTTTGGTGTAAACATTCTGGTTTTAAATCTTCTTGCAAGAAAAAGCACCATTTTTCCATCTAATAAGAGAACGAATATTTTGGGAGTCTAAATTTTCAGCTAGAATGGCATCAATGACCAGCATTGCACAATCTATAGCTCTTTTCTTTTTTTTTTTTCCTTTTTTCCTTTTTCTTATTTAAATATTTGATCTCCATATTTCCTTTCCATTTATTTATTTATTGAAAAGAGGGAGGGGGGGGGGTTTAAATTATCCAAGGCTGCGTTTGGCAACATGGATTTGGATTTGGGGTATGGATTTCAAATCTATAGATTTGAAATCCATGGATTTAAAAATTCACTGTTTGGATAAAATATTTTGAAGGTAAGATTTCGAATTGTTGATTTCAAAAACCACTATTTTATTATATCATTATCATGCTAAATTCATCCAAATATGTGGTCTGTCCTTTTCAAAAGTGGTAGATTTTCCTTGTTCCCAAAAGAAAATAAAATAAAATAAAATAATACGATCATCTCATTCCAAGTCATTACAAAATCAATCTAAGGCATCATACCAAACAACTTAAATCCATACAAGTCCCAACACTCACACATCCATGTCTCCTCCATTTTTTTTTTTTTTAATTTTAAAATTAACAACACGTTCCATATATATAAATTAACTACAAAACTATTTACATGAGTTGATTATGACCAACCCTATGACTTTTGTCTGGCTAGCATAGTAGTTGGTCAAATATTTGATACAAAATACATAGATAGCTCAACTCATGCATGAGAGGCATGATAGTCGACAGCAAAATTTTCCTCAAGCATTACAAGGAGATCTTGGCATGTCAAACACCCATCCAAGAGACGAAGATGATCTTTCAGTAAAACTCTATAGAGTTGCATACTGGTCTTGCGTTTAAAATATCCTTTTCATCCAAGCGACAAAGATAAATATTTCATCCAAAAAAACGATCTCCATGGAACTGATGGGAAGTCTTAACTTAAAATGTGCTTTTCATCTTTTTCAAGGACAAGGAAGGTCTGAAAGTATAGTTCAGAACACGATGAACACAATGTGATAAGCTGTAGATGAAAATTATAAATATATAATATAACATCTAAAGCAAGCTGGTGCATAATTTCCTTCTTAAAAAGGGTGCAATAGTACCAGTGTATCAAACCTGTCGCACATGACTTATAAATTCCTAAAAATTAAGATAACTTGGTCTTTCCAGCTTACAACATGTTACACACCAGTCACCACATTACTTGTATCACACAAAAGAAGATGATTCTTCTTATGAATCCAAAAGTTTCAATACTATCCATATATAGTTCATGAGGAGGATGGCATCCCACGGAAGCAAAACCCAATTCACCATTAAATAAACAAAAACGAAAAATTCAACAAATTCAATAGTTGGAGCAAGCAAATGAGCATGTATACACAAACCATAAGCAAATAAGAAACAATATTGCTTATGGTTTCAAACGTCAGAAATTTAGGACTGGTTCAAAATTAAAATTAAACCCTACACTTTTTTAAATTCCATTACAATTTGAAACCTTGATTGCAAATGTCAGATACGCATGAACTATAGGGCATCATTTCCATTTTTTCAGCATGACTTAGCATATGTATACTTTTTTATGAAAACTTAGCATGTGTATTCAATGAAAAGGAACATAATGTACTTTGTATATGTGGGCCTTGGTTGCTTGTTATCCTAGTTAACCTTAGCAAGATCAATTGATTCAAACCTTGGAAAGGAATGGTAGAATGCTGAATGCCCAACTTGAAGCTCAGAACACGAGTATCTAATTGGACAGGGAGCAGCAAAAATGCCATATCGATAGCCTAGTTGTTGTTTCTTAGTAAGCTTGCCGATGCTTTGGGGAGAATTGTTGATTAGTTAGAGCAAAAGGCCATGAGAACCCAATGTACATACCTATATATATATATATAAGCCCTGTTTTTCCTTTTTCTCTTTTTGTTCCTCAATTACCTTTTGCTTTTTGCCTTTTGCCTTTTGCCTTTTGCCTTTTGCCTTTTGCGGTGTATTGGCATTATAGGGGTCATACACAATAATAAAGTATAGAAAGTTATAGTTAGCAGCATTCCTTGTTCTTTTTTATTATATAGTTCGAGTTTATAAGTACTATTTTTTCTCTTCTGACGTTTCAGCAATTGTACAAGTTTTTTTTTTTTAGTTAAGAGTTGTACAGGTTATTGCCATGCCTGGTTCGGTGATAGTGGACCTCAACAAACCAGAGCACTGACTGGAAGGTGCTAAAAATTTTCTCACGAAACTTTCATCAAACACTTGTTGTGTACATTTTCAAGCCTAAACAAAAGAACAACTATGGTGGTGAATCAAATTCAAGCCAAAAATTCAACAACATTGGGCATATTTGAATCTCAGAAAACCATCATTTTCTCAACACCCATTGATGAGAAATCACTCCAAAATGAAAATTTACAGACAAATAAGGAAAAAAAAAAAAAAACAAAAAAACAACCCTTCACAATCAGAGAAAGATAAGCAGTGTGGAAGTCCTCAAATTTAGAAATATAAGCACAAATAAATGAGAGCCAATGCGTGGACCATTCTTACCTGTTGCTGCTGTTATCATCACCCCCAATGCCGCCGTCGTCGCAATCACAGTCACCGAGACACTTATCGGCCATCGAGGTAGGTGAGATAGAGGGAGTAGAGAGTTTCAACGAAGAGGAGAGAGAGAGAGAGAGAGAGAGAGAGAAAGTGACGGATAGAATGGACGCCATGAGATCATCGAGGTGAGAAGGTTGAGGATGTCGAGTGTCAGGGTGGGTGGTGGAGCTTTGACTCAGGATGGATTTCAGAATTACACCTATCAAGAGTTATTTGAAATCCATGGATTTGGGGCTCTCAAATCCGTTCGTGGATTTGGCTGAAATCTAAATCCTCAGCTTATTGAGGCATCCAAACAAGGGATTTGGATTTGGGGGCCCCAAATCCAAATCCATACCCTCCAATTCCAAGTTCCCAAACGTGCCCCAAGATAACTGGATGAGCATTTCTTAACGGATAATGGTTACATTTTTTGGGGGAAAAAGCAATTACAATAGCAACTCTGTCAAGTAAGTGGCAATACTGTTCAATACTTCAAGGAGAAAAAAAAAAAAGACTAAATGGGCACCCAAATTTGAATTTATAGTATCAATAATGTAAGAATTAAATGTGAAATTTTACAAAGGCGTAAACCAGCCAAACGACTTAACAAAAAAAAAACCCAGCCAAACAGCTGGTGAATTTACATTTTATTGCAACTGGGAAACATTACAAAACAAATATGGTAAAAGGAATTAAAAAATATTAAGCTGTTGAAGCAAAACTGTGAGATCTCCTTCTGGGTTGGGAGATGGGTCAGTGCTCCTTGCAGAGAAACAATGCAAATCAATGATGCCTAACCTAATTCATGAACTTCCTACAGTTGGGAGCTTTACAACGGCAAGGGACTTTAGATTCATCACGTTCATCCGGATCAAACAAGTAGTCATACCTGTCAGACAATCAAACATACAATGTAACAATTTTTTTTAAAGCCACAGTCCAATTAAAACACTTGACCAAACACAAAAATTGAAGAAGAAAAAATGAGGCTGAATCTCAAGCAAATGCAGAGAGAAAGAGAGAAGTGGTTTCAAGTCATACGTTAGCTCATCACCAGCAGCAACATTAACCTTAGCAATAAGAACAATCCGGCTCTCTTCATCACCCACACTCATGATCCTCGCATAGCAATTGGGCATGCACTGCATAGAGGGGCATTAAATGTTTTAACATCAATATAAACTAAGCCCTCAAATTTTACTAATAAACGAAAAAATAATAATCATAATAATCGTTAGGGGAACAGTGAAAAGGGGGATGAAACTTAGGTAGGTAAATCCTTAACAAGAAACAGGCTGGCCTCAATATTTCTAAACTCAGGGTTGCACTGGGGTTGAAAATTTATTACCCATCAAAAAATTTGTCATGAGGCTTAAGCAACAAAAAACCCAACCCAAGCTTCAGCAGGTCTATAATTCTGTCAACTCATGTGCTGGCTTTCCGGTCAATGAACATAGCTATAGGATCATTACCATAAAAGTAAGCATAGTAGCATGTAAAAGTAAATATACCAGCACAACTTGACCAACAAATCCTAAGCCAACCAAACCAAAATCAAGCAAAAAACCTAGAGTTAAAAGGTACAGTCAAGCCAAGCCATGGGCAACCTATTCAGCACTCTGGGAATATTGGACTGCAACCTGAACCAACCTTCCATAATTGCAGTACTGATACTTTTTGAAGCTAAATGGAAAACAAACAAAAGCATTTTTCAATTCCAGCCAAAAAAAAAAAAAAAAAAAAAAAAGAAGGCTTCAACGGTAAGAACTTACTGAATGGTTGATTAAGCGTGCTATATTCCCCTTATTTGTTGCGTCAATTACTACTTCCTCGCTGATCTTAAACAGCTGCACAAAACATTTAATTGGACTCTTGACACAATCAAAATCAAGACACAAAATGGAACTAAAAAAAGTAATCATAATGGGCTTTGAAACAAAAATTAATTAAAGACAAGCTCGGTTAGACTAAATATATGGTTTAACAAATGATCATGGACATGACATATGGAAACATGTTACCCCAAGGACAAGTTTTACTTAATATGTGAACTGGTATGACAGAGCTGGGTTTGAGTCTGTGAGCTTAAAACGCCTTCACAAAAAACCAAGATTAAAAATATGTGGACCGTGGACTGTGGCAACTCAATGCCAAAACTGAGCCTACCCGAACCAACTTCCATTTTGGGAAAGGAAAAAAAATAGAAAAAGAGTTTCTGACAGATTTTTCGGGCACATAATGATATAATACTTCTCATGATTATCAGGAACCCAAAAAATGATTGCTAGGTGTTCTAAACTAACGTAAGTGTTACTATTTACATGGCCAAATCATAGTTCAGCAGTCAAACTTCCAATAAAGAATATGGGGTTGGCTTGGCAATTTGGCATTCTCATTTTGCCCTAACATAGGCCATTGCGATGACAATGCATGTACACACAAGTACAGAAAAGCAGACACAAAGAAATCATAACGAATTTACTCACATAGCAATCTTTGCCTTGTAATCGATACCGTGCCTCCCTCAGATCTGCAATGCTTCGCCTCACCTGCTCACCTCGATATTCAAGAACCTGTACATAACTGGTGTTAAAGATTGTATTTCCCTTTTTTTTTTTTCTCTCCAAATAACCAAAAGACAATTCTCTTATTAAAAGTTTGCCACTAAAATCCAGCCTCAGATCACGCATAAGTAGATGCTTTAAAAAGTGGTGAGAACAAGCACAGATGCAACAGTTTCACAAAACAGAAAATCTTATGTTTGTGTTCATCTATCTAACATGAAATCTTCAGAAAGGGGCTATCCTTAAGAAAACTTCTCAGCATTTAAAATTAAAAGGTAAAAAATAAAAATAAAATAAAAAGGATCATAAGGATAAATGGATGAGGAAGTCCTTCAAAAACTAAATCATAGTGTTAGCAGTACCATTTCTCCTTCTTGAATGTTCCGACGTGCAAAGAGGCCCCATCCATGTATTCCAGATTTACCAAAGCAAACCCGATGATTTTCGGTTCTCTGAGGCCATGAATGAACACCAATGAAATGAGAAGATTAAATCAGATAGGCAATAATTATTGTAAGAGTCTAAGAGAAGATGATTTACCTGTAGGTGGTACAGTCTTTCCTTGAATGTAGTAAAAGTTGTAAGATCTTCTAACTCCTGTTGTAAAATTTTTTAACATATATAGATATATATATATATATCGAGTGTTAGAAATCTTAACAGTCAAAAAAATGAATTTTTATCATCCCCAAAGCCAAATTTTAAATATTTGGAAGAAAAAAAAAATCTAATACAATATAAGCAAGAAAATTACTCTGTATGAGCTCAAGCTATCTATAGCATCTAAAGAATGATGGCTTGGCCCCATCAGCCGGTGGAATAATGGTTCTTCTCCAGCCACCTAGAGAAAAGCAAAGGACAAATGAAAGTGAGACATAAAAGAGGCCCAGATGTTCATAAAATGTTGGAGACAAACTAATTTCCAAATATAACTGGAAATGGTCTTCAATAAGAGGAAATTGCAAGCTTTGAAGGGAGAAATTTAACAACATGCAAAGAAAAGTGACAGTCCCCAGAAAACAATAAATGTCAGGGACATATATAAGGTGCATAAACAGAATACCTTATCATTTGATCTTCTATAGATGCGGCATCTTGCAGAAGAAAGCGGCTCCAACTCACCAGTCTCTACAATTGAGGTTTCTAGAAGTTCTGTTCTCTTGGATGAAACTAGCCTTGAACCCCTGAAGCTCTGTTCTTGTTTCTGGTCTTTCAGCAAGCTTCTGGCAGAGAAAACCCCTAAAGGAGTATGTATAACCAAAACAGTATCTGGGTTCGGGGCCCTGCACCAAGAACAAGGTTTGAAGAGACAGAAACAGAACCAATATATGGTCGTGCACACAGAAGCAGAATCAGAAATTTCTTCTTGTATTATCCAGTTTATTTAACAAAAGAAATCAAACATAAATGTATAATTCTTTTAAATATAATAAGCAGTGTTCTTTATAATTTCAGAGAAAAAGTTACTATAAATAGTTCAAGATGATATCTCAAGGGAAAAAAAAAATAGATATTGTCAAACTAATATCTTGGAATGGGCAATTCACCTTCTATGCTTTCCAATCTAATCATAGTGCACCCCCAATCAAAAGGCTACAACTCAAACCCCCTCAGTTTAACCCTAATCCTGGGTATGTATGCGTACTTTTAGAAGAAAATGAAAAGCAACATGCATGTATCAACACCCATCATGGCTTAGTAAGCAAGCAACAAGTTATGTAGGTGCCAAATCAATATCAATGATAGGAGGGCTAGGGGCAAAAAGAGTTACGAAATAAAAGGAAAAAGGAAATAAATGAGGCAGACAACATAATTCTAACCTGTGAACTGCACAATATGATAGTTTTTTGGTTACTTGTCTCCCATTCTTCTCCAAGCAGTGCAACTGAAATGAAATATAAGATAAATCGAATCACTTAATATCAAAGAGGGGGAAAAATGGAACAGAAAACAAAAAAATAGAACAAATCAAATGTAATGTAAATAATTTAATATACTTGGAAAAAAAAAGAAGCAAAATCGGTCACTTCCTTTAGGGTAGGAGGGAGGCTTCTTGCATGGTGATTTTTTCCATGGTCATAGATAATATATATTCCATAAACAAATATTAGCTATGATCTGGCTAAAAATTTTCATATCAACCTCTGACAACATTCTAGCAGTAGATGATGCCTCTATTTTGTTTTACAATTTCTGCATTTCCAGCCCCTGGTTTTTTTTTTTTTACTCACATGATCCAAACACAATTTCTTCAACTTGACTATCTTTTCGAATTTTAAAGACGGAAAATATGTCTTAAAAAGTCCATCTAAAAAGGCCCTTAATCATCGTCATGAAGTAGCATCTTATTAAACATGTAAGCAGATCAGCAACACCTAAAGAACAAGAAAGAAAAAAAAAACCCAAACAAGTTGTGTGGTTTTGATAATCATTTAAAGCAAGTTCAAAAATTAGATTCCACAAAAAATTCAAATTCATTGCTTCTTCCATTCTCACATTCTTTTTGACTTGAAAACTATAGTATAAGATGATTAAGCATAGATGATACATATACAAGCACTAGAAATTATAAAACAGCCATTATGATCTTCAACCTAAAAAGATAAAAAATAAAAGGTGGAAATAAAATCACACCAATCAATTATACCCAGGTAAAATAACTACATACAAACTTACTTCCATGTGATATCCTGCTCTTGAGGCACACATTGCATGAAAATAAGTCGCACACTTGCAACACTGTATGCAGGAACCGTGAACCTGCTTACAGATTACACAAGCCTGTAATCATGCAAATAAGGCACATTCAGATTACGAACACTGAAAAATTACACTACCAAATAGGAAATCAATATTTATCAGCTGGATGACAAATCCAAATGAAAATAGATACAAGTAAACCACATAACTCAATAGGGCCTTATCCCCACCACTTGGGATTAGGAAACTATACAAAAATTACCTTTTTAAATGATACATCAAATGACTAAACAAAACATTACATAACATGTTGCAATCAACTTCATCTATGCTACGGAAACTAAAAGATGTAAAGAATATGCACAGATTGAAAATTGTGTGCTCAATTGCAAGAGATGCTACTCTAAAATATTTTAAGAATGAAGAAAATTCTTGGTTATTACTCTTCTTTTTTCATTTCTCTTCCCCCCAACCACCCACCACCACCACGAGCCCGCAGGGGGAGTGGTTTGGGAGTGGTTTGGAGGGTTGTAAAAAGATTCAAAGCTATATAGCTAATTACAACCAAACCTCATTAAAAGTACACATATGCATGCACACACACAGATGAAGTTCAAGGTTGACTCAGCTTAACACACCAGGAAAACAGAGTTGAAATGAGCTGGCCTCTTCACCATTTTTCTGTCCAGCCCAGTTCTTGAAATACTTATAAAAAAAAAATCCTACCAATCGAAGCACCAGTAAATAAACACTGTGTACACCCTTTTTTATGGGTATACAAGTCTGTATAATCATTCAGAATAAGAATTTCACCTTCAGAAAGGAAGTTGATGGAATTCTAAGTATTCCAATGGCAGGCTCCATTTCCTCATCATTTAAAAAGGAAACTTCAGGCCGAAACCAAGCACATGTGACATGAACCCACAGCGTCTCAACATCAGTTGGCTTCAAAGCACCACCTAAAAAAGCATAATTCATATACTATAAGAAAAACAAGCAATGAAAGACACTAGAAAGCATGACTTTCTGATTGCAATTTGCAACACTATCCAATTAGACAAAGGCTCAACCCAACAATGAATTTCAGATATTAAAAGTCACTAAACCGCTTTGCAAGACATCACAGGAAGTATCGACTTACTAATATCTTTGTATAAACCTTCACAGTTTAAGCATACCAAATTTCAAAAACACTAACTGAATAAAAAGTTATTAAAAGATTCCACTAAATCATTATGGCACACCTTTTACTGGACAAAGGCAACACTCCCTCTTGACATGAGGTGTTTCGCATGCTCTGCAAACCCACGAGGTAATATCCTGAACATTTCTTGCCCCGTAGCATTCTTGGTGAACAGCGATTTGACACCTGCTTAATATATATACAGACATAATTCAGCATTAAAAAATAAATAAAAGATAAAAAAGTTCTTTCAAATGAATGTAGATTACACAAAATCATGTCTTCCTGCACAGGGCCAGAGCTAAGAAGTTTTTGTTTCCCTTTTATTATTTGGTTGGGGGGAAGGGGGGTTATATTTTTATTTTTTTATATTATTTTATTCAACTCACAAATTATCAAGTATTTGTTACATTGAACTATAAATATCTCAGAGTTTTTAATTTTTCTTTTATTTCTTTCAATACTTGGCCAGTTTCCACTAAATTAAATAAGAATATATATATTTCAACTGACTTTGTCTGCATAGTTTCACCCATTGATTTAAAAATAATGAATGGGTGAAAGCCAAGAAAATTTCAAATCTATTCATTATCTACAAAATTTCTCGAATTAAGACCCAATTTTTCCCCCAAATTTAACTGACTGGGCAAAAATAGATGTTAAATTTTTTAACACGCACTTGAAATAAAGGCTTGCAAAAATATGTCAACCTTATCAGAACATTAATTTGTAGTTTTGGAAAAATGTAAAGAGTTATCTACACGTTTGAAATTAAATTGGGCCCACCTTAACAGTATTAGAGATTAAAACATTATAGACGCTGATACAGGAATTAGCATAACCTTTTTTTTTTAATTGAGGGTGCACCATTTGGCATTTTACCATGGGGGCTAACATATACTATTACTCCCTATATGAAGAGTGTTGGGAAGTCCCACATCCCACATTGTTTAAATATTAAACTTGTTATGGCTTCATATTGTTTGGGGCCCTCCACCTAACAGCTTAGGCTATAGGGTTGGATACTTAACAAAGAGAAAAGTGGAGAAGTACAGACATGGCCCCTGCCAGCCCCCTCTCTCCTCTCTCCACCCACATTCTTACCAACAGCAAATTAATATAAATTACAACCGTAGATTTACTGACTAATTCAGCATAAAGAGCAAATGAATAAGGGAAACACCTGTTGCAGATGATAATTTTGTTATAGTCCCAATCTTCAACCCATCTACAAATAGCACAGCGTTCTGTCGTCCATTTTGCATATACAGGTTCATACTTCTCTGTTGTGGCAAAATTAAGAGTAAAATAAGCTTCTTCACTGTGAAAATATACACACCAAAAGATGCAGCTGCATGATAGATATATATATGTGTGTGTATACATATATATATGTATATACATATATATATGTATATGTATGTATGTATATATGTATATGTATATGTATGTATGTATGTATGTATATGTATGTATGTATGTATGTATGTACAGTTGACACAAATATAAATAATTCAGTCTAATACAAATTTACCTCGTAAAAAAGCAAGCAACTGCTGCTTCTCTAATTTCAGAGGATTAAAACCATGTGCATTATACTCTGTCATCTGCAGTGTTTCAATGTTAATACAAATTTATATTGGAAAATGCATATATGATACATTCACTTTGACTAACAAAAAAGAGAGCATCTCACAATCATCAAAAAACTTACATCAGAAGTTCTTTTTCTTTTCTTTTTTCCTTTTTTATTTCTTTAAACAAGGAGGGGGCGCTATCAAAACAAAACTACACCCGTAGAAGCTCTAGAGTCTATAATTAGATGATTCACAGCAATTCCTAAGTTAGACATTAATAGATACCCTTCTAATTCTTCTAACATAATCAGGTATACAATATGAAAACAAGGCTTACAAGTTCTAGTTAGGGCTGATAAAATTTAAACAACAAGGAATAACTTCACCTAAATCAAGAAATTGGTATCTGCCCAATAGATGCATTTTTTGCAAGTGGGAAGAGGAATCAGTAGATCACCTTCTTATTCATTGACATCTTACCAAAGAGCTATGGTCATTCATCTTCATTTTGATGAGGATACCTTGTCCTCCATAATTTGTAATCTTTTTGCTTCATTAATATATTTATTTTTGTTGTTGATCAAAAAATAAAATAAAATAAAAAAATATTTGGGAAACAATCAGATGCTCTCAACTTTACATTGAATGCATAAAAGTTTTTTTTTTTTTATGAGAAATGCATAAAAGTATGTAGTGTGGACTGATTCTTTCTTGATTTACCTTTTTTAAGAGATTCTTTACTCCGTAATTTTTATTTATTCATCACCCAATTCAATGATTGACCAAAAGAAAATTATAATGAATAATAAATTGCAATTGCATATCAAGCTGACAAGAACTGGTACAAACCCATTTCTCCAGAGGTAGCATCGAACCCTTCACTTTGACGCTAACCTTCCACTTTTTTGCTCTGGAACCTGTATGCCGTTCCCACTCACTAAGTGTCTGCTTCCTTGTCCCACATGAACCACACTTACAAACAACTCTATAATGGGAAGGACATAAAAGTAGATTAATAACATCCTTTCCCAAAACCAGAAATTCAACTGACCATAGATTCAACAAGTAAATCAACTAAATCAAACTTAATTCCCACAATAAAAATAGCAGGCCAGGCCGATAGACCAAGTACCAAATTGGTGTTTAAATTTCAAACAATGCTTTCTGTTCTCAAACACAACCGGATCATTCATGACTCAACAATTTGTTTCTAGGACACTTAGACACAACTAGGCCAAGCAAAAATGCAAAAATTTATTAACTTAAATGACAAATCAAACACAAAATTGACAATATTGCGAAGTGGGAATTTGTATTTGGACTCCTTTACCAATCAATGTCCCCCATCTTCATTTCAATATGCTTGTCAATTGTTCATATAAGTACACATAAAAAGGAAAATCAAATCCCTAAATTTGATTATAACAAATAACATATAGTACCTAAACACAATTATTTGATGGCATAAAAGGAAAATTAAAAAAAAAGGGGGGGGAGGCAGGAAAAGCTCTATCTTCCAACTACCTGATGACTCAGCATTGCATAACCTCATTGACTTGCCTCTACAATTAAGGACAAATCATCTAGACAACCAATCTGTATACAACTAAGCCAATAGCTAGAACATGCTTACTGGACATTAATGCTTTTAAGAGATTGTTCTCTAGTTGTTGAAACAACTAATAGCTAGCTCATCATCAGGATTTAACATGTCATACTCTAACTTCTTTAAAAAATGTTGTCAATTTATCACCTGGGCAGGCCTAGGTGCCTAATCTTTTTTAAGACTGAACCACTGGACTTTTAGGCTGTGTTAGGCTTTGCATTTCCTCAGTATTACGATGAATCAACACAAACAATTTCAGGATTAACTTAAATTAACTAGACATTTTATAATTATTCATAATTCACACAAAAATAAAAGGTGAAACGAGAAATGAATTGACAGTGTACATTAAGGCCTATATTTTTGTAATTCTACATGTTGAAAAATTAGCATTATTTATTCCTGCATTTCTCTAGTACAGATAAAAGGGTGGTATTAATTAAACTCATTATTGATTTATTTCAACTTGCATATAAAAATTAACCAGATTGCTAGATTTTAAGAACTGAAAACTTGGAACTTCAGCCATTGTCATGGCAAAGCCCAAGAATGAAATACAAGCATAAACAAGAGTGAAAAACGCTCATTCTTTTACAGTAATGTGAAATGAATGATTGTGGATCATAATGTATGTCAGCATTTGATTGTAACTTGTAAGTAGTACTTACAGAAAATGCCTCAAAACAAAACAGACAAAGAAAGAGGGTGAGCATGGAGTAGAAGAAGACGACAGGGAAGAGAAAAAGAGTACAATTACAACAATATTGACAAAACGTAGAGTTAACAGTCTAACATTTTCTCAAGATGACCCATATAATTATAAAGTGTTTAGGGCTTACAAATGAAGGCTAGGAAAATAAGTCCCCTCCATGCCTGTGCACACAACAGTTATCTTGTCAGGCAGCACGGTTTTTTCACTGCTTTCTAAGGACCTGTCTCAAATAATTGTCACTTCATTAGGTACAGGACTTGAAGGAAAACATCCAAAGTTTAGAAAACACTATATGCAAGTATAGCATGCAAAACGCAGAAGAAGAGTGGCAGATACTGCTATCATACTTGACTTTTGGCTGCCATTTTTCTGAATCTGATAATTCAAAATTAAATTTTGATTTGCAATCAGGACAGTAATAATCAGTGTGCTCCAGATCCTTCAAAAAACAAAAAAAAAAAAATCTAATCAGTGACCCAGCCCATTGTCATGAACTGGGAAAAATAAACACAAGAGAGAAATGGATACCATGACATCGCAAAATTAACTATAGAAATGCAGACCTTGAAAATTTTGCTGGAAATTTTCTCACACTCAGCATGCACCCAAACATTGCAACCATCACAACATATCTAACACAGAGTATGTCCAAGAAAAAACACACAAATCATTCAATTATTTTGAAATATATATATATATAAAACCTAAACAGATTGTAAATAATCTAACCCAGCTCCCGCCATCTGAATGATGCCAAATCTTCTTGCATATGCCACAATATTGTTTTGATTTTCGTAACTGTGACAAAATTGCATGTGGAAATCACTCAGTAAGACAGTCACTAAAACTATTTTGAAAAAGGAAAGAAAAGGATAAGAAAAGTACTCCAAAATAAGTCTTTTTACAAACCTTAGCACAATGTTTACATAAAAACTCGGATTCATAAGTTGAACCCTTCCTTTTTCCTATAGCTTTGCATGGCAGAGTCAAGCCACAGCCATCGCAGGGATGTGTGTCCTTATCATTCGCATCCTGCACAGAGGCAAATGGATGAACTCTTAAAACTGGACAAACACATTTCGTGAGCGATGTAACCTGAACATGTAGTAACTTGAAAGTTGAATCTATAATTTGCTTGTAAAGAAAATCAATATGACATGTCCAAGATTTTACATAAATATACTATAAAGAAGCATCCGGGCATAGAGAATCCAGCCACAAGGTAACTACCCGAACTGGATTTTTTCTTTTTCTTTTTTTTTGGCGGGGGAGAGTGGGGCTGGTGGGAGAGAAAGAGAGAGAGAAGAAAGAGGAAAATGGGTTCTAACCAAACTTGCCTGGAGCTGAGATGGGCATTCCTGATCTTGATTTGAACCGGTAGCCTCTTCGGCTCCACTGGGAATTGCTTCAGGATAAGCTATTCGCCCAGTCCCACAGCTTGTGTCCAGAAAACCATGTTCTCCTAGAAATGCCTCTTCTATTGCCATCCGAAAATCACTCGGCTTGCTCTTATACAGTTGGGTCTGCCCCTGAAATCTGAACAACGAAAGATTCTAGCAAAAAACTCAATAGTTCTGTTATAGTCAATTCTAACATCAGTCAAAACTAGTAAGTTACAGACCTGTCCATGTATTCTAAAAAGGGAAATATCATTCCCTGCTTGACCCATGCATAGTCCTGCCCATCACCATTCAATCCAATTCAAAAGCAAGTTAACAAGTTAAAGGCAGAAGCTAAACAAGGAAAACCCAGCTAAATAAACGAAATAGAAAGAAAGATCACCCTTTGTGTTCCATTTTTTGAATACCCAAAGTACATCACACAAATAGCATCAGGGACACAACAACTTAAAACCGTTGCAGGAGCTTGCAACATTGGATCAATCACGATAGCGGGCCAAGCTGGGTATCTCCTTCCCGATTTTGCCCAAACTATATCGCCCGCAAGAAAGTCCTCTGGCCTATAGAAGTCCTTCCGCACTTCCGCCTTCTCCTTCATTAATCTCTCTGTTTTTGTAACATTAGAAGATCCGAAATACTCCTCAGTTTTGATAAGGGATGGAGAATTCGTATTATAACTCGACGTTAAGGAACTATGTGAACTAGAACACCTTTTAGTCTCAAAATTCTTTAAACCTATGCAACCCATTTGTCCTTCATCCACCTGTCCACGGAAAGGATGGAACTTTGAATTCCCAAAGCCAAACTTCTCCAGCTTGCGCCGTTTCTTGAACAACTCACCGCCTGAGTTTGGCCTTTCAAGGTCAATTCTCTCACTTTTTCGAACTATCAATTCATCATTGTCAAAACTCGATTCAAAATCCTCAACTTCGGAATTCTCCTTCTTCCGTGGGTCAAGAAGAACCGAGTCGTTGAATCGCGAAGGAGTTACCTGAATCCGTCCTCGTGATGTTCTCAACAGCGAAGGCCGCCGGAGCCCCTCAATACTTCGATCCCTCCCTCTCTTCTTCTCGCTCGAATTCGACTCCACTTCACCGGAATACGATACTTCGGTGCACCAAGAACCCGCGATGCTTCCATAATCGTTAGCCTCGCCGTTCATATAGACTGAGCAATGCCCATCTGTTCTCCGTCTCTTCGGATTTGTGGAACACGCATCGTCTTCGCTAGTAATCTCTTCGAGCTTGCACCTCTGGAAATCCGGCAATTCGAATTTCATCGTCCGCTTGATAATCATCTTCCAACCATCCCAATCAACAAATTCAGGCCTTCAAACTCCAAAACAAAAACCCTAATTCCACTTCGACCGCCGAAAACAGAACACGAAACTCGAATTAAAACTCGAAATTCTCAACTACTTATCCTTTGAATTCGTATCAAACCCCCAAAACCCAAATCGGAAACCCTAATTTTCCGCTGCAAAACCCTAAATTGATCCAATGAAAGAGGAAAACCAACGAAACTCAATCCACAAAAGGAGTTTAATCTTTTCTCCGTCGATACGAAGATGAAACAAACCTGAAACAAAAACTCAGGAATTCAATCTTCGAAGCGACAGTGTAAGCAACTGAGAACAGAATTTTTCGAGAAAATCCGGAAAATTTTCCGAGAAAAACACAATCCAAAATCGCAGAGAGGAAAACGGAATTGTGACCTACAAGGGATACATGCACGTTCCTCTAAGACGAAAAAAAGAAAGAGAGAGAGAGAGAGAGAGAAAGGCTTATATACTTAATGAAATAATTATTTATAATATAATAATAAAATATTTTTAAAAAACAGAAACAATGTTGATTTGTAAAACGCTTTCGTGAGGGGTGGTCTAGTTGTTTTGGCTCCAAGTCGAAAAAGCGAAAGCAATTTCGAAACGGAGCGAGGGAGATGAATGATGGATTGATGGGAAATGGTTACGTGGAGGAGCGCGAACCGAAAAATTGGCGGGTAGTACAAGAATTGGGTGCTACCTTTTTGTACAGAAGCGTTATATGGGAGTGTGGAAGGCTTGCGTCGAAAGCATGTTTTTGTGGGGTAGGTTTACGGAGGAGATCTCCGTGTTCGTCACTTGTCAGTGTCAGAGAGAGAAAAGGGCTGTGGGTGGAATGTGATCGAGGGAGGGCACATCTAGACCGTTTATATTGTAGGTCCCACTAGTTATGGACAGTCTGGATTTGAATTTGGACGTCCAGTGCAGCGGATGTTGCACACGTGTGTCGACTGCGGTGGGGTTGAGAGTTGAGACTTCAGAGACTGATGGTCCAAACTGAAAGTCTAAGAGAGGGCCAGAGTTCAAAAGCATAGGATAAAAATAAAATAATGCAGTGGAAGTAGGATGAAAAATGAAGTGAAATAAAATATAAAAAGAGTGTGTTTACCAGTTTATGGCATTTAGGCATCCAAATAAAAATTAAATACGGAATACTTTTAATATAGTTATATGGTATTTACTGCACAAATTCATTATTTTGAGTAAGATTATTGTAAAAGTTTGAGTTTTCACGATAATTAACATTATTTTATCAATTTTTAAAAATTTATAAAATTCCAAATATTTTATTGTACTGGGTATATTGAATAGGACTTAAGATTTTTTTTTTCAAAAAAAATAATAAAGGTGAATTGCACTTTAGGGTTCAAAGTTTAGATCAAGTTTCACTTCATGGTCCAAAGTTTAACTTGTGTTAATTCAATATCCAAATTATTAGTTGAATTACAATTTGAGGCCTACCATTAGAATTTTTTGTATCATCCATGCTTTACCTTTTTATGGGTTTGAAAACCCTATTTTACACCTATCAACATTTAATAAACTTTTATATTTTGACCAGATCTTAATCACTCTACCATTAGATTTATAATTTTGTAAATGGAAAATATAAAGGTTTAGTAAATCTTGATAAAAGTAAAATAAAGATAGAAGAAGATAAGAGTGATTTAGATCTTGTCAAAATATAAAGGTATATTAGATGTTAATAGGGGTAAATAGGGTTTTTAAACTCATAAAAAGGGCAAAGTAGGGAAAATATAGAAAATTTTGACAACAAACCCCAAATTGCAACTCAATTAATAATTCAAATACTAAATTAACGCAATTTAAACTTTAGACCCCAAAGTGAAACTTGACCCAAATTTGGACCCTAAAGTGCAATTTACCCAATTAACAATTAGGGGTATCCCAAACCTTACTCCTACTAACGTTTCAGCCCATAATAATCTCCTAACGATTCGTATAAAACGCCTCATACTCACATAAGTAATGACAATTGCAAAAAGTTGAAATGATGACCTCTAAGGAACATACCTTAGACCTGATAATTCAATTAACCCCACATAGGTAGGACTTAAGAGGTTAACACCATGTAATTAAACTCATTTTCGTAATCATAAATTTTAAACTTGAAAAGTTTTTGCCTTTGAAAACTTTGAGCCATCATTGAAGGGTGAACGCATAGAGGGAATGATATATAATGGTTGACAATCATTCATCATTGTGTAAAAGGTGAGGAATGCTAAAATGATGTCATTTTATCGAAAAATGGCATTAAATAGACAATATTAAATGGGAATAGAAACACACGTCATCGCGTTTAACCCACATAAGACATAATGTCTTATTTATATACAATACGACAAATGCATATTAATGGCATATATACAACTAGCTCAAGATGGCAAAGCCATCTAGGGTGAATTGTTCGAGTTGGGACAATGGCCTAATACACTCAAACCATCCTTCATGCCAGCTAGGGCTAGAAACGCACTTCCTTAATTTCCTATATTACATGTTTGGTTTGTATGCATAATGTGAAGGATACAAAGCGGGTGACAATGACCTAGTAAACTTGACTAGTCCTTTATCCCAATCAAGTCTAGCGAGACCCACCTCTTGGCCCAATTTTTGACTTTACAAAATTGGGTTGTATGCATAGTGTGAAGTATACTCTTGTTGGAAATCAATGACAAAAGGGTTTAAATAAGCTACAAAGTAAGAGACCGCAAGCACTCCCTCAAACCAGTTGAGCCATAACGTGACCTAATCCCACATAAGGCATTAGTGTGAAGTATACAAAATGGTTTACTGTCATTCTCCGTCATGTGAAAAATGAAAAATGGAAAAATGGTCATTTTATCAAGAAAATGCATTAAATAGACAATATTACATGATGACAAAAGCACACATCAATACTCGCACATACTATTAAATGTTTCGTTTAAATGCAATGTGACAAATGCGTTAATGGTGAAAATTTGATTAATTTAGTATGGCTAGACCATCGAGACTAAATTGCCCAAGTTAGGGAAATGACCTAGTAAAATCGAACAATCCATCATCCCAACCATGTCTAATGAGACCTACTTTTTAACTTAATTTTTGAGACTACACAATTGAGATGTATGCATAGTGTGAAGGATATAAAAGGGTTGATAATCATTCCCCTCACGTGAAAAGTGGGAATGGTAAAATGGTTATTTTATTGAAAAGAGTCGTTGAATGAACAACATTAGATGCGGACAAAATCACGCGTCAACGTATTTGACCCACACAAAACATTTAATGTCTTACTAAAATACAGTGCGACAAATGCATTAATTGGCAGATATACTACTAGTTTGAGATGGAGAGAACATCGAGGCTAAATCGCTTGAGTCGAGATGATGACTCAATAAACTCAGATGATCCTTCATCTCAGCTAGGTCTAACAATACCCACTTTTCAACATTATTTCCAAGGCTATACAACTAAGCTTGAATAGACAACATTAGATGGGGAGAAAAGCATACGTCAGCACACACAAAATGTACGTCTCATTTAAATAAAGTGTGACAAATGCATTAATGGCAGATATATGTTTAGTTCAGGGTGGAGAGGCCACTAAGGACGAATCGCTCGATTAGGGATGATAACCTAGTAAATTCCAACGATCCTTCATCTCAATTAGGTCTAGCGAGCCCTACATTTTTATCTTATTGTCAAGACTATACAACTAGGCTAAAAATAAACAACATTAGATGGGGACAAAAGCACACATCAACACACAAAACATTTAATGTCTCGTTTGAATAGAGTACGGCAAATGCATTAATGGCAAATATACGATTAGTTTGGGATGGAGAGGCCATTGATGCCGAATTGCTTGAGTCGAAATGATGATCCAATAAACTCGAACGATCCTTCATCTCAATCAGGTCTAAATTTGTCTATTAAAAAAATTGCGCAAAGTAGCTTTGCCTGCCAAGCAAGAATATGCAACAAATAATACAAGAATAGAATGTTCACGTGTTGTTTAGTTTGTTGCATGAAATGGGCTGTAATATATTAGAACTATAAAAATTAAGTATAATTCTAAAGAATTATCAAAATTCATTTGTATTATTAATATTTATTTTTGTTTATTCTTTTACCTTTTTGCAAAAATCATTTCTAAAAGCTATCCTCATTAGTTTTTGTTGTATTACTTTTTGAGATAAATCATTTTATCTAAATTGAAGTATTAAGTGGCCCACCAAAACACTCCTAAAATCTTTCACTTCTAAAAAGGCTTTTTGGGGCTTCCCCATAGGTGCCCTAAAGAGAAGGGGGAGGGGGGTAGGATTAAAAATGACGTGTTTTGGGGAAGGTGCCACAATGACGTCCTTAGGGATGTGCAAGAGTTGATTTGGAGTCGTTTAAAGGGAAATCTACTAGCCAATTGCAAATTTTTAAACCTGTTGCCTAACCTTAAGTACTGAAAACTAGTGGGTTGGTTGATTTTTTTTTTAGCGATTTGTTACTCTTTGTTTGGGTGGTTTTGATGTATTCTATCCTGGCATTTCCAACTAGTTCTTTTCTAATATAATAGGCTTTAACTAATTATAGTTATAAATAAATTTAAACAAATTTAACGCTTTAAGGGGAAAATGTAAAGTTTAATATACACTTACAAAGTATTTTAATACAAAAGATGCAAATTATGACTTTATGATGATAACCTCATAATTGACGTTGATGAAATTGGATAGAATTATTGTTAAATTAGCTTCAAAGATAATATTTTATTTGCTACTTGGCCATAAATTATTGTTATAAGAATGTTTATATAGTACAGAGTATTTGTTTTTATAATTTTATATACCTGTATATATTATTAAAGACGGGTTTGTTTAATTTATTGGTAGTTTGACAAAGTTCAACATAAATCAAACCACTAATTTTATTATCAATTTGCCCAAATTGCGTCGCCTAACCTCTCAAACTATTTGGCTTAGTATGAAATAAAATGGATTAGTTTAGGGTTTGTTTAGAAACTTAAAAAACTGGATTAGATTAAGTATCTTCCATAATTGTTATCTAGTTTTTAAACAAGTCAACTCACATTTAGTTTTAAACAAAACTATGTTTATGTCTTCTTTTTATAACAAAATTGAACTATTTGGGTCTAGGTTTTGGGTTATAGGCACTTTTTACAACACTTTGGTGTAACGCGTGGGATTACGCCATTTGGCAAGTTGGGTGGAATGGATGGCTGGTGGCTAAAACAACTCCAAAAGGCAGTTGTTTAGTGAGGGAACTCAACACTTCACGACGTTAACGGAGTCGTTTGGAATACATCTAACCCAAAATATGGATTTGGGTTAAAGTAGAAACTTTCTTCCCTGTTGCAAATCATACTTCTAATGCCGACGAACTTCCTTTGGGTCGATGGGTTTTTGCCTTCGTGCCCTTTTTCTTCCCTTCCCTAATCATATGTTAACCATCACAACGATGAGGGACGTAGAGTGCCGGGGATGAGGAAGAAATAGGGAGACAATATCAAAGGCAAAGAGGATCTAAAATGATGGAGACACGGTGGCGTTTTGGTCTATTTTCTGACGTTAACACTTGACGGTGTCAACGTCCCTTCTTAAGGCCTTAAAACGATGCTTCTTCAGGCGTTTCAACCATCAGTTGTCTATTGCCCTTCCCTCACCACGTGTTGTCATCCTGCGCGTTACAGCACCCTACTGTAAAAAGATACTACAACACTAAATCTAGATCCGAACTATTTAGTAAAAAAAAGAGACTTCCCAAATAGTGTAAAATTTAAATTGGTCAAATAGTTAGATTTTCAGATTTGCCATACAATTTATTGGTTTTGCATATTGTTTTTTTGGTACATCCTTACTCATCCCCGACGAAGGGTGTCGTTTTGAGAATTGTGTGACGGCGTCATGCACAAGATACCAAAAATAGCCACGTATGCGTAAAAACCTACGTCGTTAAGAGGAATTTATCAAGTCTCCCAAGTTGGGTCCTTAGGAAAAAGAGGGGGCTGCGGAAAATCAATTTTTAATTGGGTAGGTTTGGTGGCCATGACTTGTATTCTCGTTCTTGTGATCTATAACTCCATGGTACAAGGATATTTTTTATTTTTCTTATTCTTCTTTTTTTTTTTTTTTTTCCCAATTTACTTTGAAAATCTGAAGCTAAGTTAACATTTTCGTGTTTTTTATCTTTAAAGCTAAGAGAGAGAAGAATAAAAATTTAAAAAACAAACAAACAAACAAACTAGGGCACAAAATGGGTCGAGTAAGAAGGGTTTAAATTTGGGTCAAATCGGGCCATGAATTGGGTCGGGTATGATCCGTGCTGGGTTAGGTATCATTAGATTGAAGTGATGAGAGAGAAAAACAAAGGCACAAAATGGGTTGGGTCAGAATTTGGGTCGAATCAGGTCATGAATTGGGTTTGGTATGATCCGTGTTGGGTTGGGTATCATTGGATTGAAATGATTTGCGGGTTGGATGTGGGTATTCACAGTAATTGCATTGGGTTGCACCCAACCCATCAATGACACAAATTACATAATGAAGGCCTCTATTGGCACCCAAAAACTTGCTTTTCATTCCCCACTTATTTCATTTTTTAAGATTTTATGAAAAATATATAAAATTTTCATAAAAACTTATTGCGCTTTCTATTAGAAAACATCATTTTTAATAACCTTTTAGAAGAAAATTTTTTCAAAATCTATCATTTAAGTGGACTTTTTAGTCATTTATGGAGTAAATATTATAAATGACAAAAAAGTATACTTAAACAATAGATTTTGGAAAAACTTTATTCTAAAAAGTTGTTCAAAATGATGTTTTCTAATAGAATATATGATCAGTTTTTAAAAAAACCTTCTATATTTTTCATAAAACTTTAAAATATAAAATAAGTAGAGGATGAAGAGTAAGTCTTTAGGCGCCAATAGAAGCTCCCTTACATAACCCGTTAATGAACCAACCCAAACCCAAGCCAACCTATTTATGCCCCATCCCAAACCCACCCAACCCGCCCAATTGCCAGGCCTACTCCCAACCCTAAAAATTCCAACACTTCATTTTGTAGCCGCAGTTGCTGAGCCAACCATAAATACAGGTCTGCTTGCACGACCGTGAAAGCGCTCAACATTTGCTTTGCAAGAAGCTCCGATCCTTTTGCAGGTGAGTCCCGAGTTTCCTCTAGAATGTCTCGATGTTTCTGCTAAACCACAACATTTTCCTTTGCTTACAATCAGATTATTTTTATTTTTTATTTTTGCAGCCATTATTTTCTTTTTAAATCCGTTTGGTTGCTAAGAAAACTCAGGAAAATAAAATAGAAAAAAATAAAATTCTAAAAGCCCAAAAGAATGAAAATACTCTCACCTCAACGAAGCCAAATACTTGTAATAGGTTCAGTTGAACGGAGTATTTTCTTATCCGGGTTCATTCCGGGATTCATTTTCTGATTTTTCACATTTTCCCAGTAGCCAAACGGATCGTAACTGATTTTTAATTCGATGGATTAAGAAATGTTAACTGTTGCTAAATTCTATGAAGGTATCGTTTCAGTTATGCCATAATTGATCCGTATGAACTGCATTCACTTGAACCTGGATTTCTCTGTTTTGTCAGAAATATAGTAATGTATCACCTGGGTGAAGGACTTCCTGGGCACCGATTGCAGTAATGGTGGTTGTGATAAGGAGTCATGCATTGTGTTTACTAGCACTTGGACATCATTTGGTTAGCAATTTTAAAGTAATGTCTTACTTTTAAAAGCAATAGTTTCATTGGTTCTTAGCTTTCAAAAGCAAGAAACTACTTTCAAAATCATAACGAAACGGTATGATAGAGTTGCTAGTATGGCCATGATTATCCTTCAATAGCAAATCTCTCTTTCTCTTCTTTTTTGTGGGGGAAGAGAGAAGGGGGGGGGGGGGTCGGAGTAGTGGCTCTGATCGAGATTTTATTCATGTTATTGTTTGAAATCTATGTCAAGTTTTATATAATTGGTGTTTCTAATATTACCATTATGCCCATTAACTGGTAACTGAGAAAAGAAAGAGTATAGTGGAAAAACAAAGGTAGGATTTTCAAAAGGGGGTTAGGATTCAGTTTATAAATAATTTCCCTTAAACTTCAGTGCATGGGATGGATCTGGGCCGTGGTATGATGACCTTATCTATTGTTACATATGTCTTGAGCAACATTTAGGTTTCTGACCTGTGCTGTAGGCCACTGCACCGTCTCAGGGGTTGTGGGTGGGGGGTTGTGTCATAGGCCATGGGCAAGTATTGGTGTTGTGTATAGAACAAAGGTCTTAAGACATATGCTTTTGGAAACCGAAGATTCTTTAGAATTATAGAGTTTGTGAGTGCCGATATGCGATCCATGTGAGGTTGTGACCACATGATGACAGGCTGAAACATCTGCATTGTTAAGTGGGAAGGCTATAATCGGCTGCCATTTCAATCATTACATATTCAGGTAGATGGTGTGGAGATTTTTGTGAAAAGTAAAGGTTTCTTCTAGAATATATGGGAAAATGGGTGTACAATTTTTACGTTGTTCATGTCTCAGACATGTACAATAATTATCTTCATGTTTAAACAAAAAAGGGATAAATTGCTTCTTAATAATGGAGTTGTTAGATAAGTTTCTATATAGGATTTTTAAATTTGATTTTCTATTATTATTGTTTTTCCCCCCATATTGCTCAAAGTGAAAATGGACATGATGGCTAAAAGTAAAAGGTCTGAGCAGGAAGACAATGTTGGTAGTGATGAGATGAAATTGGGGAAAAGGAAGAGGGCCCCTGTCCTTGTTCAAGTTATGACATTGTGACTCTCGCAACCTCTTCTACAACAATTTTACCTTGCTTCAGCTTGGCAATGGGTTGAAATAAAAGGCGTGGGTTGCATTCTAGAATTGAATGCCAATCTAGACTTCTCCCGACAATATAGTTACAACTTACAAGCCTAAGCTCATCACATCTGTCAGCTGCCATCATGCTTCCTGCATTGATCAAATCATTGTGCTGATCCTTTCACTGAGTTGTGTTCTCTCTCTCTCTCTCTCCCCAAATATGTGTATATATATATATATATTGACATTTTTTACTATATTTTATTTTTATTCAAAGAAAATAACCTTGGGATTTAATATGCCAAAAAATTGGAAAATTTATTCTTTTATTATTCATATAGTGCACAGGTTATTATACTGAACCTTGTCGTTAAAAAAGATCATCTTAGATATTTGATTGATACATTTTATAAATCTTATTGTAGAGCTATGATGAGTACTTTATAAAAATGAAATGTTGAAAATATGTACTTCTAAAAACTTCACTAAGTTTGACTTTAAGAAATATCTATGTTACTATTATGTAGAAGGCCCGTGTGCATATTTACATATATCCTCGACAAGGTTGCCACCCTACTTGAGTTGAAATAGTCCAATAGGATGTGTTCATGCAATGTCTTGGAACAAAGCATGTTGCGTGTACCCTTTTGTCCATGAGGACAGCAGTGGCGGTATGTTTTTTTCCTTAACTTCAAAAAAAAGAAAACAAATGTGAGTGTCTCACTTGAAACATAAAAGGTCTATTAATTTTCCAGAAGGAATTTAGAAGCTTGCACTGAGAAAAAATGGGGGTGGCAGTGGTCTAGTTATAAAAACATTAGATCATTAGAATCTAAAAACCCTTATTTCTTTTCTCACCCCATGCACACAGCTGCCTCCATCTCCCAACCTGAAAACTCTTATTTGCTATTTTACACTGATGTCCTTGGGACACCTTGTGGATACCAACTAACCAACATCTTGTTGATCACATAGATTTACATATTGAACAATGCAGACTTTATTTGATTTTTAATCATTTCTTCAACTTGTACTTGTAACTAAAGAGCTAGATTTTAAATCTTAGAAAGAAATGTAAACTCAAGTAATGTAGGACCTATCCTCCATATGATCAGAAGAGTATTGTTTCTATGGTAAAAGAAGTGTTCCATGATTTGTGGTACTTGTGTGTCTTGGAAGTTATTATATAGTGGCCATTCCCATTACATTTTTCATGCTAATGCTATTGTGGAACTCAAAATTTGAATTCTGTTTTATGCCTCTTTGTTTGTCATTTGTTTCCTAGTTTGAATGCTTCAGGAGGGGAGGCTCCTGCTGCAAAGGTGCTTAAAATACTTTTATCATTGTGTTATCACTGTCCCTGAAAAAATGTTACTTTCTGCTCTTTCTTATTCTTTTTGTTTTCCCCACTGTTTTCTTGTCTTTTTGTTTGGTGATGTGTTCTGTTATTCATGTATTCATGTGGACTACATCTTTGTTGTCATTAATCCTGATGAATGCAAAGTGGTTGGTAAGACGGCCCCCCGCCCACACAATTGTTACCTCTGGCAATTGTCATCAGTAGCCTGCTACAAAATTAGATTGCATCAGTTTGAATTTAGTTCTTGCATTATTTTTATGTACCTGTTGACCTTTCTAGATTCAGTTAATGTATTATCGTTACCCTTTCAGATTAACGAAAAACATATTTATCTTCCTTATTGCTACCCCTTTCAGACTTTGTATTCTCTCTACCCCTTTTTTTCCCCTTACTTCTGTAGTAGGAAGTAGGAATACATTTAGGAAATGTTGGTCCTTGGAAATATGTATGAACATGGAAATAACGTCGACGGCCCTACATTATAAGGGGATGTAGGTGCCCTTCATGGGCATGGAAACTTCCCAATTAAGAAATCTACTAGCAGTTGAGACTATGATTTCACAATCAGTACAACGATGTCATCAGTCAACACTGATCTTTTCCGGTAGGTTGCCCATACAATTCCACCATCAAGGCTAGCCAGATATGACTAACCATTGTTCTCCAGCCTCTTTACTAAAATCCATTGAATGAAAATTGCCATGTGTGGCAGGTTTCCCTGATAATCAACAATTTAGAAGCAAGCCAGGTGATTGAGCTATTCTCTTTCAACATCTTATAGAGTAGGAATGGTGGAAGTAGTTAATCAGAAATGAATTGGAGCCACGGTTCTATATAAATCCAGGCCAGGAACCATCGGATCTTATCTGTCATCTCTGTTGAATTTCAATCGAACTAAAATGGCTATTTTGGTTTCTTTGTTTTTGATTAGTAGTTACTATTGTGTGCTGTGTGCAAATCTAGACATTAGGTAGATTTTTTGTCACTATTAGAAGCATGAATTGACAGAACCCTGGAGCTCACCTCTGATTTTTAACATTTGCTTCAGTTGCCAAGTTTGTCTTACAAATTGGATGGCTTTATTATTATTATTATGTTCTAGTTATTTAGTGCTTGTAAGTGCAACGCTATCTCATTAGTAGCCCTGACAATATGTTATCGCTTTGGCATGCAGTGATAACGTAGATGCTAAAATGATCCTGAAGCTTCTCAAAATGAAATTTGCCTGTGGTTGCAACTAGCGGAGTTGGTTGGACTCATAGAAGTGCAATTGTGTAGACGGCTGTTTTTCCATACAATTCTAGAATTATAATTATGTGAAAGTAGAGCAATTTTCTCTCTTCAATATTGATGCTTGTTTATCTATAAATATTGGAAAATATTTTAATTATAAATATTTGAAAAGGAATTGAACATTATTGGCATTATCGCATTGAAAAGCTAATTGGTCCCCTACCAAGGTTCCGATTAGATTGTTTTTGGAAATTTGCCTTAAATTATTTTTGGAAATTTGCCTTAAAGCTGTGTTTGGTATATGGGATAGGCCGGATAGGATAAATATATTTTTTGGTCTTGCATGATATAAGGAATGTCTTGAACAGATCCCAGTTATTGCTGCTCACAATTAATAATTCTATCCTATCTAACTTTTTAATACAATATACCAAACATAGCTGCCTACCATAAAATCATAAGAGTTTTGCCTACTAGGCTACTATAAAATCATAGAAAGTTGAAATTCAAGGCATAATTTTGGTCTTGCATGATATAGGGCATTAGTCTTGGACTTCTATGACTGGTGTACAAGGCCTTTATCGATAGAAACAGGGAGGCCCATAAGTTATGGGACATAACTTATTGATGTTAGTACATGTTGACTGCTGAGTGCCGAGTGTTGGTATTCAGTGAGCATCTACCATGTCCTAGATTGTTTTGGTTATTATTAATTTTTTGGGTAAATTGCAGAAAACCTCCTTGAAGTATGGGGGGTTAGCAGATAACCCTCTTATGTTTTAATTTTGTCAATGTACCTTTTTTATGTTTTAATTTTTGTCGATGTGTTCCACCGTCACTCGCTGTTAATGAAAATTGACAAAAATTAATCACACCGTCACTCACTGTTAATGAAAATTGATAAAAATTAGTTACGTGACTATGCATATGATACCATTAACGAACACGTATTGCCTAAAATTGTTAGAACACTTGCTGGCATCATGGCTAATTGAGTAGCCATCAATGATTGGTTTTGCCTTCCAATTAAACTAGGGGGCATATTGACAAAATTAAAACATAAGAGGGTTATCTGTTGACTCGCCCATGCTTTAGTGGGGTTTTCTGCAATTTACCCTAATTTTTTTTATCTTTTACAAATGGTACAGGGTCCCTCTACAATGAGACCCTCTTCCTGAGTTCTCTCTCTCTTTCTTTCTTTCTTTCTTTCTTTCCTTTTTTTTTTTTTTTTAGTTATATTTATGGATGCAAGTCAAGTGGACTCGGATTTGGTGTAGTTTGCATTTTTAACTGCATGGTGTAATTACCGGTGGATGGGCGATACGTGGCAAGGGAGAATCATAAATGGCTGAGATTTGAAAGATGAGTTTGATGTCAAAGTATTTAACGCCATAACTTTTGGGTGTGGAATCCTTACAATGAATCTCAATCATTCATATTTCTCTTTTGCCACGTGTCGTTTATTCATTGATAACTGTACCATACAATTAAAGTGGCAAACCTCACCAAATCTGATTCCCAAGTCAAGGCGGGCGTGCGTTGTATCTTCAGATTTACTATTTCGTGTTTTGTCTTATAAATTTGGCCAAAAACATGTTAAAGGGGTTAACATGTACTGATGTACTAAAGTTGATGGAGAATTTCCGTCAAGCGCGTTTTCATAATAGTGAGATTCTATAGATGCAATCCTAATGGGGTCCTTTATTTCATGGTAATGATGTATGATTTGAAAGTTGTGTAGTATCCTTCCAAATCGAGAAACACTGGGCGATTCACTCATAACAGTGTGCTCATTGTAGCTTTTCTCAATGATGATTATTTGGTGAAACTTCAAACCCAAACAAATAGAGAAAAATAAATAAAGAAATAAAATGACTGTTTGGTCCCAATTAGAAATCATGAAAATGCACTCCTATTTTCCAGCTTTTGAGGGCTCACAGGTTAGCTTAACATTTAGGACTCTTATCATGCTCTCTCCCGACCAAAAGAAAAATGTTCAAAAGACTTCCTGATTGGCTTATAATTGGTGAGTTTTGACCAATTATGACTTGGCATTGACACACTTTTTGGCAATAATATGGCATGATAAATCATTAAGTGGCACGTGGAAGACACTAACCACATATCAGCAACAATGTGACAAAATGAAAAGTACCTCTATTTTATTCTAAAACTAAAAAAAAAGATACTTTTATTTTATTCTATGCATGAAGCCCAAAACACAAGGTGATTACCGCCCCACTCATTCGGTTAAGTGGTTAAGGTGGCTGTGGAACCTCAAGTCATTAGTGGCCACTAGTTGACTTCTTGTTATGCTTTATCATTAGATTAGGAGTGGGTTATTTTATGCTAAATTACTAAGGCTGGGCTATTATGAGGCCACGCCCACATCCCTCTTGCTATTACTTCTTTGATTATTGATTTTTAGTCACTATTTTTTACAACTAATTCGACCCACATGTCACGTTTTCATATTTACTACATCAAGTCAGCTCAATTAGTTTAAATTTAATTAAGAATATGTTAAAACTTAGAATAGGACTACATGTATCAATTACAATTGATGAAAAAATTGGATCCAAAGCCGTTGAATGCAAGAACATCAAACTTTAATTGACACATATGATTCAACCTTATGGCATTTTTTTTTTAATAAAAAAAAAATCCCTCTTGGGTTCGTCATGTGTTCTGAAATTCGTGTAATATTATTTGAAATGTGGGAAGATTGTCAATATACTAGTACGAGTGTCCTCTTAGTTGCTTTTCTCTTTGACGTGGGCACTCCTTAAACTTATTCTATAGGTAAATTAGATCCAATATGCTTAATTTTAGTTCAATATTAAATTCGTAGCTTTGGTATTAATGGCCGAAACGTGTCCAATCATACCCTTAACATTTTGTGACCTCATTTAGATAATGTAATTACCTTTTTAAACAAATGCCTAACCATTAAAAGCAATGCAAATCCATCATGAAAACTTTTTGGAGCGATTATATAAGCAATGACGTAAAACCTAGAACTACTAATTTCAATCAAAACTCAAAAGGGAGTGATCTTAAAAGCATCTAATTGACTTACATTTCATATATCAAAGGCAATAAGGTGCATGTCACTCTAATCATACTCCTTGCCACCACTTTGTGTCCTTCATTAGATTATCTAATTGCACGTATAAACAAATGTGGCATCATGAAAAACAATACAAATCTCTATCATTAAAACTTTAATTGTTAGATCATCTAAGCACTGACGTAAAACCTTAAAGTACTAATTTCAATCCAAATTGGGGTACTTAAAAAAATTCACATCTCATATATGAACCATACAAATGGTGAAGGGTTTTCTTTTTTTCCTTTTTTGTTTGCTTGTAGGGTAGCAAATGCATGTGTGCCCTCCCTCTCCATAGATATATCAACCCGAGTTCTTTTTTTTTTTTTTTTTTTGGGTCACATCCATTGTCGTAGTGAAAACCCAGATCGAAGCTTTGCTGTTGACTGGACTAGATCATGCCATATGGGTCCAATAATGTTTTCTTCATCCTAGATGGATAAATGATTAAATTCAATCCCATATGCTAATTTTACCAAAAGAAACTTGGAAAAATGAAATAAAATGATGCATCCATGACTATAAATTAAAGGTCCCGATAATCATCATAACCCCACAAATTACTTACATAATTGGTAGAATTGAAGTACATTATAAAATAATTTACCCATATTGGAAAAGCAGTACGAATTTGCATTAATTAGATGTTGGATCATATGATTCCGACATGAAAACAATGTAGTACTACCGTATTACAAAAATAATTGAAGTATATTATTACACCTTTTTTTTTTTTGTCTTTAAAAAAAATTATATTACAAAATAATTGTTGTAAAACTATGAATTGAACCATTTAAATAAAAAAGGAATCTAAAAAAAATAAGAAAATAAGAAAAAAATTGGTGGTAGGGTGCGTCACGCAACAACCTTATGAAGGCTTCACAAAACTTCGATTTACCTCCGTTGATAGAGTGGAAATCATGCTAGAAACAAAATAGCGTAGATTTTAGATGGACCGGGTTACAGGAAAATAATTACATTTAAGTGCTAAATGCTACTAATTTCTTAATAAATAACTACTAACTTAACTATTAATTGTAATTATTTTTCCATAGGCGGACCAATCTAAAATTCCCCCTTTCCTTAAATAATAAGAATACGTTTTGACTTATCATGGAAAATAATTAGGGCAAATTGCAGAAAACCCCCTGAAATATGGGGGGTCAATAGATAATCCTCTTTTATGTTTTAATTTTGTTAATGTGCCTCCTAATTCAATTGGAAGAGAAAACCAATCGTCGATAGTCACCCAATTGACCATGATACCAACGAGAGTTTCGACAATTTTGGGTAATATGGATCTGTTAATGGTATCACGTGCGTAACCATGTTTTTAATTTTCATCAGATTTCATCAACAGCAAATGAAGGTGAGGCACATTGACAAAAATTAAAACATAAGAGGGTTATCTACTGACCTCCCATACTTCAGGGAGATTATCTGCAATTTACCAAAATAATTAAACAAGTTATTATTATTATTACTAATGAATATAAGGCTGCCAAGAAATGAAGGGTGTGTGAGCCATATTTATCCACATCATTTTCATGGAATAAGGACATAAATACGGTGGTGGGTTATCCACCTACATGAGATACACGACTACGCGTATGACTTGCGATCCTATTCATTGCGGTTCGGTGCACAATTTGGACTATGAAAATTTGAAAGGGCATAATTTTCAACTTAATTATCAATAGGTATGGCCCAAAATTGATTTTTTTTTTTTATAATCAAATGAATAAATATATATCAAGGGGCCACTAGGGCACCCCATCTCCCACTATCAGATCCGCCGACAAAACCGAAGGAGGAATCTGAGAGGTGGGGATGGAGCCAAAAAAATTACAATTTGCTGCCCAAAGAGCAAGCTCATGAGTTGCCTTATTGGTAGCTCTAAGAACTAAATTAACAGACCACATAGAGAACTTACATAACCAATCTCTGGCCTCAAAAATCAAAGAAGCAAACTCCCAAGGAGGATGGGAGGACCAATCTGAGATGGGATCAAACACAGAAGAAGCATCCCCTTCTAAAATAATCAAAGGAAGTCCCTGCTCAAAAGCCTCCTTGAGGCCAAAACAAATAGCTTTGGCTTCCGCCACAGATGCATCTAAGGGACCATGCTTAGCCGTCCAAGCAAAGAGAAAAGACCCCAAGTGATCTCTAACAACAGCACTCAACACAGTAAATGACGGCCTAATTGCAACATCAGTGTTGATTTTAATCCAAGGGTAAGGAGGGCATGACCAAACAGAGATGGGATCAGGAAGAGAACAAATGGGGGCCCAAACCAATAAATGCTCAGCAAAAATCTTCCCAATCTGATCCAAGAGAACTTTAGGATCCACCACCACCTTATCAAAAATAACTTTGTTGCGAGTAAACCAAATCATATCCATAAGCACCACATTAAACAAAAGGAATTCGAACGCAACATCAGTACCCAAGTTAAGAATCGGGTCATTGCATATCACTGAAGTAATCCACTCATTCAAACTCAAGTGACGAAAGGCTGAAATCCGAAATGACCATTTAGAGCTCAACCACAAAACTTCAACCAGCTTGCACTCCATGAATAGATGCTTAGCACTCTCAACACAAGCTCCACAGAGAGGGCAACCACAATCAGCAATTGGAAATCTTCCACACAAGACAGCTCGAACAGGCAAGATATTCCAAATGATTTTCCAAAGAAGTACCTTGAATCTCTCATGAATCTTCGAACTCCATAACTTCTTCCATACCAGCGAAGAGCAGGGGCTGTGCAAAGAGAGTCTATTACTTTGGTCAAGTAAATAAGCAGATCTGACAGAAAAAACACCTGATTTGCCAAGAATCCACGCCAGTCTATCCGTGAGTAGGCTAGGAGAAATTTGGATCTTGAGAATACAATTGGCAGTCACTGGGTCAAAAAGCGCAAACAATTTTCCATGGTCCCAACCACCAGTTTCACAAGAAATAAGATCAGCCACCAAATTAATGCCAATACGGCGCTCACCACACGGCTGAGGAGAAAAACCTTGGACATAAGGAACTCAGGGATCTTTCCAAATATCAATAGAAGAACCATCACCCACCAAATAACAGGCACCTTTGAGAAGAAGGTCTTTCGACTTAAGAATGCCTTTCCAAAGCCAAGAGTCACTACCTCTAGAAGAAGTATCCACAAACGACTTGGTTTTACAGTACTTGGATTTCAGAACAAACACCCAAAGTTTGTCTTCATTAGTAAGAATAGCCCACCCCAACTTAGCCAACAAAGCAGTATTCATATCTTTGGTCCTTCGAAAACCCAGACCACCAACGGATTTGGGAAGACAAATCGAATCCCATGCTTTAAGGAATAGCCCCCCCTTGTTATCTTTGTTGAAACCCCACCAAAATCTGCGAATATTAGTATCAATGGCTTCACAGGTGCTAACCGGCAACCGAAGGGTAGACATAGAATAAATAGGGATAGCTGAAGCAACCGATCTAATCAGGGTAGAACGACCAGCAAGAGAAAGGGCATTAGCTTTCCAACCACAAATGCGGCCATGGACACGATCAACTACTTCCCCAAAAAAGCAACGTTTAGAGTTACCCAAAAAGAGAAGTAATCCTAAATACTTAGAGTTAGTTGCTGACTTACGCAAATGAAGGCACGAGCAAATAGAAGCTGCAGGTCTGCCCCGAAAATTGTTGCTGAAATGCACACTAGACTTAGCCAAATTAACTGCTTGACCAGACCAAGAACCATAAGTATCCAAACAACTCAGAAAAGCTTCAGCTTCAGACGAAGAAGCCCGACTGAACAAAAATAGGTCATCAGCAAATAAGAGGTGAGAAATGGAGGGGCTCCCACGACAGACTTGAATGCCATGAATAAGGCCACTTTCTTCAGCATGGAGAATGAGTCGAGACAGCACTTCAGTACATAGAATAAATAAGAATGGGGAAAGAGGGTCACCCTGCCTGAGACCACGCTGAGGAGCAAACAACCCAATAGGACCTCCATTGATGATAGTGGAAAACGACGATGTAGAGATACATTGGTAAATCTAGTTCCTCCAAATAGAATTAAAACCAAAACACTTCAGCACTTCCATAAGAAAAGGCCACTCAATTCGGTCATACGCCCTTTCCATATCAATTTTGATGGCCATAAGACCACCAGTACCCGATTTCTTCTTCATAGAATGCAAGATTTCATGGACCAAAATAGAATTATCATTAATAGATCTGCCAGAAACAAAAGCAGCTTGCATAGGAGAAATGAGTTTGGAAAGGAGAGGCTGCAACCGGTTAGATAAAATCTTGGAAATGATTTTATAGATAACATTACATAGACTAATAGGACGAAAATGTTTAACCATAAAAGCAGAGGTGGACTTAGGAATAAGAGCAATATTAGTATGGTTAAGCTGTTTAAGCATAAAACCTCCCAAGAAAAAGCTTTTCACTATCGCAAAAATATCAGCTTTAATAATATGCCAATAATGCTTATAGAACAAGACCGACATACCATCTGGACCCGGGGATTTAAAGGAGCCCATTCTAAAAAGAACCTCTTTAATTTCCTGCTCATCTGGAATAGCACATAGAGCCAAATTATCTTCACTAGAAATACACCCAGGGAGCAAATTCTCCAGCCCATCAGGAACAATAGGAGAGGAAGAAGCAAAAAGATTTTGCAGCTGCCTATTGAAACACTCACCAATAGCACAGCGATCAGAAATCCACTGACCCGACTCATCCTTAAGAAAATCAATAGAATTTTTCCGACCTCTAATAACCGAGGAAATGTGGAAAAATTTGGTGTTGCGATCACCTTCCTTAAGCCATTTAACTCTAGAGTTCTGCTTCCATAAAAGTTCCTCCCTCTTGAGACATTCATCAAGTTCCAATTGGAGATTGGATTCAGTAGAGATATTAGAATCAGAAGACATTGAGCCTTGGAGAATAGCAATAGCCTCTTTGATCTGACGAATCTTCACATGAACAAGACCAAAATGATTTTTATTCCAATCCGACAAAGCTTTCCTAGAAGCCTTAATCTTGTGACAAAAACGAAAGGCAGGGGAGCCTCTACAAAAAGATTTCCAGGCGAAGTCCACCACAAAGGAACTAGCAGCATCACGAGTCCACATAGCTTGGAACTTGAAAGGCCTAGCAACCGAGTTATCCAAACCCAGACAATGCAAAATAATGGGACAATGATCAGAAGATGTAGCCGGGATGTGTGAAAGAGAAGCATTTGGGAAAAGGACTCGCCATTCCACATTAGCAAAACCTCTGTCAAGACGCTCTTTAATATTGGCTATATTGCTTCGTCTATTACTCCAAGTAAACGGGTTACCAGCAAAACCAAGATCAACCAAAGCAGCAGAATCCACAAAATCCTTGAGCCCACCAGAAGAGGGGCAAGCAAAAGGCCGACCACCTTGCTTATCACTTTGGGACAAAATACAATTAAAATCACCAAAACACAACCAAGGGCCAGCAAAGGATTTAGCAATAACCTCAAGATGATTGAGAAAAGTAGCTTTACCATGCCAATACGGAGGGCCATACACAGCTGTGAACATCCAAGGAGAAGAAGGGGGAGAAGAGAAAACAAGAGCATTAATCACAAATCCATTAGCAGTAGTAACCTCCACCTCAATCCCATTACGCCAACAAAGACACAACCCACCAGCATTGTTAATAGGAGGGACTGAGGAAAGATTTGGAAAGCCAAGACTAGAGAGCACACAAGAGAGCCTATCAGTCTTAACCTTGGTTTCAGCAAGAAAAATCACATCAGGATGGAAATCACGCACAATAGCCCAAAGCGCCCGAACTGCCGCAGGACGAGCCAACCCACGACAATTCCAAGAGAGAATGATCATCGCAAGCTGGGGGGCATGGACAGGCCCGCCTCCTCAGCCAAAGTGGATGTAACATCAGTAACAGTTGGGAGCAAAACAGTAACGGAGGGGAGCTCAACTGCACCCCGAGTCTTGGCCAGCTTCTTGAGACGAAGACCACGAACATAGAGAGAAAGCCTGGGAACTGGAACCTGAGTAGAACTAGAGGAGGACCCAGGAGAGAACACAACCTCATTAAGAGAAGGGAGCTCACAACTACCAGGGTAAGTAACAGGGGATAGGGGTGGCAAAACAGGGATGGAGGGTGGTGAAGCCAGAGATTGGCTAAGAAAAGGGAAGGTTCTAGCTTTCTTAACACAAGAAGAAGACTCAAAAGGGGCCAGAGCTTTTCGTTTGGACAAAGAAGATGGGTTTGGGCTTAAAACTGGAGACAGGGTTGAGGGAGAATTAATAAAGGGCGTAATAGAAAGAGTGGAATTAGGAGAAGGCTGGGAAGATACAGGTGAAGAAACGTTGGAAGGGCAGCTGACATTAGAGCCAGAACTTACAGGATTAAACGGTTCACCAGGCCCCATCCTAAACACCGGAGCTGGAACACAACTCTCAGCTCTCAACCATGGCCCAAAAGCCTTACCAACAGAATACGGGGGAGATAAATCAGGATCAACTGCAGGCAAATCATATGGGCAAGCCCTAGCACAGTGACTGATACGACCACACTGGTAGCAAAAATCAGAAAGCCTTTCATATTTAAACTGCACCCACACATCTGGATGAGGAGACCTCTTGAGCAAGAACCCCGGTTTGAGCGGTTCTGAAACATTCAAATCCACTTTAATACGGACGAAGCGGTTCCACACTAAAGAATCCCCACCAGACTCATCAAATTGCAGAAAACGATCAAACTTTGCCCCAATCTTAGTAACATTCACTCGTGACTTAAGGGCTGGAGGCAAACCATGGATTTGAACCCAAAAACCAGAATGGGAAAAATCAATTTCTTCTAAAATCAGGTTAGGGTTCCATACCTTCAAAACTAAGTGAGCACCCATCACTGACGAAGGCCCAGAGTTGAGCATACGATCACGAACGAGTTCTTTGGAGAAGCCAAAAAGAAAGGTGTTTGATTCCAAAACCGTGAATGAGAAACCATCAGAAATATTCCAAGCTTTAGCCAAAATGCCTCTAACCGCATGCTTATTCACAATCCTGGATAAAATTAACTTCCCCACAAGAGACAGAGAAGCTACGGCAGCGGAAGTATCAACATCTGGCACCAGATCCGACACCTCATCGAAGCAATGAAGGTTAGCTGTACGAGACACGAGGTTGGAAATATCTTCAGGAGGGGTCGCCATGAAAGTTGGGTAGACAAAGGAAATTGACGGGCACAAGACAAAAAATGTGGAAAATAAACAGGGAAAATCTAAAGAAAAAGGGAGACAAGCTTTACAGGAAGGTAGCCGGAGCAGATCGAGAACCAAAAGTGGCCTGGGTAATCACTACGATGCAGAGATCGAATGAGGAAAAAAAGGGGTTTTCAAGCCCTAGAAAAAGCGAGAGAGTTTCGCTGGGTTTCTATCTCTTGTTCCTTAGTTGTTATGGCCCAAAATTGATTGAAGGACTAAAATTGGCGTGCGGCATTGAAATAATAAAGTGTCTTTAAATTAGGGTAAACGTTGTGGAAAATGAGAAACTAAGCCACGTTTAGATGCATGCATGCAAACTTTTCTATGCGAGAACAAAATTTTTGGACATTCAAAATTGATACCTTGGCTTGTGCCAAAAAGCTTTATCCATACCACTAAAAAATTGGAGCCTATAGTGAGGGGTGAAGTTAGAAAACTAACTCAGATGAGACAACTTATTACAATGTATTACGTTTTAGTGATAACTTTTCAACTTGATATCATATAAAGAATATTATTTGTCAACTTATTACAAATTTACTGTATAGTACTTCAAAATGACTACTAATTTATTTTATTTGATATTAAGTTGGAAAATGAACATCAAAGGAGCAAACTATTAAAAAATTTTTTTTTGAAATTTTCAGTTCGGGCATTTGCAACACACTGGCTTCGCCCTTGCCTACACTGAATCGAAGGTTGGAGGAAGACCTAAATGTAGAATGCATGCCAAACTTAACAATTAGCGTGAGATTGGTTCAATGGCATGTGATAAATGTGGAGTGATTTTATTTTACTAGTATAGGATTAGGGTGAGGAATCTCAATCCAATAAAATTTGACTCATACGTAGTCCGCCAAATATCAATCCTTTCGATTTCACTCGCTTGCCCAATTAATGAATGAAGAAAATGGAATATATGTGTTCAACACTCTCATGACTTTTTTTGTCGTTATTTTGGGTTTTATTTTTTTATTCTTTTTGAAAAAGATAAAAAACCCTTAAAGTAGGGACAAAATTGCAAGAACTTATGAGAAGTGTCTATAATGATTCGTGATCACAGGATTGTCTTCACTCCCCCATGAGATAAGCTAGAGTGAGCTTATCATGACAGCCTGATATGGTTCTAAGTAATGACAAACCGATTAGTACTATGCTTTGTGCTGAAAAGGGGTCAATACTCATTCCCTATTGGATAGATCGAGTTTATTACGTACTCTTTTATTTAATTTTTTTTCAAGAAATGTTGCTTTTAATATTTTTGTGTTTTTTGAACAAAAAAGGGTAATCGTGAACGTCATTTTGAGATGTTCTAAAAGTGGATTATTTAAATTCAAAAAAAAAAAAAAAAACAAAAACAAAACAAAACAAAACAGTTTTCAAAAACATTTCCTAAAACATGTTTTTTATGGAGTACATTCTTTTTATTTGGGAAAAATTAGCAATTACTCCTAATAAGAGAGAGAGAGAGAGAGAGAGAGAGAGAAGTTGTCGTTGGATTTCCTTCTCCGACAGCTTCATCTCCAATGTTGGCCGCTAGTGGCGGTTTTGGTTTCCATGGAAACAACGTCAACAGTAGCTTATTCTCTAATAGCTTTTCATTAAGCTCATGACCAGACCTTCTCCGATGATGGCGTTCTTCGAAATCCCTCTCTCTTCCACTGCCCTACCACGGCTGTCCTTTGTTTCTTCTTCTTATTCTTCTATTTTTTTTTCCTTTGTGTGTCTTTGTTTACAACTCCAGATTTGTCCATTTTTGGGGGCCTAATGCAAGTTCAAAGACAATAATAAGCTGTTACTATATGGTGTATAATTTTTTCAAAACACACAATAGTAAACTATTACTATTGTCTATATAAACTTTTCAAAATACACAATAGTAAACTGTTACTATTGTCTGTATAAATTTTATAAAGCATACAATAGTAAATTGTTACTATTTTCTATATAAATTTATTAAAGCACAAGATGGTAAAGTGTTACTATTTTATATACAAATATTGCAACTTCTCAACCAGCGACAATGAAAGCACGGTAAGCTGGTTAAAAATGGTGGAAGCAAACCTTTATTTGTTTATTTTTTATCTAGTGCTAGTTCTTACCTTTTTTTCTCAGATCTACTCGATCATGATGGTCCTTTGATAGACATAGGGTGGGGTTAGAACATACTTCGTCGGAAAAGGGAGATTGATGGTGAGATTCGCCGAATAATATGGAGAAGGTGGAACTCATGACTGACGGAGAGGTGTGTTCGAAGAAGAGAGGTTCACGATTGGATATGGTTGATGGGGTGGATCTACGAGGTGCGATGGAGTTCCTGAGCTGCTGTGGTTTGACGACGAGGTGGACGATTTGGTTTTGGTGCTGTGTAGATGGTGGATTGGTTTGGGAAGTTAAGGCACGATGGGTTACTGCATTGCCGACAATGGATGAGAAGGGTTTATTATTAAATCAAGGGCAATTTTGTCTCTTTTGGGTCAAAAGGGTTATCGGGTTAATGATTTTGTTTGTGGGTCTATTGTAAAAGAACTTTGGCCAAAACTCCCTTTTATTTATTTCTTCTTCTTATTATTACGGGGAATTATTTTTTGGGTTTAAGAAGAATACAGCCTTGTTGCTTCACGGACTTTAATAGGAGTAGTAAAGATCTAATTGAACAAGCAACACAATGGATAAATTGCATAGAGTCCCGTGTCGTTATTTTGGAGAAGATTCGGCTCCTAGAGGCAACAATCCCTAAATTCTAACCAAACATCAAACCCACCCAAGTATTGGTAGGCCACAAGGGCCAGTGGTCCTCTTCATGTAAGTAGTGTTGACTACTTATTTTGGGCAAGCCAAAGGGTGGTGAAGTCAGCTGTAATTCAGTTACATGATATACCTAGTCTGAATGAGTAGTCTGAATGATTCTATGCGCAGTACCAGACAATGTTACAAAAGAATTAAACAGCTTGCAAATAAATCCTGCACTCCAGCAGTAAGAACAAAATGAAATTAAAGCAACAAGAAGCCTCAAGACATTAGGATTTATCTGGTTCATCCAATATGTGTTAGGTCCATAGACAATAGCTGGCCATTATAAGAGGCCCACTCTTGTCTCAAAGCATAGTGGATGCTTCACTAAATTCAAGTAACAACCCAACAAAGCAATAGCTTACAACTTCAAATAACTTGATTTTGGGTAAGAACTTCATGTTACTTGACTTCTCTTTGTCTTTAAAGTGAGTCTAAAAAGCGTGTGACATCAGCCCTAATGAAAACCGCACTACAGATAGTACCCCAATTAATGGATCATATATACATTGTACCAACCCTCAGCTCAAAGTCTCAAACCCATTTAGTCAGGCTCCTCCACCTGATTTTTAATAGATAGTTAGCCTAATACCCCTTTTAAGAGTGAGAGAGATATCATCTGGAAAAGTGGTCGTTTAAGAAATATATGTGGTCAAAATGAAATTCCAAAAGAATGCTTCTTTCATTTTTAAAGTAGAAAACCCATTAATACAAGAGAAATGAAAAGAATTTGGTACAAAAAATGGTTTAATTAAGTGAATTTAACCATCTACGAATTTTTATTTAAACCAAACGGCTAGTCTCCTAAAATTCAACTATTCTTTTGGTACGTTGAGATATTAAATAGGACCCATCGACCTAGTGAACAAACTTAATAAGGTTTTGATGGTCATTATAACAATGACCAAGATTTAAGATACAACACTTGAGACTCATAAGGCAAAAAAGGTTGAAAAAATAAAATAAAAAGGTCAAGATGGATGAGGTGAAGTGCTAGATCCATACCCTTAGTCCCATCTCGCCTGATTACGTATAAGACGTATTTTTTTTGTTTTGTTTTGTTTTTTTTATTTGGTTTTTAAGTCGTGAGGAGAAGGGCAAGAGGTTGCAGTCACAGTAGAGTATGGGAGGGAGGATTTCAAGATATAAAGGTATTCTACCCTAAGATTAAGAAATCTTCAACCTACGGCTATGATCATTTGATTCATTAATTATAGAAATTCCCCTAAATCTAAGTAGACCCCATCTAGCAGTGGTCCCCTTGCTCCCTTACCTGCAACTCTGCAAGCGCAACAGCCAACAGGCACCCCCCGCCCCCCCTCCTCCAATTTTTCTCTTACCAAAAAACAAATATATATATTAAATATATAATTTATACCGCCACAAAATGATAATTACTGCCTAAGGGCGCAGAAGCTGCCATAAAAAATGGCATATATCGACCTTTAGTCTCTGCCCTTCATTTCTTATCACACTCACGTCTCTATATCTCTTTCTTCTCTCCTCACCATTTTCTAGCTCTAGTGGATGGAAAGAAAGCTTCAAAACATACCCTCTTTAATGGTGAAGTCCTCTTCATTATCCAATCTCTGAAACCCCCTTTCAGAGAGACAGAGAGACCCCTTCCACCTGCAGCTTTCACACACACACACACACACATATATACATATATATGTTGTTTTTTCACGTATAGCTAGTGTTACACTGTTTCACCCTCCTAGTGTTATTGCACTCGGAGCTTGAATGGCGTATTGAAGACCCTTCTCTATCAACCCTTCAAATATTCTTTAGAGAATTGAATATCCTCTGTCCTGTTATCTGGTAATTAATTAATTAATTATTTATTTTCTGAAAGTCTTGGAGGAGTGTGTTGGTGTTAAATGAAAATCCATGTTGTTTCAAGGCTGCTTTTTATTCAATTTTTAAGCTATTTTTGATTGATTTAATGGAGTTTATATAGACCATTATTTTCTGTTGGGTATTGGATTTAGCCTTTAACTTCTCTACTGGATTAAAGATACTTCATTGATTAAATCAACAAATTTAACAGTTCTAATACTTTAATAATACAATTTCGTCAATATGCAGTGAAACAGGCATACTTGGGAGCTTCAAGTTTCAGCTCAGTCAATCCAAAAAAAGGTCGAAAATGGCGCCTAAGAACGGTCGCGGAGGAAAGACCAAAGGAGAGAAGAAGAAGAAAGAAGAGAAGGGTAATGGGTTTTTATCAATGAAAATTTATCTCTATAAAGTTCATTAAATATTAATCAGTTATTTAAATTTTATCTGTTTGTGAGCTTCGCAGTTCTTCCTGTTGTCATGGATATCGCTGTGAGTCTCCCCGACGAAACTCGTGTCATTTTGAAGGTTTGGTTCTCTAACTTTCATGGCTCTTCTGTCGGAATTATTGGAAAAATTATGCCCAGATTGGCATTTACTTTTTTTTGTTTGCTTGTGTTTCTATTGCACCCCTTTCCTTTATGGGAATCTTTGCATTATTTGAATTTACTCTAGCAAATTTGGTTTTGTGCTTAGTGCCTTGAATTGTTCCAATTTCCAAGTTTAGCCATGGGCCATGGCCTTACGAGTGAGCTCATTAGTTAAAATTCGAATTAGCCTAGACAACGAATTACATATAAGAAGCGAGCGGCTGCTAAATATATCCGAGATTTGAACAAACAAGATAGAAGATGTCATTTAATTCTGATGGTAAAATCTCTTGGTATATATCGTGACCAACAACTAAGAGAATCGGGTTCACTTTCGTCTTCACCTAACTCTCTAATCTTCTGACTTTCTTTTTTCATTGAAAAAGTAAAAAAGAAAAAAAAGTCTTTTTTTTCTTTTAATTCTTATATTGGGAGTTTGAACAAGCAAAATTGAATATGTCATTCAGTTGGATGATAAAGTCTCTCGGTATCGTGTTCAGCTAGCTACCTAGCAAATTGAGTTCAATTCCATCTTCACCAAACTCTCAAATGTTCTAACCTACTTAAAATCTCCACGTTTGTAATGATATTCTTTCTTATAACCAAAAACTTAAAAAGAAAAACAAACAAACAAACAAACAATGAGATTGAACAGCCGCTCTTGTTGAATACTTGATGTTATTGTTATTGGAAGCGTATATGTGTTACATACATGACTTGAATGGTTACAAAAGGTTGCGTAAATGAACCGTATGTAAGACTTAATTCGAAGCGTGAGTTAATCATCAATGAATTGACGACCATACCCTTAATTATTGCTAAATCAAAAGGGTTTATTAGTATTATTACTAGTAGTATATGTTTTTGTTATTATTGTCGATGTTGTACATATCATTTTGATAATTGTTATTGAATTTGATTTTGTGTAGGGAATATCAACGGATAGGATTATAGACGTTCGTCGGCTGTTATCTGTGAACACAGTAACTTGCAACATCACAAATTTTTCATTATCCCATGAGGTAAGGTCCAAATTGCAAATCTATCTTTCATTTTTCTCCCCCAAAAAAAAGAAGAGAAGAAAATAAAATTCAGGTACCAGAGAGAAAAAGAAAAAAAAAAAAAAAAAATCTATACAAAATCAAGCGAGTACTGGCTAGCTCAGCCCGGCCCAAAATCTAAGTGGACCACAGACACGCTGGTTTCCTAGTCTGGTTAGGTTGAGTGCTAGTCGAATAAAGATGAGAAGTTAATCAATGCGACAATCAAATTGGGAAATTTTCTCGGGAAACGTGCAATTTTCTATAAGGGACAACGTGGGTAGAAAATCTCCGATTCTCCACGTCGGAAGAGGTAAACTTAGGATAAGGGTAAATTTAGGATAAGGGGAGGAATTGGACCGTTAGAAACTTTTGTTTTCTTTGACGGTAAAAACAAAAAACACTCATTATCTCTAATTTACATAATTTTCCCATTTTCCTACATCCTTTTTGTTTTACTGTGGCTAAATGTGTTATTTTTGCTTAAATTTAACCTTAACTACGTATTAAAGTGCATAGATGACAAGCCATTGATTTTGTCACGAATTCAACCCACTTAACTTAACTTAACTTAACTTAACTTGTTGCTAAATTTTAAAGGGTTTTTTTAACGTGTGCCCTAAGGACACATTTTAAGCTGCAATTAATGACCAAATAATTGTATTGGAAATGATGAAAATTGTTTGGAAAATTGCAAAAAATATTTGGAAAATTGTGAAAATACATTTTTTAATGCAATGATTGGGTTATTAATTGTAACTTAACATATGTCCTTAGGGCACACATTAAGAAAACCCAATCTTAAAACGGTTATAGTTAATTAAGTATAGTTTTACTCATAAGAAGAAACTGAAAAAAATAAAAAATAAAAGGCTCAATTTACAACTTACCTTGGGCATTTTGTCATAGAACAAAGACTATTTACATTTAAGATTATAGGGTTCAAATATTTATGATAAACTATAGGGTTCCAAAAGAAAGAGAAGAGAAAAAAAAAAATCCTTACAAAACTTTACACAACTTTTATTTTTCGAAATACCATTTTCACCCAACTAAAAATTTGAAATATATATAATTATATTTGAAACCCAAAAATAGGGGTAATTTTGACTATTTCCGCTAAAGGCCAACATTATCCTCTGTGTGGTTCGCAGGTGAGAGGGCCACGATTAAAAGACACGGTGGACGTTTCCGCACTGAAGCCATGCGTTCTAACTCTAGTCGAAGGTGAGCCGATTCATCTAAACGACGCCGGTCATTGTGGATCACATACTACGACGCCGTTTCCCCGTCTCTCTCTCTCACTCTTGACATTTCTTCTCTTTCTCTCGTTTTGTTTGCTGAACAGAGGAGTATGACGAAGATGGCGCAACGGCGCACGTTAGAAGGCTATTGGACATCGTGGCTTGCACATCGTGCTTCGGCCCGTCGGCGACCAAAGACTCAAAGTCTGATCCCGGGAAGAATGCGCTGGGTGCGCAGGATAAGGGCAGCACCAACAAGAAATCCAACAAGTCTCAAGCGAGCACCAAGCAATCATCATCATCATCATCACCGCCGTCTTCACCGTCTGTATCATCGAAAGATGCGTCGATGGAGGCAGAGGGAGAGATGAGCAACTCCTGCCCTAAGCTCGGGTGCTTCTACGAGTTCTTCTCTCTCTCCCACCTCACTCCGCCTCTTCAATGTATGCTCTCTCTCTCTCTCTCTCTCATATTTCTTACTTTCTGTATGGTTCTCTGGTAAAAATGAGGGGAAGGTAAATGCTCGAGAAAGAAGCCCGAACAAACGGTTAATAACTTGATCAATGTGCTTGCATTTTGTCTGGCGAATTGTTTTTGTATCTTGGTTTGCGGCTGAGGTTTTCAAAAAAATTATGAAATTCGGATAATTTCGGATTACCTGCAAATTGACTGTAAATTCATGACTTCTAACCCATAAAAATAGTCAAAGCTGATCACTCAGTGGATATGCCATGAATGTTGCAGTTATAAGGAGGGCAACAAGACAGCAGGATGACGAGAATTTCTCGACTGATCATCTTTTCTCCCTTGAAGTAAGGCCTACTTCCTCACCCAGTTTTTATTTTATTTTATTTATGTAATTTCATTTTGTAGAAAAATATATGATGTTTGGGTTTGTGCCATTTTGAAAGTCCTGATGAGCTGTGCTATTAATGGGGGCAGGTGAAGCTTTGCAATGGAAAGATGGTTATCGTTGAAGCTTGCAGGAAAGGATTTTATAGTGTTGGAAAGCAGCGGATTCTAAGCCACAACCTTGTTGATTTGTTACGACAGCTTAGTAGAGCTTTTGATAATGTTAGTTTTTCCAACTCAGTGATGTCCATATTTTTATTTTTATTTTTTTTGATAAGAAGTGATGTCCATATTTTTATAAAAATGAAAAAATAAATAAAAATACTCTAGTTTAGTTCTGCTTATTATGTGCAAATTTTTCTTTCATATATTGGATGAGGTATATTCAAAATTCGGATCATTAAAAAGGTTCAGTCTCGAGTAGCTTTTAGGAGTCAAATACCCTACAACCGAGCTGTCTCAGATGCATGTTTGAAATAAATTTTGGCATTGTTATTGTGACTTGTTGATAAATTTCCATGGCTTTTACTCTGTCTCTCTCCTAAATCCTTGGTCCTAATTTATTGAAATGGAAAGGTGAAATGTGGCAGGGTTTGTGTATGCCACTCAAATATATTCTTGTGCAGTGGCCATGCGGTGGCGTTTAGTTTTCCATACATTTCCCCGAAACTCCATTTACTTCAAAATGTTAAATGGTGGTGGCCTTTATCTTCTGTAGTTGGTCAAGTTCTAACAGCAGGCAATGTTGTGAAGTATTATGACTAATTGTTTGTCATGCTGATGGGGTCCTTAATCCCCCCTCCTTCTTTTCTTCTTATTTTCAAAATGGTTGTTGGTGATGGTGTCAGAATCCTAGAATCTATGCGACAAAAGTGTTTTTGAAATTCTAGCTGCTTTAGTATAATCAATTTCTTCCGTGTGAACTTAAAGAAGGTTGAGTTGATACATATGTACAGTACACTTTTGTTATCATTTACATAAGCCAAGAACCTATTTCGAGTTTGTTGACATGGTTTTATTCTTCATAACTTGATATTTATTTTTGAATAATCTGTCTTATTGCTTTATGCTTTCGCTTTTGTATGGTTAAAAGACTGGGTGAATATCTGTTACATATATCGTTTCTCATACTTCAGGCTTATGACGATCTTATGAAAGCATTCTCAGAACGTAACAAGGTACACATTCATTGCCCTGAATATATATGTTGTGCTTTAAAATCTGACATCCTGAAATCCTCTGTTCTGTAAGATATTTCATTGCATTCTTCCTTTGGCCCTCCTAGTTTTTGTATCCTGTAATTAAACATTTTTTTTTCCTCCCCCCTTGCAGTTTGGGAATCTTCCTTATGGCTTCAGAGCCAACACGTGGCTCATTCCTCCTGTCGCTGCACAATTACCCTCAGTTTTCCCTCCTCTTCCTGTGGAGGATGAAACATGGGGAGGAAATGGGGGTGGCTTAGGAAGAGATGGCAAAAGTGATTTGGTACCATGGGCTAATGAGTTTTTGTTTCTTGCATCTATGCCTTGCAAGACAGCGGAGGAGAGGCAGGTTCGAGATAGAAAAGCTTTCCTTCTTCACAGCCTATTTGTGGATGTTGCCATCTTCAGAGCCATTTCAGCCATGCAAAATGTAAAGGGAAAATCAGAATTAACTCGTTCAGCTGGAAATGGTGAAATTGTTTACACTGAGAGAGTAGGGGACTTGAGCATCACTGTCATGAAAGATGCTTCTAATGCAAGCTGTAAAGTAGATACAAAGATTGATGGGATTCAGGCAACTGGAATGGATCAAAAGAATTTAAGAGAGAGAAACCTGCTAAAGGGGATCACGGCTGATGAAAGTACTGCTGCCCATGTAAGATAAATTTCTTGAAATTTAATTAATTAATGACATTCTCTCTAGAATTTGGATTTTTTTCATTTTTTGTTGGTATGTCGGAAGTGATTTCTGTTATATTGGTTGAAGAAAATTGTACCTTTTGGGTGCAGGATATTGCCACACTAGGTGTTATCAATGTAAGATATTGTGGTTACGTAACCGTTGTGAAAGTTGAGGGGAGAGAGAATAACAAAGTGGATCCTCCATTTCAAAGCATTGAGCTACTTGACCAGCCTGAAGGCGGTGCCGATGCTCTCAATATTAACAGGTTTTTATTAACCCCTATAACACGTCAAAAGAAAACAGTGTATAAGTTTCTATATATATATATATATATATATATATATATATACTTTAATTTTAATTTTTTTTGTTTTTCGAACTTTTGATTTGTTTTTCAATAAGAGAATGCGCAATTTTCATGCTACAGGCTTCCAATTTGTCAAATTGCACCATAAATTTTTGTGGTGCTTAGTTCACGCTTCTCAGTTTGTATCTCTTTTTGTTATTTGTGACTTAAGTATATATATTTCTTAGTATAACCTTGCTTTTTACAGTTTGAGATTGCTTCTTCACAAAAGAAGAGCTTCAGAACACAATAAACCAGTAACACATTCACAAACTTTGGAACGTGAAGAGCTCAGTGCTGCCCAAGCTTTTGTGGAGAGACTGGTGGAAGACAGTCTTGCTAAGCTTCAGGAAGAGGAAGTAGAACATGACATTTTTGTGAGATGGGAACTTGGAGCCTGCTGGATACAACATTTGCAAGATCAGCACAACACAGAAAAGGATAAGAAACCATCAAGCGAGAAGACTAAGAGTGAGATGAAAGTAGAGGGACTTGGGACGCCTCTTAGATCCCTAAAACACAAGAAAAAATCAGATGGAAGTTATCTAAAAATGCAATCTGGGAACTCAGAATCCCATTCAGATGGTATTAGTGGAGAAGCTGAAAATGCTATATCGCCTACTATGCAATCTCAGCTTGAAACCAAAGCTGAAGAAAATGAGCTTGCACTAAAGCGGTTGTTGTCTGATGCAGCCTTTACCCGGCTAAAAGAATCAGAAACTGGACTTCATCTCAAGGTAATATTAGACGTTCTTGGAGGCAATATGTATCTCCCTGTTTGTTCAGTTCAGTGTACTAACGTACCACATGTTATTGACAGTCTTTGCAAGAATTAACAGACTTGTCTCAGAAATATTACAATGAAGTTGCTCTTCCGAAATTGGTAACCACAGACTACTATTTGGTTAAACTTTTCTAATCCATTTGCAAGCAAATATAGTTGTAGTGATTCCCAGTTCTAGTAATTCATTGTGCAATACAGGTTGCAGATTTTGGTTCATTGGAACTCTCACCAGTTGATGGTCGGACTCTAACAGATTTCATGCATACTAGAGGTCTGCGGATGCGTTCTTTGGGACATGTTGTAAGTTCTATATCCTGACGTGGGTTTTTAATTCCTTTAATATATATATATATATATATATATATATATAACATACACACACACACACACACATATACATTTGTTTATTTTACAAATCCATGCCGGACACTAACACCCATGTTAGTAAAATTATTCCATGTGTCGAGTGTATATGCCCTCCCAGGCTTCCGGACACATAGCACCATCATGTGATATCACGTGCAGAGTCGTTTGTGTCTAGGAGGGCACATACACCCCACACATGGAATAATTATTCTGTGTTGGTGTCCTTGTAACATATATTTTGACATAATAAGCATATGTCCTGTAACCTTTTTTTTTTTCCCTAACCTTTCAACCATGAACTCCACATCAATCATCAATTGTTACCTATCCTCCAGCCCCATCCCAAAGAAAATATTATTTCCTGTGTGAGATATATAAAACAGTTACAGTAATCAATTTTAGATATAAATTGAATATCATCTACAGTGGCCTTCTTATAAATAATAAAATTACTTCGAGATTCATAGACAGGATTACAAACAATCCACACTAAATTTACCATCCTATTAAAGTCCATTTCTTCAATTGAAACATTGGATTTAACATCTTTTCTTGCTTGTTCTATTCACATAACTACCAAAATTTTTTTTCCTCCCTTGTGCACATTCAAATTGTGCAATGTCCCATCTTTACTTTGATTCTGTCAGATTATATTACATCCTAAATAAAGATGAGAATTGAGAAGTAAGCTTTTAGTTTGGATGTTCAAAATATTACCATTTATGGGTTTATTCCACCTTGAATGATGCCTTTTCTTTACCAGGTTAAGCTTTCAGAAAAGCTATCACATGTGCAGTCGCTGTGTATTCATGAGATGATGGTACGAGCTTTTAAGCACATTCTGCAGGCAGTGATTGCTGCTGTTGTTAATACTGAGGAAATGGCTGTGTCAATTGCTGCTGCATTGAATCTGATGCTTGGGGTTCCTGTAAATGGAGAATTCAATCAGTCCTGTAATGTCCATCCCCTTGTGTGGAGATGGCTGGAGACATTCTTGATGAAGCGATATGAGTGGGATATTAGCAGCTTAAACTACAAGGATGTGAGAAAATTTGCAATTTTACGTGGATTATGTCATAAGGTATGTGGTACTAACCTAAGAGTTCTAAAACTTGGAATGCCCAGAATTCTACAGTATTGGATCTGTGAATTTTTAGTTTTGTAATTCTAAATTGTCTTGTTGCCCTTTTTGGGGTAACAATGAGCTAAATTGTAGGACACATCAAATGATTACGATGCTTATTGTTTAAGTTAATGGCATTTTGCATGATTTGTTGAAATATGCAAGTGGTAGAGCATACGTGTCAATCTGATGGCCATGTCATTCCAATCATATCATTTTGAATAGATAGATCTGTTTGAAAGGGTGGCTACAAATCACTGTGGTGTGTCACATGAATATTGTGGAGGACCTGATCTCCTCCCTGGCCCCAGGTGTTCCTTTAAATGTGAAAATTTCCATATAGACTTTATCAATGAAGGCAGATTGTAAAAATATATTGCAAATAAAGTGAATGCTTTGATTTCGAAAAATTCGCAATGAGGGAAAAAAATGTTATTAGTTGTACAGTGATGTTCCACCTTTTACTTTTGTAGGTGGGTCTTGAGCTGGTTCCAAGAGATTTTGATATGGATTCTCCTAATCCCTTCCAAAAAGTAGATGTCGTCAGCCTGGTACCAGTGCACAAGGTGATGAACAGAACAATGTTGCTTGATAGTTATTATTATTATTATTTATCTTGTATCGGGAATGATTGAATCAGTCATTATTTGTTATTTAATTGCAATTTCTCTTTCTTTGCAGCAAGCAGCATGCTCATCTGCAGATGGAAGGCAACTCCTGGAATCGTCAAAAACAGCTCTAGATAAGGGAAAACTTGAAGATGCAGTTGGCTATGGGACAAAGGTATTTGATTTCCAAGACTATTTCTAAAATATCCTTTCTATTTAAGAAATGCTAATTAGGATCTTTAACAGTCCTGTTCTTATGGTGTATGATATTGGTATACTAGTCTGTAATCTTGCTGTGCTTCGGTGGTGTTTGCAGGCTCTTGCAAAGCTTGTAGCAGTTTGTGGTCCCTACCATCGAATGACTGCAGGAGCTTACAGTCTCCTTGCTGTAGTTCTGTATCACACAGGAGACTTCAATCAGGTCTATTGGTTATTTATCTTGTTTGTGGTGTTGATGGGACATCTTTTCTGATATAGAACAATAACATTATTTTTGTATTTCCAAAATTTTATTTAACTATTCTTAAAAATGGACCTAGTTAGGTTTGCCCTCTGGGTTCTCATTACTGCATGTACATTCAAACATCAAAGACATTAAGGTTTTTCCTTTCTTGAAGTAGAAGTTTCAAGATATGTTGATTTTTCCCTATAAAAATATATAGTCAATTTAAGAAGTTGCTCCAATTACAGGCCACGATTTATCAGCAAAAAGCCTTGGATATCAATGAGAGGGAACTCGGGCTTGATCATCCAGATACGATGAAGAGTTATGGGGATCTTGCTGTGTTCTATTACAGACTTCAACATACAGAGCTGGCTCTCAAGTATGTTTTGGTCTTCTGTAATGTAATATTACCTTTAAGTTGCATGATTTTAATCTTTAAAAGAAAAAAGAACAGAATCTTTATGAGGATTGCATATTATAACTACTTTTTGTTTGTTTATGTTACTAAGGATCATGTAGTTAAGACCATTTTTAATTCTGTGGCAAGCTTGAAGTAGGTTATTGATATATATATAAAGCATAGAGTGGATCTTATTTCGCCAACGCAATTAGTATTTTCTGTTTAATGTCTCTGGAGATATAGTCACATCTATTATAGCATTTTTACTTATTTGTCACTAAAATTTTTACTCTTTTTCCATGCTTTATGTTTACTCTTCTTTCCCACTGTGAAAAGTCTACTTTTTTCTCCGATCAGGTATGTTAAGCGTGCACTATATCTTTTACACCTCACATGTGGCCCATCTCATCCAAACACTGCGGCAACTTACATCAATGTTGCTATGATGGAGGAAGGCCTGGGAAATGTGCATGTTGCCCTCAGATATCTCCACAAAGCTTTAAAGTGTAACCAACGGTTACTTGGCCCAGACCATATTCAGGTTTCTATCTATATCGGCTAATATGTTGTTTTATTTATAATATAATCTGGATTCTAGTCGATGGTAGGTTGAGACATTACAATAGAACTATGCTTGTCACGGTGATACACAACGTTACCTGCAACATGAATTACTATGGTAGTATGGTATGAGGAGGAGAACAAGTTATGCTTGGGTTAGAATGATTAGATGCTCATGCTAATTTAGATGAGAGATTTGGCCATAGCCCCATACTATCAGAGTTTTTTTTGCAATAAATCTAGAATCTTTTTAACTAACCCAATAACTCCTTTTGATTAGATTCGGACTAAAATACCCCTATTTTATTAATATATTATTTCCAAACATGACATGAGTTAAATTAGGGAACTGCTTCTAAAATCATGAAATAACCGTGATTTTAGGAATTTTTAGGAATTTTCAAACATGACATGAGTTAAAAAAAAAAGGGAATTGATCCTAAAATCATGTAATCGTGATTTGGGAATTTCCAAACATGACATGTGTTAAATAGGGAACCGCTCCTAAAATCACGAAGTAGTCGGATTTTAGGAGCAAAAGGAATTCATTAACGTCTATAAAAAAAAATTGATTGTAAAAAAACAAAGTTCCAAATAGTAAGAGACTCTAATTCATGTCATTGGAAGTAACAATAAACACATGGCTGTCTCAACAAATTTTATAGGTGGAACCATATCGGTTTACTACATGATTTTCAAATTTTATAAGTGGAATAGTAACAGTATACTTCACAATGTTGCAAATTTTACTGGGAACAGTAACAAGTGTTTTAAACCTTTGTCATGTGGACATTGCTCAAATACATCTCCATCTCAACAAATTTTGTACATAGAATAATATCAGTTTAATACGTTTAAATTTTATAGGTGGAACAATAAGAATTTAATACATTACGTTTCAAATTTTATAGCGGAAATCAATAAAGTGTTACTAATTAACACAACAATTTTCATAATGCAATATTCAGTAAAAATGTCAAAGACAAATAATTTCAAGAAAAAACAAAAATATTGTATTACTTGCAATCATTACAAGGAATGAAACTGATTCTATAAAATGATCAAATTGAAAAAAAAAAAAGTGATAAAACAAAAAAATAAAAATAAAAAAAATAACAAAACAAAACGAAAAAGGAAAAAAGAAAAAAAAAACACAATGTAAAGATCATATGAGAACCCAAAATCCAAAAAGCACATTTTGACTTCAAAAATCGACTTGAAAATGCAATCCACGCATGATCTGTGGAAAAACAAAGCTTGAAGATCATGACGAATCATCAAGCTTGAAGATGACAGAAAACCAAGCTTGATTGGACATGGGAAGAATGAAGGGTGAAGATGATGGAGAACCAAGCTTCAAGATGTTGGAGAACAAGGCTTCATAATGATGAAGTTCTTGATCGTAAGAAATTTGAATTCAAAATCTCACCATATCTAGCCAAAACCACTAGAAAGGAAATCCCCCAAATTGTGGTCATTGTATTTTCAAAATAATGTTGTAGAAAAATCTGTTAATAAATTTCGTTAGATATATTTAAGGCTAATATGGGAATTAAAAAAAAATTATTTCGTTATGGTTAATAAGAATACTAAATTATGGGGTTAAGGAGTTTAAAAATCTCTTGATGGGGTTAACGTTAAAACCACATTTCTAATTAGGGTTATTGCCAATTTCCCCAATTTAGATCCTAATTTAGGTGGAGTTTTCTTTTTTACATTTGTTGGGAAGTCCCACATCCCACATCGTTTAACTATAAAAAGTTGATATGGCTTAATATACCTAGGCCCTCCACCTAATAGCTTAGGCGTTTAGGTTGGAAACTTAACATGGTATCAAAGCATGTCGTTCTTGAGCCCTTTCATTTGTGACTCTATTATTGTTGTTGTTGTTATTGGGCCTATTTTGTTCGTGAACCTGTTATTATTATCCACGTGACAGGCCCGTTGTTGTCTTGTTAGGCTTGCACGTGAGGGGGAGTGTTGGGAAGTCCCACATCCCACATCGTTTAAATATAAAAAGTTGATATGACTTAATATACCTGTTTAGACCCTCCACCTAGCAGCTTAAGCTTTTAGGTTGGAAGCTTAACAACATTAATAGCATTATCTTTAAAAAGCTTGAGTGTTTACATTAGGAAACTTGTTCTCATCAACGCCTATAGTAATTAACTGGGTAAGAGCATGACACCAAGTTTTTCCAATTTTACATTAGGGTCTTAAAATAAGGCCTCCACACAGACCCCACCACCCTTAAAAGAAAAAATGAAAAAAGGAAAAAAAATCATGTAAGTGAGGTTCATTGGTCTCTAATTGTGCTGAGGCCTTTGTATATTTATTCGAAAATATTTTTTCAATTAGGCTTGAGATCTAGTATTCTTCTATTTTTTATTCCTCATCATATAGAAAAATAAATGAAGAATTTTTTTTGGCGGTTGGGAAGAGGGGGGTGGGGGTTGTTAACTACATGCCTCTATGTGACATTTTTTTTTTTTTTTTTTGATAAAGATGCCTCTATGTGACATTTGGAATAAACAAAATACAATGTTCTGGATGTTGTGACCTGGATTCCAAATTACTAGAATATTAGTGAATTATGGTGACACCTGACCAAAGTTCTTTCAACCACAAGTTAACTGATTGGCTAATGTCAATCATTGTTAGAAATAGGATGTTAATCTTGTATTTTTTCCTTGTTTTCTGTTAATATGCAATTTCCAGATGTTTAGAATTATGATACTAAAAACTTCTTAGCCAAGGTTTTTTGTGAACTGATGTATGAGACATCACAGATTGACAACTATGCAATTTAAGCTGTAGAAAATTAATACTGTTGATAAACTTTGCAGTCAAATGGTAAACATTCAATAATTCCATCAGGGATGTTTTGCTCAGAATACAGACTTTGTTGTAAACTATTATTTAGCTGGAAAAAAAGAACTTCATTTTGCATGTTATGCATGCTAAAAAATTACCTATTGTGCAGTATCTTAGGAGGATTTCCACTGTGAATTCCGATTTTTGCAACATTTTGCTAATGCCCTTGAGAAATAATCCCTTTCTTTTTTTTAATTGCTCTGCAGACAGCGGCAAGTTACCATGCAATAGCAATTGCACTCTCGTTGATGGAAGCATATCCTTTAAGTGTTCAGCATGAGCAAACGACATTGCAAATTCTCAAAGCAAAGCTGGGCCCAGATGACCTGCGTACACAGGTATATTACTTAATGCCCCATTAAAACTACAACACTGCTAATAGCTTAATCGTTTGGACACATTTATACCTCCTTGTTACTTCGTGTCACAAGAGATCAATGATCTGGATCACTTGGCAAATATCTCATGGACACAAATCGTGGCTACTTGAAAATACTGGCAATCTTATAACGTGAACTTTATGTGGCATGCCAGTAAAAAAATTTGGTTAGCTGTACACAAGATTGCAACAAATTGGATAGTTGGGATCATTAGCATCTCTGTGATCTTGGAAGTGGGGTCCCTCAGCTAAATGACTTGAATCAATGAGTTCTTGTACTGCATAATTACACTTTTTATAATTTTTTTGAAATACGTGTCATGATTTGTTTTGTTTTTATTCTATTCAAGTTTTGTTATCCCAAATGCTTCTAAATTTTATTTATCCTGCAGGATGCTGCGGCTTGGCTTGAGTACTTTGAGTCCAAGGCTTTTGAGCAGCAAGAAGCTGCACGAAATGGGACTCGGAAACCTGACGCATCTATAGCCAGCAAAGGCCACTTAAGGTATGTTGGCATTTCCCCTGACAATATGGACCTTTTTGCAGTTTATCATTTTCAAAGGTCTGATATTTCTTTGCTACATTATTGTCTAGTCACGCCATTGGGATACCCATCTATGAGTCTGGTACTCTGGGTGCTTTCTTATTTCCAACGAATATAAATGTAATTTATGTTTCTAATTATTGTATGGGAAACACTAACCTAAAAATGTGTGGTGGGAAAAGATGTGCCTGCTGAATGTAAGTATGTAACACTCAGCAAAGATTGTGGACCAAACATGCACCGGGTTCATTATGGATAGTTGGCCACAGACCGACCGTATGAAATGACTGTAACCATCATGTCTGCAGTATGTTTTGTGCTATCTTTACTTGTTCGTAGATGTTTAAGATAATCAATCTGGTCAACATGTTTCATAGGAATATTTCCCAACTACTGAGGACACTTTTTTAATGATCACCATTACTATAAATATGCACCATTTGTGCAGTTTGCTTGTGGTTAAAAGTGTGGCACAATGAATTTCTTATACATTTAGTTAATTAGGCATACACGAACACACTGTTCCTAACTGATAGTTCTGCTTGATTCTGCTTTGCAGTGTATCAGATCTTCTTGACTACATTAGTCCAAGTGATGATGATGCCAAAGGGAGAGATGCTGTAGTAGTGAAGAAGAAAAGCTATATTACAAAGGTATGGTTTTTTGAAATAAGTTAATCCATCATCAATGTCAATGAAATTTGGGTTGGACTTAAATTGGTTTCTTTTGCTAATATAAAGGCATGAGAAGCATTATCTAATTTCTGTGGTAGTTGTACCATGGCCATATGAAGAATTAAGTGCTTATCGCACTGTTGGCAGCCATTTTTCCAATGGCCAAGAGTCATTGAGGAAGGTTGGTTATGTAATCAGGGCCCATTAATCAACATAAACCATACAGGCCCATTGAGTCTGTGCAAGACAATCTAGTGGCCCATCAGCAACCTTCCCACAAGTGTATATACCTTATGTACATGGGCTTCCCCCCTCCCCTCTCTCTCTCTTAATACAATACTTCATAAAAAAAAATGCAACCTTCCCACAAGCCTGGTGTGGCCAAATTCGTAAGACTCAACCATGGGTCAGAATCCCAAAATAGTCTGCTTCCATTTCAGCCCAAAAAAGATAAAAAAAAAAGTAGCCCTTGAGCTGCTAAGGTACATGGAATAATAGTGGCCTCCACGCATTCATCAGGAGAGTTTGTCAAAAATGAGGAAACATTCTCTCTCACACAAAGATGTCTTTTTTTTATAAAAAAATAAAAAAATAAATAAAAGAGAAACCTTGTCCACATTACCATAGTAGATAAAAGAAGAGGAAACATGTTCCTCACTTACTCCTTAAAGAGACACACATCTTTTCCCAATGAAAGAGAAATTTTGTCACTTTTACCATAATAAATTTGTGGGTGCCTCACTTGAGATTGGATGTGCTCCATAACAAATGAAAATTGACTTTTCCTTACCTTGGATGGGGTGGATTATCCATAAGGGGTGAGTGTACATGATTTAGCAAGTAGAATTAGAGCAAGGTGGATAAAGTGAAGAGGTGCTTTTCAAGTGTTGTGAGGCTAGTTATGCTTTATGTACAGGATGTTCAGTAGTAAAGAAACAGGTTTAAAGAGTGAGTGTGGCTGAAATGAATATGTTGAAATAGATAGAGTGCTATATTAAAAATTTTAAACTAAATAAATAAATAAACCAAGAAGGTAGAGGTGGCACCAAATTGAGGACAATACGAGTGAAATTTTTCTTAGATAGTTCAGTTATGTGCCACAAAGACTGAGAAATGCATTAGGAAGGAGGACTATTGTGATTCAAGTTTAAGGTGCTACAAGGACAGGATGAAGTCTATGAAGAATGTGGGTAACATGGAGAGAAAAGAAACAATTGCCTATAACTAACTGAGGTTCTGCCCTAGATAGAGCTAAATGGCAAAAAATGGTTTGCATAGCCAATTTCAGGTAGTTTGGATCTGAGGCTTTGTTGAGTTGAGTTGTGTTCTATGAATTTTTTGTTCATTCTGGAAAATTTCACTCCCTTGTTGAGTTGTATAAGAAACTATACTTGACCGGTTAAGCCTCAGGAAAGAATGGTTAACTTAGAAATTTAGGAGTTCAACCCTTTGATTGTCTAATGATGGTTTATAATGCTGTGTTACCAGTCTTTAATTAGAAGCAGAAGGTTCTTTCAACAGCGTTGATGACTGCCAACATGCATTGTTTTGGCGTCCTTCATACACATGTATACAGATGTATTGAGTTCTAATTTGGACCTTATAAAATGATTTCAAATTTCGATTTGCAGGTTAAGGGAAAATCCTACCAAAATTTCAACCTATCAAGTTCTGAAGGATCTCCAAAAGAAACCCTGAAAGAGGTTTCAGATGAAGAGAAACAAATACATGAACCTGAAGGTAACACAGATACGAGTCCTGAATTGAGCTTAGCACCAGTTCAGTCCAAACAGCCTGCCGTCGAAGAAATGGCAGGGGAAAAACCAAGCATTGCCAATGAAATCTTGTCTGAAACACATGCTGAAGGAGAAGATGGATGGCAACCAGTTCAAAGGCCAAGATCAGCTGGCTTGTATGGGCGGCGACTAAGGCAACGGCGGGCAACTATAGGCAAGGTCTATAGTTATCAGAAAAAGGATGTGGATACCGAATTGGATAATGCTAGAGTGAAGAATACTTATCAGAATAGTAGGTATTACTTGTTAAAGAGACGGACAATACCTCCTGGAAGTTATACAGATTATCACACAGTGAAGAGTTCCTCCCCAGGCACCAAATTTGGGCGGAGAATAGTAAAAGCTGTCACATACAGAGTAAAGTCCTTGCCTTCATCTACCAATACTGCTGTAACAGAGACCTCTAGAAATGGAGGTGAGGCATTTAGTTCTCCATTAGAACCTGGGCAAACTTCTGCACCAAATGGAGTAGGTTCAATTTCACCGAAAACTTCAATAGTTAGTCTTGGAAAATCTCCTTCATACAAGGAAGTAGCACTTGCTCCACCAGGTACTATTGGTAAGTTGCAGGTCTGGGTGCCCCAATGTGATATTCCAGATAAAAAGGAACTTGGTGTTGGAAAACTTGAAGAGGAAACGAATGATGCAAAAGCTAATGCTGATTCCAATGTAACAAAGGTAGAAAAGATAAATGAAGAGAAGAATCAAAATTCTATTTTGGATTCCACAGGTCACACAGAAGATGAAATTGAAGTTGTTGGGAAGAAAGAAGAAATTCAATCACATGATGCAATGGAAAGCCCATCTAATAAAGTGTCTGTGGGTGTGGAAGTTGAATCTGGAGGCGTTGAGATTCATGAAGTCATACGGGAAAACATTGAAATGGATCGTGTGCCAAATTCTCTTGATTCTCCCAAAGAGGAGCTATGTGAGAAGGAATTAGCAATCAGCTTCGAATCCAACAATATACCAAATTCTCTTGATTCTCCCAAAGAGGAACTATGTGAGAAGGATTTATCCATCAGCTTTGAACCCAATAATATTCCAAGCTCCGCCTTGCAAGGACAAGAGGCTTTGAAGGCAAAACCCTTGGTTTTGAATTCTGGAGATACTCGAGAATTCTCCAACAGGAAGTTGTCTGCATCGGCTGCTCCATTCAACCCATCACCAAACACTGCACGTGCTGCACCGTTGGCCATGAACATTGCTCTCCCTTCTGGTCCTGGTGCTGTTCCACCTGTTGCCCCATGGCCAATGAACATGACTCTTCACCCAGGGCCTCCTACTGTCTTACCTACTGTTAATCCAATGTGTTCCTCCCCTCATCACCCATATCCATCACCGCCTCCAACCCCAAACATGATACACCCGGTGCCGTTTATGTACCCGCCCTATTCTCAACCCCAAGCAGTTCCAAGCAGTACCTACCCTGTAAATAGCAGCTCCTTTCATCCCAGTCATTTTGCATGGCAATGCAATATGAACCACAATGTATCAGAGTTTATTCCTGGCACAGTTTGGCGTGGCTGCCATCCAACAGACGTTTCTTTCTTGCCACCTGTCAGTGAGCCCATTTCTGATCCCATCTTGGAGCTAAAAGTGAAATCTGATAATTCTGAAAGCCTGAGTCCAGCTTCAATTTTACCTGCGGACATTACCAATGGTGGGGAAGCTAAGAAAGACGTAAATCTTCTAGCATCTGAGGAAATGGATAATGCAAATAAAGTAGCTGGGATTGGGTCAGAAAATGAGACAGAGAAAGGTCATTCAAATTTGTGTAGGGTTGAAACTGCTGAAGATGAAACAAATCAGATAAGCAGCCCAAATGATGGAAATAGTGGTGAGAATCATGTGTCAAGACAACCTTGGAAGATTGATGGTGAGAAAACCTTCAACATTTTAATTAGGGGAAGAAGAAACCGAAAGCAGACTCTGAGAATGCCAATAAGTTTGCTGAATCGGCCATATGGCTCGCAGTCTTTTAAAGTAATATATAACAGAGTAGTTAGAGGGAGTGAAGCTCCCAAGCCTACCAGCTTTTCTTCAAGTGAAGAAGATGCAGCTAGCGCTACATGAGCCCAGGTTTTTGTTCTTACAAAACAATGGTAGCAGGATAGTTTTGATACAAAAGAGACAGGAGTATCTTGGATTTTGTCCCAGCTTCATGGTTACAAATTGCCTTGTCAGTTTTCTCATGAGACCAACTTCGTGGAAAAATGCAGGTCAGTTTCCTATAATCAAATCCAATATATTTTTCATTTTTATTTTTATTTTTTTAATTCTTGAAGAAACAATGGGTATTCATGGACTTTGAACATCAGATGTATATTTTAAATAAATTTCCATCATCATGCATTTCAACAATCTGTTGTTGGAACCTTGTGGGCAGAAATATAAGTAACCAAGTGGGTAGAATGTTTAAATTATGTATGAGTTATAAGATGAGTATAATAACTGTATAATACTGTGCATAATAATGTAATTTGATTTCTCAAGTTACTATACCAACAATCAGAAGTTTGAATATATTGCAGATTCTCGAGTTGACTTGGTCTCCTGTCTGCACATAAAGACCATTGATGGTGGAATAAAGACATTTTTCTTCTTTTAACCTCAGGTAGTGTTTTCTTTTTTGGGATTTCTTAACGGGTCCCCTAAGGGCACATGTTAAGATACATTTAATGAACCAATAATTGCATGGGAAAACATATTTGCACAATTTCTATTTACTTATATGTTTTTCTATGCAATTCGCACCATTTTCCACGTATTATCACGTTTTTTTATACTATTTGTATCATTTCTATGTATTTCACATTTTTTCATGCAATCATTGATTCATTAAACAAATCTTAACCTATGCCCTTAGGGCCACACGTTAAGAACTTTCTTTATTTGGTTGAATTGAATGATTAATGTTGGAAGTTTCCTTTTTAACATTGGGGCATGTGCATTTGGATGAGAAGCAAAATGGAATTCAGGAATGTTTAATTGAGCTTCTACTTTAAATATTTTCCTTTTTTCCTTTTTTTTTAAAATTTAAAATTATGTGTGTGTGTGTGTGTTTGTTTGGTTTTTTCTTTTTGGGGTGTGGAGGAGGGGGGGGAGGGGGGGGGGGGGGTTGGTGGTGGTAGTTTTTAAAACTTAAAACTAGTTGGCTTGCTTGCATATTATCCTGGATTGATGGGTGGACTTGCTTGATTTGCAGGTTGACAATAGGAAATTTACTCTTGGGAGTTGAAAAGATGTCTTTGAAGGTGACAATTTTGATTCCTATTTTAGATGGAGAAGTTTGGTCCTTTTTTTTTTTGTCTAGTTAGAAAATTTTGATATTTTGGCTCACAGCTTTAGAAGACTAAAATCAGTTTTTTTGGTTGCGAATAGCAATGACAGTGATGATTAATTTGATTTTATTGTAATTTTTTTTCTACAAGACTTTTTTTTTTTCCTTTAATTATTTTTTGACTGGTATCGACATGTCACATATCTCTCACCGAGACTTGAAGTTTACCAGTTTTCTTTGTTACTTTCACTTGCAACAATGTTGCTGAAATATATAGTATCAAAGATCTTAGATTCTCTGAAACTACTCCTCTACGGAATATCATTATTCAACCATCTGCAGAGGCTCATCAAGTAGATATATAGATCTATGTGCTGGTAAAACTATCTCGTTTGGCACAGAGAAACTGTGATTTCGACTTCGATGGCACCACTGTAGTGACAGCATAGCCAATTTCTTTTATGGCATTCTAGATGGGGCGATTTGCGATTTTATATTCATGACTTATGCATGAGATTAATTAGTGAATTATGTCGAGAAATATTTGCTTGGGGCTGAACTTAACAAACATGTTTTCTATGAAAACTTGGGATTACCACTGCTTGTGCATGGGCATTGTGGTTAATGGTATAAAACTTGGGATTAGAAAACACGTTTTTGTTTTTCGTTGGGATGAAATGAGAGAACAACACTAAGGCCATGTTTGTTTAGTGAGAATGGAATGAAATCTTATTCTAATTCATTCCAAACAACATGTTTGGATGAGGAAATTAAATAAAAATGAAATCAAACAATAGTAGTGAATTATAATGATATTTATTTTGTAATGTTTATTTTAATCTTATTCTATTTTAAATTATTTTGAGTATGGAATCAAATTCCATTCTCACCCATTCCATTCCAGCCAAACAAACATGGCCTAACATTAAACCAAAAAAGAGTTCATAATACAAAATATCCAAGAAGGCCAACACAAGCACATTCACGTATCCCAAAATGCCAAAACAACCCCTAAACAGACCAAAAGGTATCGTGCCAATTTTCTACGAGAAGCAAAGCTACAGGCTAAAACTGCCAAGTGATGAGCACCCTACACAAGGATCCGGATTCGGTGCAGTTACAGCATGGTGCTGTAACCGTTGGGATGTCGACATGTGGCGTGGGTAAGCAATGGATAGCCACAATTGAAACGCTACACATGAGGGTCGTTTAAGCACAAACGAGCACTTGACGCTGTCAGTCTCTTGTGGTTATGGTCGGTCTTCATCGTCAATCTGAGCCACCATCCCTTGAGGTTATGGCCATGTCACTTGTTCTCCGGCAAACTTCCCATCCATTCCGGCGAATTTTATTTGGAGAAGGTACTTGAACTTCACCCCAAGAAAAAAAATAAAAATAATAGAAGTAAAAAACTCAGATTTCATCTTCTTCTCCATGGATGAAGGAACCAAAGTAATCTGGAGTTGCAGATGGCTGCGAGATTGGCTCTCCACTGCGGACCCATACATAGACGCACTTGTAAGATCTCAAGGACTGCTCTGACACTGAATCTTTCCCTCTGTTTCAGTTCCTACATCTCCGTTGAGGCATTTTCCGCTGAGCAAAACCTTGAGGTTATGGCTGTTATGGTGGGACAGAGGGGTTTTATGAAACCCCTCCTCACTGCAAATTCTCTCAGATCTGAGCCGTCGCCATAGCCGTTTGGTCCGTAACAGAGAGCCAAACCAAATTGAAAAAAGAAGAAGAGAGAAGTCATTGTTGAACCAGATCTGAACCCAGACGCGATGGTCGACGACCTCGCATGGGATAGTTAGGCTAAGTTGAGTTAGCTCGGCTCAGATTTTGGACGAACCCACCTGTAGAGAAGATGATGATCACGGCCTTACGGGGTAGGTGGTCTTAGATTTCAGTTGAGCTCATCTCAGATCTTCACGCCTCTCTCGTGGAGGATCTGTAGAGGCGATTCGTCTTCAAGTACAATATTAAAAATTACAAAAAGTTATAAAATAGAATTAAGAGGGCATGCCCAAAACCTAAAAGAAGATTGTCGGCGGGATCTGCTGTGGCGGCCATGGAAGAGATCACGACGACAAGCGATCAGGAGCGAGCGAGTAAGAAACAAAGTGAATTTGGGAAAGTGTTCGCGGTTGACGGCGTTAATGCTTTACATGACTGAAACGACCAAGTTTAGAGACGTTTTGTATATGGTCCATCCATTGTTTTCCAAATCCAACGTGCCAATATCCCAACGGTTACAGCACCATGCAGTAAAAAAACAACTACTGCACCAAATCCAGATCCCCCTACACAATGCTGCTCAGGCAAGGACAAATATCTTCCGGAAGGAAGTCAAGTCTCTTGATCAATGATGCGTCACCTCCCTGTCGGTTGATTACAAAGAAGTAAACAATCACTGGAAATATAAACAAAGTCGACATCCATTGTCTAAAGGCATAAAAAACTAGCAAGCGCCTTAACGTGAAGGGCATAAACCCTGGCTTCACTAAATACGCATTTACCATATCTAGCAGGCTCCATCTAGGAAGATGAAGGCATTAGAAAGACCATAAAACTTAATGAGCTTCCTCCATTGCTTGGTTGTAATTTAAAATATAGTAAGAAAATGACTGTATGTCAATCAAATCATGAGCACAAAAATAATATTGATTGGGATTTTTCTCCACACATTTAATACATTTTTTTGGTGGTCATAATTTGATTATCATTGTTAAAAGTAATGACACTTTGTCATGTTAAAAGTATCTTTTAAATAAGGACGCAAGTAGATTCGAAACAAAACTAAACAGAAAATAAGGGAATATGTGCAAAAAACTATCAAATCATCACTCTTTACGCACAATATCTCAAAACACAAGGTTATTTTGCAAACACCGCCTCCTTAAAATTCCAAATGAGAAAATGACAAAACAACGGGTCAAAATAAAAGTAATCCTTAAAAGAGGGCTAAAACTCTCATATTTCTTCCGAAGTGGCAATAATGAATTCTAATTCCAAAAAAAAGGAGTTTATGGTCAAATGTCCATTGTACTATTTTAGTTTTTTTTTTTTTTTAAATTTTTTTTTTACCCTACTCAAATCCTATCAGTTTGTTCTCATCTCTCCTTATTAAATAAAATTTAAGTAATATTTCTCCAATGCGTTGAGAAAGAGGAAAAAAGTTATTCTCTATGTTTTTTATTTTTTTTATTTTTTGCCATTGTTTATTGAAAAGTATGATTTAAATTTAATTCACATACCTAGCTGCTGGAGGGAATTTTTTTTTTTTTTTCATATCCAAATGTGTATATTATTATTTTAATTGAAAAATATATATATGATTGGTTTTTTTAATTTTGTTTTGAGACTTTTAAATTAGGAGAGAAGATATGGGTTTAATGTGAGAAGGGTATTTAGGTGGGATAAAAAAAAAAAAGAAAAAAAAAAAGAGGGGGCATAATAGTTATTATAAAGGGTAATGTTACTTTACCTTACACTTTGTCCTACTTAGTGCATTCAGGAAAATAAATTTATAGGACTTACTAATAGAGTTAAAACCCTAAAAATTGAAACCCTCCTAAATGCACTAAATAGGGCAAAGTGTAGAACAAGATATGGGGTAAGGTAGCATTACCTTACTATAAAATTGCATATGGTAGATCTTTTTTTTTTCGTGGATTAAAGTTTATTACTTTCATTTTAAATAAAATAGGAGAAATTTGACCTCTTATTTAAAATAATTTAATTTAAACCACCATTTGATCATTCTTCCTCCTAAATTAGTCTCCCAATCCGCTGATTCCTTTTCCCGCGAGGGTCGTTGAGAAACAGGGGCGCCTTTGGGTATGTGTAACGTTATTTCACAGAGGTTAAATGAAAGAGCTTCCGTGATCTCATCCCCACAAAAGCGAATCCAGATCCTCTGCTTTCTCTGCTTGGGTTTCAAGCAGATTGCGCCACATCATTAGAAGACGAATCCAACGGTTGGAAAAAGCGCTGGGAGCAACACGACACCGTTTGGGATTTTTTTGAAATTGTCGCCCCAAAGGAAAAATCTCAAATCTGCATACCAGAGACGAGCCTTGTTTTGCTGCATCGTTTCTCTCCTCTCTGCTCCGACGCCGTGCTCTCCCTCTCCTCTTTTCTCCGATGCCGAACTCTCCCTATCTTCTCTTCTCCGACATCGTTTTCCCTCTCTCTCTTCTCCCCCAAATCTCCAGAAATCTTAGCCGTTTATTTTGCCTTTTTGTTGACGTGTTGAATGGATTATGATACTTCCTCTACTGGAGAGGATCTGTTCCCGAGAAACAGAGGCAAGAGATATAGTATAAATGTTGCTGGAAACAAAGCCCACAAAATTCGACTCTCTCTCAAATATCATTGAGTTTCCCAAGCGCATCCTTTCCTACAGACACGCCAAGAACTATTTCACCACATTGCCTCAAACCAGACCAACCCCACCTCAAAATTCTCAACCATTTAGTATGAATACTTCTCTAGACTCTGTTACTTATACAAAACTGGTCCAATCCTCTGCCAGAAATGGCTCTTTGACCCATGGGAAGCTCGCACACGCACACATGATCAAGACCTGTTTCAAGCCTTGTCTGTTTCTGCTAAACAATCTTCTTAATATGTATTGTAAAGGTGGTGAAATGGATATTGCTCACCAACTGTTTGATAAAATGCCTAAACGTGATGTTATTTCGTGGAACTCTCTAATTTCTGGGTATACACGGATTGGTTCTTATGGTAAAGCCATGGATGTCTTTAACGAGGCAAGAATCGGTGGTTTGAGACTTGATAAATTTACTTATGCGAGTGCTTTGGGCGTGTGCGCTCAAACTGGGGAACTTAACTTGGGTAGGGTGATTCATGGGATGATTATTGCAAGTGGGTTGGGAGCACAAGTTTTTTTTGACTAATTCACTTATCGATATGTATACCAAATGCAGATGGGTTGATCAAGCGAGGATTTTGTTTGAGAATTCGGATGACCTGGATGATGTGTCTTGGAACTCCATGATTGCGGGTTATGTTCGAATCGGTGCAAATGAGGAAATGTTGAGACTTCTTGCTAAAATGCATCAATCTAGATTGAATTTGAATAGTTATGTTCTTGGAAGTGTCCTAAAAGCATGCTGTTCAGACTTCTATAATTCTTTGGAATGTGGAAAAATGCTTCATGGGTGTGCAGGCAAACTTGGGTTGGATTTGGATGTTGTCGTTGGGACTGCATTACTTGACATGTACGCAAAAATTGGGGATTTGGATGATGCAACCCAAATTTTCAAGCTCATGCCTGACAAAAATGTCGTCATGTATAATGCCATGATTGCTGGATTCATTCGAACAGAGGCTATTTGTGATGAATATGCAGATGAAACCTTGAGTCTTTTTTCTGAGATGCAAAGGCAAGGAATGAAGCCTTCAAAGTTCTCATTCTCCAGCATACTCAAAGCTTGTAATGTAGTTGAAGCTTTTGAGTATGGAAAGCAAATTCATGCTCAAATTTGCAAGAACAACTTTCAGTCTGATGAGTTTATTGGAAGTGCCCTTGTTGAGTTGTACTCTTTGTCAGGTTCAATCGAGGATGGGTTGAAATGTTTTCATTCGACTCCCAAGCTGGATATTGTTTCATGGACATCAATGATTGTGGGCCATGTTCAAAATGGGCAGTTTGAATGTGCATTGGCTCTGTTCAATGAATTGCTGGCATCCGGAAGAAAACCAGATGAGTTCACAATATCAAGCATGTTGAGTGCTTGTGCAAATTTGGCTGCAGCAAGATCTGGTGAGCAGATCCAAGCGTATGCGATGAAAACTGGCATCACAAGCTTCACTATTATTCGAAATTCGCAGATTTGTATGTATGCAAATTCTGGAGACATAGATTCTGCTAAGCTGACCTTTGAAGAGATGGAAAATCCTGACGTAGTGTCCTGGTCTGTGATGATACGGAGCAATGCACAACATGGGTCTGCAAGGGAAGGTTTGAACCTCTTTGAATTGATGAAGGGTTATGGGATCGCTCCCAATCACATTACGTTCCTTGGAGTTCTTACAGCATGTAGCCATGGGGGCCTTGTAGAAGAAGGATTGGGGTAAGCTTTTGAAACCTTTTTTTTTCTTTCTCTCTCTCTCTCTCTCTTTTCTTTTTGGTACTAGGGGAGTTTCACTGGAGTTCGAAGTGGGTTTAACTTCTTATTATCAAGTTTGAGTAAAGAGTTTCGGTATCAACTGGAGAATATTTATAAGGCTGGGAATTGATTAGGAAACTGTTGTGAATAAGGAGATAAAGCAAGAATTTTAAGGTGGGGAAAAGAACATGTGTTGTCTTTCCCAAATTGTGTGAAATAATTCTTTAATTTTGCAAATTATTTAGGATTTAAAGAACCAATTTTTGAGGGTCATTAGCTAATTGAATTATACACTGTTCATTGATTATGCATTCTTCATTAAAGAGCGAGGTATGATTCATAAAATTCAAAGACATTTATGAAAATGCTTAGGCGTGATCTTTTGGAACATGGATTCAAAGGGATTTATTTCTTGAATTTTAGTTCATGTAACTCAATAGTTCTCACTATTCTTGATAATTGCAGATATTTTGAAAGTATGATCACAGATCACGGTATGACTCCAAATGTCAAGCATTGTGCCTGCATTGTTGACCTCCTGGGTAGAGCCGGAAGACTAGCTGATGCTGAAAACTACATCATGAACTCTGGCTTTGAGGATGATCCTGTAATGTGGCGAGCCTTGTTGAGTGCTTGCAGGGTACATAAGGACTCTGTCACAGGGCAACGTGTTGCAGAGAGAGTAATTGAGCTTGAACCTCAAGCAGCTGCATCTTATGTGCTTCTTTACAACATCTACACCGATGCTGGTAAACATATGCCAGCCACAAGGATCAGAGACTTGATGAAAGTTCGAGGAGTTAAGAAGGAACCTGGTCTAAGTTGGATAGTGGTTGGAAATACAATTCATTCTTTTGTGGTGGGTGATAGATCCCACCCTGAGAGTCAAATAATTTATTCACGGTTAGAAGAAATGTTAAAGAAGATAAAGAAACTGGGTTATATAGATGAGACACTTGTTTCTGGTGCCTCTGAACCAGAATACCAAGACAACTCATTGGCGAATTACCACAGTGAAAAATTAGCTGTGACTTTTGGGATAATCAGTTTGCCAACATCAGCTCCTGTGAGAGTGATGAAGAACTTGAGAGTCTGCCAAGATTGCCATACCACAATGAAGCTCTTGTCGAAGGTGGAAAAGAGGGATATAATTCTTAGAGATCCAATTCGTTTCCATCGTTTCAGAGAAGGTTTTTGTTCTTGTCAAGACTATTGGTAGCCAACGTTTGGATTGTTGCTCTCTTGAATTGATTTAAGGTACAATTTTGATTTTATTAGAAACTCAAGAGTAAAGTCACACACCATTAATGAAAAACAAAAGATCATAAACGTATGGGAAACGAGATATGGAATTAGTTTGGAGATAACTGGATGCTCTTTATGAAAAAAATATTTCAGAATGTATACAAAGTCTTAGGTATGTGTAATCAACTTCGAGAACTCACTTCACTAGTTTGGAAACATTAGTTTTAGCAGCATGTTTCCTCGAAATTTTGAGACATTTGCAGAATAGGGAATTTCTAGAAACAATATTTGCTCTAAAGAAGAGGGTTTCTTTATTTTTATTTTTTTTTACTGTATCTCAACATGAGATCGGCTACATGAATCCTTTTATGCCATTCAGTTCTATCGAGGGCTGTCTCTAAACCCTAAATCTTAAGCATACATGTCATTTCTTACCACTTCTAACCATGTTATTTTGGGTCTTCTTTTTGTCCTCTTAAGGCTCCTTATAATAAATTTACCAACCTACCCACTTATTTTAAAACTTCTCATTCAACTTAGGGCTAAAGTCATACATTCATCTATAGGTCACAAACCAACTAAACCTAAAACTCCTGCACCCGAAACTACTTTTTTTCTTCTTCTTCTTCTTCCACCACTCCTACTACTATTCTCTATTCATTCTATCATGTTTTGCTAACACCATGGCTGAATTACGTAAGTTCTTGTCTTTTTAGTGCATCTATGCTTGTTTGATCTTATTGGTATTTATATATGTTATTAGTTTGACTATACATTTTTAGTTTGATTTGGTATAGTGTTGAAGCAATGATATAGGTGCATAGGTACCATTATTTCATTGATGGGTTTCTTTGGACAACCCAAGATTTAAGTGGGGGCCATGGCGGTGGGTTGTTGCGCTAGTCTCTTCGGGGGTTTAGGTTCTATGGGTGGGTCCAAAGGGCCCTGCTGTGGGATGGTTCCACCATTATCAAAATTAAAAAAAAAAAAAAAAAAAAAAAAAGGCTTTCATCTCCATCTTTCACTCTCCCTCTCTACATTTTTTAATAGATGTGAGGAGACCTATTAAATAGAGTGATATTTTTACCAATAATCCAGTCAAAATGTTATAAAATGGGGCAATTAAAAACAGGAGAAACTGAAAATGGTATTCAGCTTTGGGTTTCCTTAAAGTGACTATCAATTTTTTGCTACCACAACTAGGTTACCAGTCGTTGAATTTTGTTTCATTTGGAGTGATATGTTTATACCTTCAAAATACTAGGTTTTTATTATTTTATGCAGTTAAGTTCTTTTCTTTCACTTTTGATTAGGATAATTATCTATTAATTGTGTTCTCCTTTCGATTTAGATGGAGCCACTAATGTGTGGAGCAATAGCTCTCACAGAGAAGATGGACATGCCTTTAGTTATACACTTATAAGCAACGGACGTTATATACTACTCTTTATTTTTTTGATGTTATATACACGAGAATTTCTCGAATGATCATCTTTTCTCACTTGAAGTAAGGCCTACATCCTCACCCAGTTTTTATTTTATTTATGTAATTTCATTTTGTAGATAAATTTATGATGTTTGGGTTTATGCCATTTGAAATTCCTGATGAGCTGTGCTATTAATGGGGGCAGGTGAAGCTTTGCAATGGAAAGATGGTTCTCGTTGAAGCCTGAGTTGATATGTACTGTACACTTCCATTATCATTCACATAAGCCAAGAACCTATTTCGATTTTGTTGACATGGTTTTATTTTTCATAAGTTGATATTTATTTTGAATAATCTTTGTTTTCTTGCTTTAGGCTTTTGCTTTTGTATGGTTAAAAGACTGGGTGAAAATCTGTTACATATATCGTTTCTCATATTTCAGGCTTATGACGATCTTGAAAGCATTCAGAACGTAACAAGGTACACATTTATTGCCCTGAATATATATATATATATATTGTGCTTTAAAATCTGACATCCCCAAATCCTCTGTACCATAAGATATTTCATTGCATTCTTCCTTTGGCCCTCCTAGTTTTTGCATCTTGTAATTAATTTTTTTTTCCTCCCCCCTTGCAGTTTGGGAATCCTTCCTTATGGCTTCAGAGCCAACATGTGGCTCGTTCCTCTTGTTGCAGTACAATTACCCTCAGTTTTCCCTCCTCTTCCTGTGGAGGATGAAACATGGGGAGGAAATGGGGGTGGGTTAGGAAGAGATGGCAAAAGTGATTTGATACCATGGGCTAATGAGTTTTTGTTTCTTGCATCTATGCCTTGCAAGACAGCGGAGGAGAGGCAGGTTTGAGATAGAAAAGCTTTCCTTCTTCACAGCCTGTTTGTGGATGTTACCATCTTCAAAGCCATTTTGGCTATGCAACATGTAATGGGAAAACCAGAATTAACTTGTTCATCTGGAAATGGTGAAATTGTTTAAACTGATTGAGTAGGGGACTTGAGCTTCACTGTCGTGATAGATTCTTCTAATGCAAGCTGTAAAGTAGATACCAAGATTGATGGGATTCAGGCAACTGGAATGGATCAAAATAATTTAAGAGAGAGAAACTTGCTAAAGGGGATCACAGCTGATGGAAGTACTGCTGCCCATGTAAGATAAATTTCTTGAAATTTAATTAACGAACGACATTCTCTTTAGAATTTGGATTTTTTTCATTTTATGTTGGTACATAGGAAGTGGTTTCTGCTATAATGGTTGAAGGAAATTGTATATTTTGGGTGCAGGATATTGCCACGCTAGGTGTTATCAATGTAAGATATTGTGGTTACATTACTGTTGTGAAAGTTGAGGGGAAGAGAGAATAACAAAGTGGATCCTTCATTTCAAAGCATTGAGCTTCTTGACCAGCCTTAAGGTGGTGCCAATGCTCTCAACATTAACATGTTTTTATTAACCACGTCAAAAGAAACTGTGTATAAGTTTTTATATATATATATATATATATATATATATATTTAAATAGTTTTGTTTTTTGTTTTTCGAACTTTTGATTTGTTTTTCAATAAGAGAATGCACAATTTTCATGCTGTAGGCTTCCAATTTCTCAAATTGCACCATAAATTTTTGTGGTGCCTAGTTCATGCTTCGCTGTTTGTATTTCTCTTTTTGTTATTTGTGACTTAAGTATATATATTTCTTAGTATAACCTTGCTTTTTACAGTTTGAGATTGCTTCTTCACAAAAGAACAGCTTCAGAACACAATAAACCAATAACACATCCACAAACTTTGGAACGTGAAGAGCTCAGTGCTGCCCAAGCTTTTGTGGAGAGACTGTTGGAAGACAGTCTTGCTAAGCTTCAGGAAGAGGAAGTAGAACATGACATTTTTGTGAGATGGGAATTTGGGGTCTGATGGATTCAACATTTGCAATATCATTGCAATATCATTGCTAAGCTTCAGGAAGACTGCTAATTGCTAAATTAGGTTGGGGGTGACTGATCTCTTCCAGGAGGATCTCATTGCAGCTTCTGTGATTCTTGTTCTATTTTTACTTTCATTGGGTCCGTAGTATATCAATGTATACTGAATAAGAGGTAAGAGAGAACCTTGTCATTGCAAATTCTACTCCCGTTCCATCTTGCTTCCACTGGGTTCACAATCTATAAATTCCTCTTAAGCAATCAATCTCATTTAGCATTCTGAGCAGGGGTATATTATGGTCAGTCAATTCTTTATGGCTAATGAATTGTGTTGTACTCTGAATATGACTAATCATGAACCTTCTAACAAATTTTTCTTTGAAATGAATGCCAAAGAAAATGAAGAATACCATCGAAACAGTAGGAAGAGATATAAGGTTTGAGCACTCAGTTCTCTCCAGTGCAGTTGAACCCTTTTCAAACCAGTTTTCGTTAGGTTTCGTTTCTCTTTTGAAAACATTTCCGGGCAGAGAATTTGTTATGGGAACCCTAATTCAGGGAAAAAAAAAAAAATTGATGAACTTTAGTAGAAAATTCTTTGTTCAAAACATTAAGAAAAATGGTTTTTCCTCTTCTCCAGAATGAGGAGTACGTATGCCCCTTGTGTAAAGAAGTGTGTGCACTAACCAAGAGTGTTGCAGTTTTTGAACATTCTCACACATTTTTTTGGGCCAAGGAATGATTTCCATTGAAGAACAAATGCATAAGTAGACCCTGTTCTTGATAACAAAATGCTTAACATATCCAATAAAGTATTTACATTCGGATGTTGAGCAAGGAAGAATCATAATATATATCAAGAAGAGGAAGTTTGTCACTCAGTTTTTACTTTCGATAGAAGGGAAGCTGACGTTGGAACAGTCCAAATTGGCACACATCAGTCCAACTACTTTTTTTACCATTTTTAAAGCATCCACACACAGACAGCCCACACGTTGAATGGCTTGCAAAAATTAGGTTCAAAATCTGGTTCAGACCAGGTGCCATAAAAGTTGAACCAGGGTGCAGTTCAACATGGCTTGGCCTTTTTGAAAAGAGCATTGGGTGCAAGTCTGAGTATCTCTTACCATCACCAATAAAATTTCACCGGAGGCAGAAAATCTAGCATCGATCTTAGCTAGTCACCCTGTTTTAACAAAATAGTCTTGAAAATTTCAATATAATTTTAGAAGGAAAATAGATGAAATGAGTATATTGAGAAAGAAAAATTGATTGTGTTTGCATTACTAAGGAAATGAGAGCCTTATAGATCACACCTTTAAATGGAGTACTTACTCAATCGGATTCAATGGGAAGGCAGGAGGAGGAGAAGACTTCTCTGATCTTTTTATATATGCCAATGCTTCTAAAACAATAACTGCGACTAAAATTGTACCGAGAAGAAATCCATAGCCTATCTTCCAATCATTCCCTGCACCTCCAATTTGGATCCCCAACACTATATTCAAAGCTCCGAAGAAGAGGGCTAGCCTTCCAAACCAGTGATGGTACCAATTCCAAAACTTACGCATCTTGGCATCCTTGTTGGGCCTAAGAAAAAATGCCAGTATCTGAAACTCAAAGAAGTATAGTTACAATCTCCCTATAATTACTACATAAAGAAAACTGCAGAAAGCATACATGTATTTTCAAGCTACAAATACATTTTAATGCAAGAAGTAAAAAAACACTGTAGAACTGAAAAGGGTCAGAGACAAACCTGGAGGATACCAAGTACAAGAGCAAAGATTCCGATGCCTCTATGTGCTCGTTTATTGGCATGTATTCTCTCATAGAGTTCTCGTCCAAGTACCACATTAGCAAGAACAATGATAAAACCCACAAATTGTATGACTGTATGAAGATAATACCACAATGGATCCTTATGCTTAAAATATCTCGCAACAATAGCGCCCAAAGGAAGGATTAGACCCCATCCTATTATACCCAATATCCCATGGTTCATCTTCATCTGGCGGACGTTTTGGGATCCAACAGACACAGAACCTGAGGAGGAGTTTGTTTCATCAATTACGTGTTTATCACTGGACATAGAGCCATAATTAATGGTTGCATAAATATCAAGTTACAAACAAGAACAAAAGCAACTCAACAAGGAACGTCTTCTTTGAAACAAGAGGGATTATCTGCTTGAGAATATCAAAATGGAGATGATCATACAAACCTGCAGAGAAGTCGAACACAATGTTTGTTTTGTCATCATGCTCTTTTAGGCGGGTGTGAAGTGGATACGAAGTTGAAAAAGCTAATAAAATCTCTTGGCGAGTGAGGCCGGACGTGAACTTAATTTGAAATGCCAAGTAAATCGTGGCGCCATGAAGCACAACAACAGGTGGCATATTGGTCAGTTGTAGTTCACCTTTGTCCGCTATGACTTCTGATGGCTTGGTACCCTGCAAGTAGTATTGCTTGATTCTTGCATGACCCAATTTACTAATCCATCCAACCATAGCACTGGACCCAACCATCATCCCATCTTTCGAAAACCCTATTCCAACCCATCCAGTCGTATATACAGCTGACAGAATAATGGTCACAACATGATCTTCACTCATGGAATACTGCAACAAAATTTGTTCATATTTCAGAACAAATAAGTAATTGCTTTAACACAATGGTCACTTCGTTTATCCATACTGGTCCATTATAGATTTGTCAATTAATTTTTTTGCTTTTAACTCTATTTTTTTTGGTGAGGGGCAGGGGATCCAATCTATCATAGCAATTTCTGTTGCCAATTATATGGGATCTTTAGATCAATTTTGCAATTTGACTTCTTACCTGCTGACAGAAAGTTTCTGAATTTGGGCCTAGTACCTTCCTCAAGTATCTAGTGATGAATGTTTCCTATTTCCTTTTTAAAAAACTTATATGGAAAATTTTAAAAATATGCTGCATATGGTGTTGGCTTTAGCAGAATTATTGTCAATCACTTCTGAAATTTAAAAAACAGCAACTAAAATGAAAGTATTTTAGCAAAAAAACATATTCCCAGAAATTTTCAAATCTCCAATCTTGTTTTGTAAGGTTTGAACAGTGTTGAAGGCACAAATTTTACCCCTACCCATTACATCTAAAAAAAAGCACACAAAAGCACAAAAAAGAAGCACATTCATAAAAACCAAGAAAGATCAAAACTTTAATAATTGCTATAAAGTGTAAAAATAAATGAATCTACCAAATTATTCATACCAATATGAACAAGTTTCTAAAATTACATCATTTCAAAGCTATAAAGAGTTAAGGGCCCGTTTGAATGTCCAAATGGAAATTAAACAATATCAATGTATTTACATAGTATTGAAAACACAAAAACCATCTTGTATGTATCTATTCAAAATAGTTGAAGTCATTCTCATAATTGATGTTGTAGGATCAATTTTAATAATTCTTAAAAAATCATGAAATGCCACTATTTTGAATTTTCACTCTTATCTGTATAGACGGCCATCGTTTTCTTGAATTTTCCCATTTAAGGTGACGGATTTCAATCAAACTAGCCATACCAATTAAGATGAACAAGTTTCCAAAAATTACGTCATTTCAAACCCAGAAAGAGGCAAAAGAAAAAGAAAAAGAAAAGAAAAGGGTACTAAATGCAGCGGATTAATCGATTAGCAAAACTACAAGAGACACATTCAGATCTTTTCCATACATTCACCATACACATAAGCTAAGGGAAAGACGAATGAGAAATGTGAATCAGTCTTACCCTTAAAACGTAGGTATTCCACACAGGTTTACAGACCACTTTAGAGAGATTGTTGTACGGAGGAGGAAGAAAGCTGCTTAAATCGGCATTGCAATGCACCAAGCCTTCAGCAGCAGGGTCATCATCATCGGCCATTGCAAAATTCTTGGGTCTCGACACAAGAACCCAAACGAAGAACACGAAGAAGAAACACCTCGAAATCGAAACCCAAGATCTGGAATCCGCCATTGCTGAAAAAAATGTCGGAAGAATTGAAGCAGATCTAGTAGGAATTGAATCTACAGATCGAGTTGAAGAAGAAACAAGAAAGATTGTAGTGAATGTGAAGGCATTCAAGAAACGGTGGTTGAGAAGTGTCAGTCTCTTGGGTTTGAAGGGTGCGTTTTGATTGGTGGTGGTTGGTGGTGGCGGGTAATCATGGTTCCCGCCAATTCTTGCATGCAAATTAACCAACCAACAACATGTCTCTCTTAAAATTAAACAAATTAAGGGAAAAAAAGTAAAGAAATTATAGGAAATTATTTAAGATTTTGGAATACCGATAAGTATCGGCCGAAATGACATAGATGTGATGAAATGATTGGTTGGGAATGTGTGGACAGTTTTGAGCCTAACGGTTTTGTAAAGCACAGCTCACATTCTCACAGCCTCTTTTTACATAGCACAACTACGAGCTGTGATCTTTACAAGCCAACTGCATAAGTATGATGATCACGAAAGCAAGTGTTAATATAACTTATATCAATATTTGTATTATGGGTTACAACTCGTGTATTAGTGAGTTATAGGATACATTGAACTAATATATGGGGTACAATCCCCAATGCATGGTACTGATGTAACTTATATCGACACGTGTTAATGAGAACATAATCACTTATATATATACACACACTAAGAATAGGATTAGGGACGATTTTATATATAGGTATTAATCCAATTTTCAACACAAATGATTACCATATTCATTTTTGAGATTCTTATAGCATATGAATATGGCAATTTTAGCCCGATCCATAGGATTCTGACTTGATCCATACCTGTATGGGTGGGCATGGATTTCATATGCAATTGACCCGATCCGACCCGACCTGAATATATTTTTACAATTTTAATTATATATATATAAACTATCTTGGTATAGGCTCATGGAGTCCATTAGAAGGCTCGTTATTTATTTTTACTTTTCTTAATTCTTATGCTTGTGTGTAATATTTTGTGCGATCATATTAGGTATGATCTTATTTAAACAAGATCATATTGGGTGCTTAAAATATGCATAGGCTTGATATATAAATAATATGTGGTGAGTAGCAAAAAAATGAATTTTGGGAAAAAAAATTGCTAGGGCAAGACGGGTTGGGCATGGGATAGTTCTGACCCGCCCCTGACCCTTCCCATTGCCATTCTTACATATGAATGACACAAGAAAAGTGGATAATGTTATTTGTGAATTATATTGTTAGACGCACGGTCCAGCATCCAGCCGTCCAGGTCCCCACTTCAAAGTATTATTCGCTTTGACCTAATATAATAGTTGGTCTCATGGGTTTGTCTTTCTGGGTACCAAGCTCAAAACTCCAAATGACGCTTCTTTTTGAGGCTGTCTAACACCATCTTATATTTACATCCGGCTTTTTAAAATATAAGTCATACAAAAAGGCATCAAAATTCGTTTGAAAAAAATCTGAGTCCTCTTATTTTAACCCATAACTGAGTCCCATTCTCTTAACCCATAATAAAACTAGTTGGGATGAACCTTGCCAACATAACTTCCCCAATATATGGGAACTGTATGCCCTCGTACCAATAGAAAGAAAATGCTACTGTCACAACTATTTTTACACAATTTCTTTACGTACACCTAGATATATACAATTCACGGTCATGTAATTAAGAGCAAAATGACTGCCATTTATCCCAAAGGTCTATCTGTATGTCTAATAAATTTGTCACTCAAATCCAACTATAAGACTCTATCAGGATAGCTCAGATAGTTAGGGATCACAACTGATCATGAACCGGATGTTTCAGGATTGAGTCTTGGCATCCTGACTATCGGCATCCCTATGAATTAATCTGGACTCAACCTTTGGGAATAGAACTCGGATGTCCTATGTTATCAACAAAGAAAAAAAAAAGAAAAAAGAAAGGTGGCTGCCATCTTTCAACTAATATTCATTAACAGTCATATACAAATATAGGACCCTACATTGGTGAAATGATATGTGACGTTTCTCCAATTTTTTATTGTCCCTTCTTCGGTTGAGCTGTCAAAGCTGAACCTTCATGTTACCTTGAGATGCAAAACAAGTGGGGCTTGAAGTTCTTCATCGATCAATCTTAAGATGGGCTGATTAGTGGGCCTTTCACTAATTGATGCATGGTCCCTCTCTCTTCTTTTTTATGATAAATTAAAGGATAAGATGGACCTTCAACTTGCAAAAACTAAGCAAACTTACTTTTCTTGATCTTATTCCCTCTACTGTAGATTAAAGAGTCGTAGGTAGCTTAATTGCTGGAGGACAGAGATCGATGTGGGTTAGATAAATTGAATCAGCACCCAACCCATCCAACAGGTCTAGGTCTCTAGATTTCTAGCATGCAGTTCTCATATCATTTACTTGCGGTGGGATTAATTATAATATAAAAGCATATATCGTCGATATTGTTGGATCAATTAAATTTAGCTAAAACCTTGATAATGAGGCAACCTATACAAGAATTTACTTGGTCTAGTTCTTTAATTTCATTATACTTTGTCAAATTACACAAGAATATATTTAGGAAAATTTGTCAAAGCTGGCTAGCTCGAGGTTAATTATAATCTGAATTAAGGATGGTCCCAGCCATGGCAAATCCAGGTTGAGATGATCGAGTTTGAGATTGACCAGAAATCAACTAGTACATTTTCAGATTGGCTTGGTAGGTTTGCGCGCTGGCTGAATTCAAGCTTCTTCACGAATATATCCTATCAACTTATCACATGAACTAATCAAACATTCATATTCAATCATGTTAAAATGAGATGCCCGTATACTTACCAATGTGATTAGCAATCAAAACATTGTCTCTACCAACATACTGCAACAGAAATTAGGGCAGTGCTAGATCGACTGCCGAAAGGAGGCGGTGGGTGAGGAGGTCAGACAATATCAATCATTTGCCTAGCCTATTATTTAATTTCTTTCTCATATATTCACATATAACTTTATTTTATATAATATTACAGATTAATCAGATAATCTCTCAACGTATACAGTCATGGACACAAGATTACATAATATTTTCCTACATTAGGCAGAAACGAATAAATAGGTGAAAAATAAGGGTAGTTTTGAAAGTCTGGGTGACCCTTCGGCTGGAAACCTGACATTGGGTCCGCGTGTTCACACCTGATTAAGGTAACACACAATTATATCTTCAACTCGGCTAATCTCTCAGATAATCAGCCCTCCATCTGCGTTGCAATATATGTGGAACTCCATGATGATCACTTGAGGAACCTGAAGACTCTAATCAAAAGATTATGAGATCCTAATCACAACTTCCACTCTTTCTTGAACTCCTACGTACAAATGGTACCAACACTGAAACAGATTTGGTTTTCACTTGTACTATATATAGAGGCAAAGTTCTTGGAGTTCAATGTTGACCCTACCCTGCCAAAAAACAGCCCCTTAAAGAGATTTGGGCACCCTGAAAATATGTTCCTCCCCACTTTCTTGATCAACCTTACAAACCCATTTGCTTTTACCACCCCTCCTCCTCGCTGCACCCTCCCTTCTTTTTTCTCCTTTGAAACTACCTCCTCCACGCCAATCTCTCTTCTCAAACTCATCCCCAATCATAGTCACCTCCATGCCTTTCCCTATAGGACACTTGGTTGACCTCACTGAAACCTTCCCCTTCTTTCCCCCCACATGCCCTCCCAACCCTTTTCCTTCCTTGTCCAAGTTATTAGCCACCACCACTGATTTGCTAGGATTGACATCTAGTAAATTCAACAGTCCTTTGTAGTTGTCCCTTTCACAATCGACGAGAGAGAAATCGACGTTTTCATAATTTGGTAGTAGCTCGAAGGGGTCTTCGGTTCTGAATTCTACCATGTCTTTAAGGCCTGAGTCTTTGATTACTTTTTTGGATTCGGCAAGGGTTGGTTCTGGGAGGATACACACGAGGCGACCTCCGGTTTGTCGAGCTGCAGCTGCCAAGGCAATTGTGCATGGGGATGCACCGGATGTGACTTCCACTATGAGTTTTGATTTTGTGCCTGCTGCTAAGGCTGATATGAATTCGTTGCACTCTGGCTCTGGTGTTTTCCATGAGTTGTATCGCCTCTCATGATCACCACACTGAAAGGCAAAAAATTAAAAGTAGAGTTAGCTGTACATAACCCTCCATGGAATTGAAGTCATGCTCCATAAGGGGGAAAAACCAACATTTGAACTTCAATTTATGATGGGTTTTACATTGAACTTTTAGTTGTAAGTAGCCCATAACACCCATTTTGCAGTGAAATAGCATGAAATTTTGTTAACGTTGCAGTGTTCTTTAAGTCTCTATTTACATCTTGGAAAGAACAAAGGAAAAGAAAGGAAAATGATCAAAGTTGTTTAATAAGGGGTCAGTATTAGCTGGTGCTAAAGAAAGAGAGCCATTTCCAAAAGAGAGGAAACTTGATCCAAAAGTAGTTAACAAGTAAATTATGAGAACCTAAAAATAATTAATTAAGAAAAACAATATTAACCAAGTGTTGAGAACAATTAATTAAGCATTTTGATTGCTAAGGTAGCCATATGGAAAACTTCCCACAATTTATTGGTCAAGATTGATGAATAGTATGCTCTCGGTGTCCATATGCATGGGGCAGATAGAAATGAAATTCAATGATATGATCGAATATATATATTATGACTTCTTATTCTCTACCAAGGAAGTGTTCTTTTGGAGGGGCTAGCTCATATATATCTAGACAAATTGCATTTTCGGAAAACAAAAGACAACAAAAAATAATTTTGGAGGATGCATGCAGATCGGAACAGATCAATTGCTTTTCAAAAAATGAACACAAATTAAAGACAGGAGGTAAAACCCAAACCCAGAAGCAATTTCTTCAAAATAATATGAAACAAAACACACACACATATGAGAAGAAGAGAGAGGAAATTGAGAAGCTTACCAGTTTGAGGGTATCAAGAAATGCATTCGTAGCAGAAGTTGCAGACCATTCCATGCTGAGATTTTGATCAAAAGAGAAAAAATAAATTCTACTCTCTATATAAATTAAATAATATCTCAAATCCAGAATTACACACTCTCAGATAAAAAAATGATAGGGAAATTAACTCTGGTGGGCAAAAGAAGGACGGCAATTGAGAGAGGCGTTTTTGTTCCGTCCTGGTTTGCTCCAAGAGATGAGAGTTTTATAATTTTCAGTAAATTTTTTATTATTATTTTTTTTGGGTTTTGGGAGGAAGATAAGCACATAAGGCGTCTTTTTATTGTTGTGTAAGTAAAGTAATAATAAATGGAAATGAGGTGGCATGAGCAGCCCAGCTTGAACCAAACCGCGGAAGTTATGTCCGTGGCCGAATTCAACGGAAACTAACTTTTCCACTACCGCTGAAATTTACCCATATTGGATTTAAATTTTAATTTATTCTAAAAATAAATAATTACAAAATGATACCTGAGATATCCTTACCACTTTTCTAGATAAACTGAGTTTTTTTTCTTTTTTTTTTTTTTGGTACCCAAAAAGAAAAAAAAAAAAAGTTTAAAAAATCTATAAGAAGCTCTACGTGGCAAAGCAACACTCATGGTATCAAAACTTAATAATGTCCTAAATTCGCCGTTTTTTCAGGCTACTTTTTCGTAGATTTGATTAGTAAGAAGGTTCTCAAATTGGGTAAGGATTTTTCTTGAATGCATCTCTCGAATTTTAATCTTCCATCTCTCTTCTTTGCCACGTGTCATTGATCTTACGTTTACTGCACCATGCAATGATTTCAACAAAATCCAAATCCAGATAGAATGGTGGATGACAGAAACGGAAGTATAGCAAATTAGTAATATAGCATTATATTTACTCTTTATATCCTGAATGAGAATCAATAGTCATCATGGCAGCCTTGATCTTGCACAAATGATATCAGAATGTCTATAAATAGGTACTTATGATGGAATTGAATTTATGCATCATTGTATTAATTAATTCCCTCAATTTATCAAATTATATCGCCATTAATTTCCAATCGTTTCATCAACTTGGTTCATCTTGGAGAAAATTCTGTGCAACAAGCTTTTCTCATGATTGCCAATTTGCCATGATAGTAATTAGGACAAAGTTGAAGAATCCAAAATCGCCCTCGATGTGGTAGACAAAACGCGTGAGAATACATATAACTCAAATTCAAGCACTAGTTTATTAAAATAAAACCAGTAATTAAGTACATTGAAACATATATCTCATACACTAAAATCACAACACCACTGTGGATAAAGGCGAGGCAATGGTACGGTTTTACATTTGTCGTAATGGTGACTAATATTTTTGCGATAAATGGATATAAGACCCTTATTAATCCAGCTAAATCTCGGATCACATCTTGGCTGTCATCCTAGCTTGATGAGCCTCCTGCTATGACAGCATCCTTGATGAGCTTGAGAGATTCTTCAAGATCATCACACAGCTGATGAGGATCAGGAACCAAGCCTTCAGCTATTGATAGAATTAAGGTCATCTTGTTCGCATAACTCACAGCATGAATCATAAATCCCTACGATAAATATTAGTGTCAGCTAGAGCTAGAAGATGGAGTAAATATATATAAGCATCCAATATTTTTGAGGACAAGCATATTGAGACAATCCAGCCCATGCAATTCAATACAATTCTCTATTAGAAGTGATGATGAATACTTACACTGGGTTGGCCATAACAACTGGGAGCAATGTAGGCCACTGGATAGCCAAATAAACCAATTTCTTCTTGGGGTCCAACAACATTGGAGTACCACATTGTTGGGTGAGAGGGAAAGCCCACATCCTGTTTACCATGCGAAGAAAACCCATGAGTTGAAAAGCACTAAATAACTGTTGATGTGGGGTGAATTCTTCAGCAGCTATTGTGCTAAGTCCCTGGAGGTGGTCTTCTGTTGGTTCAATATATTCCTTAGCTTACTCAACATTGATCCAACGTCTTCATTTGAGTTGATGTGAAATATATTCCTAGTTAATGTGGTCTTTTGTTGGTTCAATATATTCCTATTTTATTAATCTCTCCATTTTTTTTTTTTTTGGATGTACTAAAATTATTTTCACATTAAAAAGGTCAGTGATTCTTTTTATTTGATTTCCTAAACTAGCCTTGAAAGGGGTTTTTTTTCCTCCTAATGTTTTATATACTTAAAGAAAAAATTGGAATGTCAAAAAATATGTGTTGATGTGAAAAAATTTAATAGAGTTTCCAACCAAAAAAAAAAAAAAAAACCAATCAATTAAAAATGGTTGAAGTATTAAAAGGTGGCAATTTCTTGTTGATAAATCTTAGTTTCATGGCCTGAAAAATTACCATCATCTATATTATACACTTCAATCTATTCGATCTTTGTCATGACTTTTGACAAAGACATGAATTTTTAAAATTAGCTCAACTAGCACCTTGTAGTCTTGCACCCTCCCATCCCTCTTCTTTTTTTTTTTTGGATTTGACGGTCAAGGTGTTCGGACCAACTTACACGAAACTTTACTAAATCTTTTTCTGAACTATTTTAAAAGCGCATTCCCTCACTTCGATACGATGCATTTAGGAATTAATTCCTAAAATGCTCCCAAAAAATTCGTATAATCAATTATGGAAGTGACATCATGCCTCATCAAAATATATAGGTAGCAGTGAATTAATTGTAATGAATTTCATGTTAAAAATTTTCTTGTTTGTTGGTCCCACAAGTCGTCCTATAAAATTTATGATACAAGCATTAATCCCACCAAGGTATCCCACCTTTTTTTATTATTATTTATTATATATTATTATTATTTAAATGTTAGGATGACTAGTCATTGGGGAAAGCCCCATGACAGCGGCCTCTTCTCAGTCCCAAGATTAAATGATAGAACCTCGTATATGAAGGTGATCGATGATACTTTATCCAAAAATAAAAAATAAAAAAATGAAGGTGATCGATGTCTCTCAACCGCTTGAACCAAAGGCCTCTCTCTCTCTCTCTCTCTCTCTCTCTCTCTCTCTCTCTCTCTCTCTCTCTCTCAATTTTATTTTATTTATTTATTTTTTTTTTTGGGGGGGGGGGGGGGGGGGGGGAGGATTATTTTAGAAGGGATTTCGCCCCTAGACATGCATGCAACTTGTACCTTGACCCCACTCGGGTAATACTAGGTCACATGGGCTTGTGGTGAACCAAAGGCCTTTCACTCCTTGATGAGTTGATGACTTGACTTTTGTTCCCAAAATTTAACATCAAATTACTAGCTGCATATTTTTGGGTCATCTACTGTGTTTCTGAAATAGCATTACAACCATGGCTCTATGCTTTCTGATCTTGGGATTATGTGGCACTTGACTTTGTTTTCTATAATGAATGAATTAGGTAGGATGATTCATACCTTGCCAAAGAACTTGAGCATTAGCTTAGCAATGGAAAATGTGTAGGTAGCTTCGAGAGAAGCCTTCTTTCGATCCATAACTGCCTTAGCTTTGCGAACATAATCTAATGGATTGTCGCATAATGCAATGGTGAGAGGGCAGAGAAAATAACCAATATCGTTACCCCACTTGGCTTTAGTACCCTTCTCGATCATATCGGCCAAGGCCTGTTTATCGAATACATGCATGAGAACAATATGAATGTGAGGATATGGAACCAATCATTTTTTGGCTAATTTAGACACCTTGAGATGGATGAGTGAGAGTTCAGCCATCCACTGCAATCACACACACAAGGCTTAAAACATTGGAGGAGAAACACTCACATGAATTCCTGCAGATTGTCTTAAGTTGATGAAAAGAACTGATGTAAGGCGAATATTCTTTGGAAGATTATTTTCTTTCTCTGTTGCTCCCTCGTCTTTCTTACCCTCACCTGCCATATAGAGAATGCATTGAAGCTATAACATCTGATTTATAAAATGTATTGTGCATGCAAAACATGCTTTAATTTCTATCAAAACTACTGTTGGGGCATGTGTGATATGCTAATGATTATTTTGGTGATTCCACCATGGATGTGTTTAACCTTTTTATGAAGGCTTGGAGGACAAAAGATTTGAAGATGTACACGTACTATAAACACAAAAATTAATTATTGAAGAAATAAATCAAGACAAGACAATCAAGGAAGGGATCAAAAGCTTCTTTTTTTATTTTTATTTTTTGGATCAGGGAAAGAAAATCATTATATTACTCATCAAAGACATACAACGGCATACAACACACCCAACCAAACAAACTCCACACTAGGCCCCAAGCCTACAAAGATGATCCCAAAAAAGATCCTACCGGACAGCCAACACCAACGGAACACCCTACCTCAAAAGATAAATAATCTCTCTTATATTCTCTCAATTTTCTTTTTTGATATGCTCTCTTTTGATTTATTTCTAAAATTGTCTTGTCTTGATTTATTTCCTTGACACCATTCAATCTAGCTATGGAAGATTCAAAGCTGATCAAACGAAAGTAATTGGTGAAATTGTAAATTAAATTGCTTATCTTAGAAAGTAATGTGTACGTAAGATCTGAACCCCAAAAAAAAAAAATGTAGGATGCAATTAAATTAGCTCACCATATCTCCTGTTGAGATACCGAGACAAACCAGCCTGCGTGACTCCCAACATAACATCATTTATCGTCTGCAAAACCCAAGAGCATAATAATTCAATTCATCTTGCCTGCACAATTTTCTTTTCATTTCTTTTTTTTTTTTTTTTTTTTTTTGGTACAAGGGAACAGAAAAAAAAAAAAAACAAGAAAACACAGAATTAAGAGCTAATCATCCTGGGCAACTGCCCCATGCAATTTCATTAGAAAGGAGTTATGAGGTGTGGTATATTTAATTTATCATCAAAAAAATGGAAAGATAAAATCTATGAGTTCAATAATCGGATTAAGTGTGATAAAAATCATCTTAAAATATACTCCACACATCATTTTATTATTTTCAGGAAATTTGGAACGAAAGCCACCCCCTTTTTTTTGGTGCAACTGATAGAACCCAAACCCACATAATCGCTTTTCTTCCTAAAGAGGTTCAAGTTTCCCTTATGTAAAGAAGAGTCGCTTCAATGAAAAACAAGCAGTGTGATTGTTTCAATCGGATTGCGACATGTTAGGAAAAAATCGAAATGATTAATGGTTGAGACGCAAAGCCCAAAGTTATTTGGCTTTACGCCTTTACATATCAGCCATTCATTTCAAAATTTTCCTTATGGGTCGCAATGGGGTTGAATAAAAACAAAGGTAGAAATTTTGTATTGGGATAAAATGATAAATTGACTTACAGTGTTCATTGCATTTTTCACCAACTTAACATCATCCAAACTAACAGTCCTGTGTAGGATCCTCCGTGGAGTACTGGATCCAACACCCGACAAAGCTTTGAGAGGTGTTTTGGTATCATTCAAGAACAATGCCGTCGCCAAAAACATTAAAACATCAATCATAGTATTCCAAAGTAGCTGGAAAACCGACCAAAGCCAAAATTGTTTGGACGAATTTGATTTCGTTATCTTGGGAAAAGTCGGCAGAGCCTTTGGATCAGAGGCTTTGCGAGTGCAAGCTTGCAGAAGAGACATTAGAGACGTGCCGTCGCCGAGAGAGTGGTGGACTCGGAATATGGCGACGGCCTCAGCCTCGGAGGTTCGAACGTTGAGTAGGTGAATGTCCCACAGAGGTTTTGACATGTCGATGGCTTTTTTGCTGAGGTCTGCTACGTAATCTTCAACGAACTTGTCTGGTGAATCCATGTTTATGTTTGGGTTTGATTCTGGGACAACAACATGCTCCTTTATGTCAACCTCGGTTTGAACCCATCTCATCTCACCTTCTTCGTCCACAACCTGCTTTAATTTTCAAGTTGCTAGTTGAAAAAGAAATAGAATAAAACAAAATAAGCAGCGCTATATTTCATTATTACCCAACTAATTTGCTCAATTTTATTTTGTCTATCACACCAATCAATAAAAAATTTCAATAACAAAAAAACTATTTCCAATGTCCATTTGCTGCCATTTAGGGAAAAAAAAAAAAAATTCTTTGTAACATTTTCCTAAAATAAATTACGCTTTGACCATGACCATCACTCTTATAATTTTTTTTATTTTTATTTTTAATATCAACATATGGGTACCAATACTTTTCCATAAACTTGAATCTTCACTCAACATTTATTTTATTTATAATTAATATTTATTTTTTATTAATAATTTAATTAACTTACATTATTATATTATCTATCTAATTAGTTAATAATAATATAACTATAATTATATTATTGTATTAGATAAGAATAATATCTAATACTAATGAAATATGAAATAATAATTAGATAGATAAATAATTAGAATATATTATAATAAATATAAATAAATTTCTATCAGATGAGGCATTGTCATTAGGCTACAATGCCATTGGATACTCCTATCACTTATTGTGAGATCTATATCGGTTCAATATAAGTTTGAATACTACCACTTAGAAAGAGACGGTAAGAAAATATAGTAAAAGTAACTTACAGATGATGAGGATTTACTCAGCCAAAATAAAAATTTTAAATAAAAAAAAAAGGAAAAAAAAAAACCTCAATGGACAAATATAAAAAATTATAGAATAATATTGCATTGCCTAACTCATTTGTTCCAACAAGTTATTTCAAAACTTCAAATGATGTCATGATAGATGAAGTGGAATTTATATCAATTGGACAAATAAAATTGAACAAAAAAATTTAAGTTTTCTCTCATTTTTCAAAATTATAATATGATCGTGAGGTACATGGTATCATAGCCTCTCACATGAGGTGAGACATTTAATGATCCTATGTATAGCCTCACAATCAGAGTGGCTAAACCCAATAAATTTCTACGACGTACAATATACAAATTCAAGAACTTTGACTAGGTAAACCCAATAACAATGTCCTATTCTGGCTTCTATAATGACAATAATAACCAAAACAAAAGTTTCCTAAAATGATAAAATTGTAGTTTTAACAATTTGAATGATAGAATTTGGGGTCAGAAATGAAAATTTCATGGCAAAGCCATAAATCTTAAAGATCTCGCCGTTTTCATTTAGACCACCAAATTTCACATGATTCTAACATATATAGAGAATCTAGAGCCTGCTTAGCATGCATGAGAAAATTTGCCAACATCAGCTAGCATACGATGGATTCAGGCAAATAATATGTCAACCTCCTAGATTGACGTGAAGCCTGCTTACTTTTTCTGTGAATATGGTTTCTTCACATTCATATAATTAAAATCTCCCTTAGAACTTTAGAAGCGACTTATTTTGTTACCTGCAAACTAGAGAAACGAGGGTGCTTAAGCAGAGTAAGCACCAAGTTGGCTTTGATGACATCTGGGTTAACCTGGCTCTTCAAGCCAAACATGGTGATGATATAGACACTAGAATCCGGATTATGAAAGGAACGAGCCATCGGACTCAATGGCTGTCCTTCCATCATTTCCTTGCCAGCTGCATTGCCCTCTCTGGGTGTTTGAATAGGTTCGAGAGCTTGCTTTCTCAGATTAAGATCTTCTGCATGAGTATCCATGGCAGGCTGATCTGAATATATCTCTCTGGATGGGTTGTGGGGTGGGGAGAGTAGCACACTAGGCAAAGCAAGCTTATAGGAATTGGTGTGCATTGTTGCAAGGGCTTAGTGCTCCTATTTATAGCCTAGAGGTAAATGCACCAAGTCGTTGGGTTATTTATTGCCCCGCCTTCCTTTTTCTCATTTTCTCATTTTCTCATTTAATTCTTTTGACCCACAAGCATATATATGCAAGCGCATGCGGAGCGTGTGTGGAAAATGTATTACACGTGACAGAGTACATCCTTAATCCGACAATAGAATTAATAATTTGATTTAAGGAGGTCAAATTTTAATTGATTTCTTGTATCAATCTGATTTAAGGAGGTCATATTTTAATTGATTTTTAGTTGCATTTTATCTTAACCCAAAATATCAAAGAAATCAATTGACCATAATATTCTTACTATTTTTTGGAGGGAAATACGAATTGGTCTAGTTATGGGTAAATATTTACAATTCAATACAATGACTATTAACTTCACAGTAAATGACTACTAATTGTAATGATTTGCCTATAGCCAGATCAATCTGTAATTCTTACTAATTTTTTTTTCTACTTCACAGCCAAAAAAAAAAAAAAAAAAAAAAAAAAAAAACAAAAGAAGAATTTTAAATTGACAATGAAGGTCCAAGAATTCAAAGGTAAAACCCACTCCACGCATAGAAGATGCCTTTCTATTGTGTTTTCGAGTGGATGGTAGAAAAATTTAGGGATTGAAAACAGCCCAATCAACAAGAAGAAGAAAAATAAAAATAAAATTACCAACCAACCAAACATGCCGACTGATCCCTTCGGTCACATGTGCCTCCACCGGCCCTTGTTCCTATCACATCCAACATCTTATGTACTTGTCAACATCTTATGTACTTGTCACGTAATAGGCGAATGTTTAAAAATAAATAATGAAATGACTGACAAATTTATAAAATTGTTATTAAAAAAAAAAGTCTAAATGAAAATATAAGTTGCATAAATGATAAAAGACGATTAAAGAAATATAATTTAATAGAGATTTTTTTTAGTTTCAATTAATTATAAATTTTGTTTAGATCTCTTTATAAAACAATTATTAGGAATATTAGATTGAAATGGCTAAGGGAGTTTCAAACTCCAACTGAACATATATACCAATATACCCCCCGCGCGCGGGGGTGGAAAGGAGGAGGTGGTTGGGAGTTGTGGATATGTAGTGCAGTGAACGTTTAAGAGTGTGACCCCTGCCGGGGGGCGGGGGAGGAGGTGGTTGGAACTAGTTGTCGATATGTAATGCAGTGAACGTTTAAAAGTGTGACCCCCGCCCCGGAGGGGTGGTTGGGGATTTATGGATATGTAGTGCAGTGAACGTTTAAGTGTGACCCCCGCGCTGGCGGCGGCGACGGGGCCGTGGGGGGGGGGGCGGTGGTTGGTTGTGGATATATAGTGCATTGAACGTTTAAGGGTGTGACAAATTCAGCTAACCGATTGATATATGGGGATTGCTAGCGTCAGGCGTTTGCCCCATCACGGATGGCCCTTCGCCCTTAAAACATGATGCGTGTATCCCATTAAAAGAAGAAACTCTTCGAACTTATCATTACCGGTTGTTGTAAAAAGGAGAAAATTAAAAAGTATAAAAGTAAAAATAAAAACAGGAAATAAAAAACAAAAATAAGAGTTTCGTCATCTTCCAATGCATTCCCCATCTTTCATTTAACACCATCTATGAAACCCAACCCTTGGTGACTAAACCTTTGCAAAAAACTACCTAAACAAAATCACCATCTCTGTTACCAAAAAAAAAAAAAAAAAAAAGAGAAGCCAAAAATCTGGTTCGTCGTCCCTGTCCCCTGGCAAATTTGCCAGCCACCACTCTAACCCGTCTCCATCCCCATCACTACCGTCAAAATCCCCAAATAAAATTGGAGAAAAAAAAAATGAAAAAACAGAAGGCTTTAGGAAAGAAAAAAAAAGTACTGAGGGGGTCGTCTTCTCCAATGGATTCGCCGGCCACCCACAAAGGAGAAAACCTAAAAGATACAATGTGATTGACAATAGTTCCAGGTTATAGTGTGATAGCTTCAAATTTTTTTTCGAAATGGGTTGCTTGAACACGAATTTTCAGATGGATTCAAAGGATGCTTTGTTATGGGTTTGGAGAAGTGAAGATTGATTAAATCCCCAAAAAAGGAAAACAAAAGTGAACATCGATTAAACCCCCCAAAAATGAAAAAAAAAAAAAAAAGGTTGTGAAGATGGATAATGAGGGCAGGATGAAACAACTAGGCAAGATAGAGTAAACCCCCTGCCATGGACGCCGTGGTCGACCACTATTTCACCTCCATGTTAAGTTTGCAAACCTAATATTTGGGTGATGTAGGATGCGATATATTTCCAATACTCCCCCTCACGTGCAGGTTTAACACAGGCCTTACACATGGATAACAAACACAGGTTCAATGGAATAGATTTAAGAACGACATGCTCTGATAACATGTTAAGTTTGCAACTTACAAGCCTATGCTTATAAGTAGAGAACCTAAACAAGTATATGAAGTTATGTCAAACCTAATATTTGGGCGATGTGAGATATAGTATATTTCTAACAAGTGATGATTAAAAGTTACACAGAGGATTGATAGCAAAAAAAAAAAAAGAAAAAAAAAAAAATGGTCTCTCTTTGCTTTGCTATCCGGTTGCCGGTAGGACTCTTTAAGGCAAATGCTACATGTCAACAAAATATAGCGAAGGTTTAAAAGCGATGGGCCATTTGATTGAAGCTAGCAACCCCCTTGATATATATATACCTTTCATGAAGCCTTTGTCAGCTAACCGATTGATATATACCTTTCATGAAGCCTATTGGTTTTTTCTCACCAAAACTACCTGCCAACAATGGACATTAATTTATCTCATGCCAATTCCACAAAATGACCAAAAACAATAGGAAAAAGAGGTGCATATATGGTGCAGTGAACGTTTAAGGGTGTGACAAATTCAGCTAACCGATTGATATATACCTTTCATGAACCCTATTGTTTTTTCTCGCCAAAAGTAGCAGCCAACAATGGGCATTAATTTATCTCATGCTAATTCCACAAAATGCCAAAAACAATAGGAAAAAGAGGTAGAGAAGAAGCTCTCTTATTTCTTATATAAAAAAATCTAAAGAGAACCTCAGTGTGTGATTGGTGCGCGAAACTAAAACCACAAATATGCTTCAGGTTTGCGTGATCCATGTGAAGAGGAGACGTGGCTATTTTTCCAGCTCTAATATCATGAATCTACCCAACCGAGATGGGGATGGGATTTGGCTATTTTAATTTTCAGCTTTAAGAAGGGATCCACCCTAATCAATTCTGATGGAACTTAAAACCATTCGGTTCACCTTTCTGACATGCATGGTACAATGAGAGTTATTCAAACTTCTAACTTATCATATTCTTCTGATCCTACATTTTATCTCACCTTCTTTATCATTAGGCTAGTCTTAATGGCTTTGAGCCTACATAATAATATAATAATATATTATTATTATTTTATCTACAAAAGAAGCTGTATATGAACTAAGAAAGCTCATACTTAATAGCTTTAAGAAAGCTCTTACTTCCACGGACGGTAGGACATAAAAATTATGAGCCTACATGTTGGTCACCCCATTTAAATAATCGAGGTTAGTTAACAAATGTCTGCAGGATACATGCTAAAAAAAAAAAAAAACAAAAAAAAAAGTCAACTACTATACTCTCAGTGACGTAGCCGAAAGTGTAACCAAGAAAAAGGACATCGCCTTTTTATTACACAAACTAGATATGGGTACACTATACGTGTGTTGTAATATTTAATATATACATGAAAATTTATATATATATATATAGAATATGAAATATAGTAATTTTTACTTTTTTTTGAAAACATGAATCTCACATATACATATATTATGTTCTTAATATATATGTATCTCATTTAGGTAATTAGAATGGACACTCAACGTAATAGATCAAACTTTTTTTCATGGTTAAGAGTCATGGTAAGAATAGAAAATTGGTTAGAAGACATCTATATATAGTAATAGGGTTGTATATATAGAATTCATAATGTGGACATCATTATCTTTCTTTCTTCTTTTTTTGCTGGAAAATAAACATTTTTAATTGTTTAATTAAATATGGGAGAAAATAAGTATTTAAAATTTGAAATAAGGGTGTAATGATCAATTAAAAGTTTTACTGAAATACAAATTTTTATAGGTAGTATAGATCTAGATACTCAAATCCACGAGTAATAGGATAACACACTCGAATCCATGAACAAAAGAGAGTAAAAACTCAAAAAATAAATTCTTATTAATGAAAAGTTGACCTTATAATGAAAGAAGGTAGCATATATATAGGTTGCAAGTCCTAATTCTAGTAGAAACAAATAAACTTAAGGAAAAAGAAACGAAATTAAGGAAAATAACGAAAATACCAAAAATAGAAAAATCCCAACTAATGACATGAATTAAAAGCCCTAAACTAAAGAAACAAGCTGGCAGAACGAGGACCCTAAATAGCAGTCGTAGCTCCCAAAATTAAAAAGCATATTATTACAAAAAAATAGTAAAAACACGTTTTTGAAAGCCAAAACGAAGGAATTTGTCCGAAAAGCAGTGTATGCACATCGATTCTAGTTGACCAATCAAATTTCACACGATTCTGACATTTTGACTTTCTCTTCCTATTAATACTTTTCACTATTTTGCTTTTGGCGATCCATTCAAACTAAGAACTCCTCAGCAAGCTGTTCTACATCACTCAGGGACAGAGTTACCTTAGGGCAAGGGGGCCATGCATGGCCCCCCAACTTCTTAAATTTGTGTGTGTGTATATATATAGATATGGTTATTTGATGCTTCTCTTGGTTCATGATAACAGTAATGCATTGCAGATTGGAATGCAGGATGATGCAACTCATGTTGCTAGTTCGTGGTGTGTTCCTTGTGTAATTTTTAGTTGGAGTTTTCCAATTAGATGTTAAGAAGGCTTATTAAAGTTTGCATTTTAGGTGTTTGATTTTATACCCAAGAGGCGGGTTCGCAACTTAGCTTATCTCTCACTAGTGATGTCTTGGTGGACTGTGGGGTACCTTATCTTTGATCGTTAAGACAGTGGTAATTTTTAAACTAGATTTGTAATTTGGCACAAGTGAAATAATAATTTCATTCAAGAATGGTGAATTTTTTTGGTTTATACTTTGACCTCCTAAAAAGAAAATTTTAATTCCATCCCTGACTACACTGTTGTAGCAAGAAGAATCTGAGGGCATAATTAATTAGGCACTGAGAGACACGTTTAATTTAATACATAAGATAACACGTTTTCTTCCTTGGTGATGCTTACTTGAAAGAGTTTGCTAAAGTATTCTTAAGCAAATTGTTTTCAGGATACAATAAGATAAAAAATCCAGAAGAATCTCTAAAGAATTTTTTATTTTAATACCAAATTTGTTATAAAACTGACTTTTTATGAAGGAACAATTATAACCAACTAATAATTATTTTAATAACTGTTAAAAACAATTATTTATCTAGAAATTAATTGTCGCACTTACGGAATTATCAAATGTGTCCACCGGCCATGTGCTTCCCTCATTAATCTGGCTAGCTTTCACAAGTATATGTGAGGCAACACAAGGGATATATAGAAATACAGAAACATAAAGATTTTGAGATGCAGGACCAGTTTTAATTTGGAGTTTCTCAACAGCTTTTCATGCCTCCCAAATTTTTTGCCTTTTTTTTTTTTTTTGGGTGCTTAGGGTAGGTGTCCCCACCCCGGCCTTTCGGATAAGATTAATTAATCCCACAAGCTTCTGTAGTAGGCCAGCTAATCCCACGTGCTGGATAATTATCGCCCCTCGTACCTTAGATCTTGGGATAGTCCTAATTAAAGAGGTTATTGTACAAGTAAGGTTTCATTTACAAGACCTGTACTTTCCGAGGTAGGAAAATGAACTTAGGAAAATCACAACCAACTAATGTTTTTTTATTATATTATTAAATTTGTAATTTTTGTTTTTATTTAGTTTGGGGTTATATTTACATTTTTTTTTTTTTTTTTTTTTTTGTAGTTCTTTAGGTTTAATTAGTAGAAATTAGTCTTTATAGGTTAGAATATTATTTGGGGCTAATTTCATAAGGTTTCTAAGTGTTTTTGGGGTTTTATGAAGCCTTTAAATAGGCTACAAAGTCCAAAAATGAGATTTTGCCAGTTTTGAAAATTTTTGGCAATTCTTTATATCTTAGTTTTCTTATTTTCTTATTTCTTATTTTGTAAAAATTAGGTTTTCTTTAAAATAGGTTGTAGGCCTCTTACGGTGCTCTTCTTTAATTTACTACTTTTGCTATGCCACTTCCTAATAAGACGCTTATCTGAAGTGAACAATGTTGATCTCTTGAAAGACAATGATCGATGGATATATGCTTGCTGTAGGAATAGAGATTGATGAAGAATGAGGAGAGAACACGGAGCACCGGAGATTTATCGGAGGGTGACCCAAGCCGGCGTGATCCCTCGTCAAAGACGAAACCCACTGCTCACTTCAATTCCTCTTCTTTTTTTGTTGTTGTTGTTTATTTTTTTGTTTTTCTTTTTAAATTATTTTTTGTTTTTCAGAAAATAGGTAGTTTTGTTTTAAAATTGAGTAGTTAGTATCTAGTGCTAGTCATGTGTTTTGCTATTCCCTTAACTTTCTTGAGGGCAAGTTGACGGAAGGAGATATATCATCTATTAATCTAAGGGGCACTACTTGCCTCCACCCCAGGATGGAGGAGTTCTTCCTTACCTCTATTCATTTTATGTCACGTGTCATAAATATTTTTTAAAAAAACGAATTATAAAACACAAACAAACAAATAAGTTAATATGGATACGTGGACACACATTCATATTAACATAAACATATAATACTAAAATATGGATTTATAAAAATATGTTCACAATTATGTAAACATGGAAATACATGCGCACAATTAATTCTTCTTATTTATTTAAACAAGTGACAAAATATGAGTAGGAAGAGGGAAGGAGCTCCTCCACCCTCAAGTATTTCCCTAATCTAAGATAGTTAAAAGGTTTTCTTAGTTTAATTTTAAAATAGAGAGTGTTATGGTGAAAATAGCGTCATGGTCTGATGGGATTTTCTGTAATTTATCTATTTTTTTTTTAAAAAAGAGAAAAAGCCTGGTAGGTCCCCTTACAAGATGCATATATAAAACGTGAAAAGTATGAGCTCAATAGAACGTTAGGTTCTGAGAATTGAAGCCACTAAAGGGGAAAGAGACGTGAATCTACAAAAGTATGAGCTGCTTGCGGGTCAAGGGAGAGATCCATGGTGGCTACGATATTAAACACGGAAGTCCAGTTCATGAAATAAATTAAAAGAGATCTGAATATATCCATAGTGGATTTATCATTATTATTATTTTTTACTGGAAATTAAATGGATTTTATTTCCCTCTTTTTATTCGTACAATATAGATTTACTTGCACTATACGGGAAATACTAATTAACCTCACACTTTACCTTATTATAAGAAAATAAGAGGGTAAAATTATAAGATCTACTGATACACATGGTACGTTAAATACTAAAAATTGAAACAAGGGGTTAGGTAGCATTTCCTTGTACGTATGGAGTTGTGTTTTCTAATACATTTAAGGGGCCAGTTCCATTTCTATGGTCAGTGGGCATCTTATTTCAAAATATAGAGTGGAAGAAAAGTTAATTCCACTTTTAGGGTAAATCGTGTTGGGCCAACACGATTTTAGCCCAACACAACTTTGCTTTCTATACTTCCCCTCTTCTTCCCTTGCTATACTTCATGTATATTGTCCATGTATACTGTCAACCCAATCGGTATAAAAAAACCAAAAAACCCAAACACCGTATAAACAAACACCCACCCGTATAAACAAAAACCCACTCCAGTCGCACTCTCACTCTCCCTCTCTCTCTTTATCTGTCATTCTCACTCCCTCTCGATCTCGATCTCGATCACACGTGAAGTCGCAATCTCACACTCTCCATCTCTCTCGCGATCTCGATCTCACTTTCAGTCGGAGTCGCACACTCTCCCTCTTTCTCTGATTCTTATTTTCACTGTCTTTGTCTCTGGATTGCGATCTCGATCTGAGTTACTAGGCCGTCGACGTCGAAGCTCGGACCTCCGCCGCCGACGTCGAAGCTCCTTCCTCCGTCGTAGACGAAGCCCCATCCTCTGCTGTCGACGCCGTATACCAGTCATCAGCCGGCGACTCTATCGCTGTCACGTTCTCTCGACGACGATCTCGGCTTAGATCCAAGGATCGTCGGGTTTCCATTCGCCGTCGACGAGATCCAGCTTACACATTTGAGCACCGGTAAGGGCGTCTGTACCCCCTCTCTCTTTCTCTTTGTGAAATATATCAATTGGAACTGTGTCCTACTGCAAAAAAAATTAAAGAAGATTTACTCCAACAATTTTCTATTGTGTTGTTATTTTGAGGTGGAAAAAATTGTAAAAAATTATAATCCATTGATAAATTGAAAAAAAAAAAAAAAATTCGAGAAGAAGGGTTAGACTACCCTTGAATGGCTATGGGGTGCTTTGGCGGTGATTCATCGGAAAAAAATAGAGGATTGCTTCATCTCGCCGGCTGTCATGGGTGCAAAGGGAGGGTGGGATGGGGGTTTGGTCAAACCCATGGCAGTCGTGGCGTCGGCGGCTGTTGCTGCTACTGCTTCATCTTCTTCACCGGAAAAAATGGCAGATGTGGTTGCTGTTTTTTTTTTTTTTTTTTTTTTTTTTTTAACTTCATTACCGGAAAAATGGTGTGGCCTTTGAGAGCCATCATCGGCAACTCAGATCCAACCACCCTTCATCGCCATCTCCATGAAACCCAACTCCACCGCCGTCGAGTCCACCACCGTTCGAGCCAAGTGCCATTATTGGCAACTCAGATCCAAACACCTTTACTGTGGTTGCTGCTTTTTTTTTTTTTTTTTTTTTTTTTTTTTGGCTTCATCACCAGAAAAATTGTGTGGCCGATGGCCTTTGAATAGCTGAGGAGGCCAAAGGAAAATTCGCCGGCACCCATTTTAGCCATTCCCATCGCGATCCCCTTTTTCCCTCCTCCCTTCTCATCTCTCTCTTTTTTCCGACGAGCCACCGACAGCCGTTGTGGGCTGAAGAACCCTTCTCCAGCTGCACCCTTACCCTTTTGTTTTCGTTTTTTTTACTCACAAATGATGTATAAAGTGATGGTGGTGCCGTGGAAGCAACAATCCACTGGCAATATGTCTCCCTATAAAAATTGCATTAATTTGTTTGGGAATTAAATAATTTTAAAAAAATGAAAAAAAAAAAAACCAACTGCCCAAAAAAAAAATTGTATTTCCTCTATGAGGGTAATATGGTAAAATACATCATTTAACCCCTTTCCCTTCCTCTTTATCTTTCTTCTTACCAAACAAAGAGGAAGGAAAGAAAGCCTTTTTCCATCCTCCCTACCAAACAACAGGATGACAAAAGATTATTTAACATGTATTGTGCATGCAAAACATACTTTAATTTCTATCAAAACTACTGTTGGGGCATGTGTGATATGCTAATGATTATTTTGGTGATTCCACCATGGATGTGTTTAACCTTTTTATGAAGGGTTGGAGGACAAAAGATTTGAAGATGTACACGTACTATAAACACAAAAATTAATTATTGAAGAAATAAATCAAGACAAGACAATCAAGGAAGGGATCAAAAGCTTCTTTTTTTATTTTTATTTTTTGGATGAGCGTAAGAAAATCATTATATTACTCATCAAAGACGTACAACGGCATACAACACACCCAGCCAAACAAACTCCACACTAGGCCCCAAGCCTACAAAGATGATCCCAAAAAAGATCCTACCGGACAGCCAACACCAACGGAACACCCTACCTCAAAAGATAAATAATCTCTCTTATATTCTCTCAATTTTCCTTTTTGATATGCTCTCTTTTGATTTATTTCCAAATTTCTTGATCCCTTAGTCGATTGTCTTGTCTTGATTTATTTCCTTGACACCATTCAATCTAGCTATGGAAGATTCAAAGCTGATCAAACGAAAGTAATTGGTGAAATTGTAAATTAAATTGCTTGTCTTAGAAAGTAATGTGTACGTAAGATCTGAACCCAAAAAAACAAAAAAAAAAAAAAAATGTAGGATGCAAATTAGCTCACCATATCTCCTGTTGAGATACCGAGACAAACCAGCCTGCGTGACTCCCAACATAACATCATTTATCGTCTGCAAAACCCAAGAGCATAATAATTCAATTCATCTTGCCTGCACAATTTTCTTTTCATTTCTTTTTTTTTTTTTGGTACAAGGGAACAGAAAAAAAAAACAAGAAAACACAGAATTAAGAGCTAATCATCCTGGGCAACTGCCCCATGCAATTTCATTAGAAAGGAGTTATGAGGTGTGGTATATTTAATGTATCATCAAAAAAATGGAAAGATAAAATCTATGAGTTCAATAATCGGATTAAGTGTGATAAAAATCATCTTAAAATATACTCCACAGTCCACACATCATTTTATTATTTTCAGGAAATTTGGAACGAAAGCCACCCCCTTTTTTTGGTGCAACTGATAGAACCCAAACCCACATAATGACTTTTCTTCCTAACGAGGTTCAAGTTTCCCTTATGTAAAGAAGAGTCGCCTCAAATAAAAACAAGCAGTGTGATTGTTTTATGGGTCTTTTCCAAAAGTACGGTCGTTGACCAACTTTATTAGGAAAATATGGTTAAGTTGATCTTATTTCCAAATCTATAGTTAATCGTGTTGGGCCAGCACGATTTTCTCCTTTTTATACGTCCAAATCGGCCCATATAGGGGGTGTATTTGAAGCCCAAACTCGTGGTGGCCCAACATGATTTTGGTGTAAATCGTGGTGGCCCAACACGATTTTCAACCCAATTTTATACCCCCCGCTCGTACACGGATCATAGGTGAAGGCCCAAAATCGTGTTGGCCCAACACGATTTTGGCCCATTTTACATATCCATCAGCCCCATCAGCCCGGAACTGTGTAAGCCAAAAATCGTAGTGGGCTAGCACCATTTTGGGGTAAATCGTGTTGGCCCAACACGATTTTGGGCTAAACCATAATTGTTTTTCTTTTAATTTATTATTAGTATTATTTTGTTTTTTTTAAGGAGATTTGACTTATATTTCTCTCTTTGTGTTGGCCCAACACGATTTTGGGTTGAACCATAAATTTTTTTTTTATAAAATTTTATTATTATAATTTTATTATTTGACTTATATTTTTCTGTCTTCGTGTTGGCCCAACACGATTTTGGGTTGAACCATACATTTTTTATTTTTTTATTATTATTATTTTTTTCTTTTTGAAGAGTAAATGACTTATATTATTCTCTCTCTTTTTGGATAATAAATTTGAAGGCAAGGTTTTTCTATAGAGAAAAAATGATGAAAGGGAGCGGATTCTAGACCATACGATTGGTACTATCACCCAAAAAAGGGAAATAATAAAAGTTAACCACATAACTCGTTGGTTTTTTTCATTGTAAAATGCCAAGCGTTTCGAATTATTGATAGGTAGAAATGGAAAAAAGAAAACTCCCCCACCCCCCCATGGAAAAAAGAATTTTTCAAACTAAGAATCCGAGTGAACACCAAATGTTAAAAATTATTTGCCTGCATAAAATGGAAAGATAAACATATCTTAAATTCTCCGTCATTTTAATTATGTGGGGATTGATATGGAAATAGATAAATTTGGAACAATATCATCATAAATGTATTGTTCTTCGAATAAACCACTTGCCTCATGTGATGGTAAGGCAAATGGTTGTAATTTGGTGGCAGTGATAATGGTATTGGCGGTAGAGTAAGTGATGGTGACACAGTGATGTTAGCAATGGTGGCAAATGTAGAAGTAATGCAGGCAGTAGTGCCAACGACGCGTCGGTGGTTTAGGTGGGGGTTGTGTCAGTAAGTGATTGTGCTCGATCACAGTTGAATGAAGAAAGACAACACTTATGCTTTCAAAAGCAATAATTTTTTTATTCCAACAAGAACAACAATACTTCTGCTTTCATAACGCATTACCAAACTAAACTTTTTCGGTTGGCAGGCCCTTCCAGCTTCTAGTAGAATGAATAAGTATTCATCCATGTGCTAAAAAACCACACATGAATGAAAACCGGAGCTATTTTCATGTTGGATAATCGATTTGACAGCAAAGTATCAAGCAACTCTGTTGCAAACACCATTCACGGTGGCTCATAACACTAACCAAAACCCTAGAGATGTGATTCCACTGAGATCGAATGATCATCAGGGAAATAAAAAAAACTGCCATGCAGAAGGGAGGAGAGAGAGAGAGAGAGAGAGAGGGGGGGGGGGGGTCAGTAAATCATAGAAAATCCCTCATCAATGGGGTTTCCCTTACAAAACTTATTTCATGATGTCCATATGAATCATCACCAGCAAATTGTAATCAGGGCAGAACAAAAACCATGTCATGGATCACAACTGCCCTTTACAAGTTTCATTCAGACATGCAGTTAAAAAACCTATGACAATCCAAATGTTCTCACCTAAATGATAGGTGCAACAAAAACTAGAGATCCAAAAAAACTTTTCCATCATTAACAGTTCCATCATTAAAATTTTCAATATCGATGAAAATGTAGAAATAATTCTCACAAAGCACATATTATAATTTCTGAATAACATGTCTTCAATACTTTCTTTTTTTTTTTTTTTTTATCAACAACAAAAGTAAATATTATTAAAAAAGAAGGAAAAGAAGGAAAGTACAAGGGAGGACGAGAAATCCACCGAAAGTTAGAAATCAGAAAAGAGAAGAAGAAGAAAAGGCCCAACAGCAAACATGTCTTCAATACTACACATGATACACACTTTGGTCAAACAGACAGAATCCAACTATACCTCAAAAACAAGCTCCTTGATCACACACCCAGGATTTAATAGATCCCCAAAATCAGGTGGCAGAGCTTTGACATGTTGGAATGATCGAGGAGTAACTTCAAAAAATACAAATGAGAGGAGACATGAGAATGGAAAACAAGCAACATAATTATGTCCTTATATACCATATCTTACTTATGAAAAGGCTTACATAATGCATTCTAGACTGTCAACATAAACCTGAATACCTTGACATGGAACAAAAATAGAAAACTATTCGTCTCGTGAACATATCGCCAAAGCGGCTTCATAACTTGGCTGAATCTTGTCCAGCTCACTACTTTCAAGCATTGGTAACTTCAATATATTATTGGAATGGAATATCCAAATGGGCTTCTTTCTTTGGGTATGTAAGCATAAAAAATAACTATGACAGCAGAGCTACTATCTAAAATTAGATTGCCAAAAAAACCCCCAACGGCTCTCTCTTACACATGACATCACACTCAGTAATGGTTATACCTTTTAAAACTGGGGAAACTGGGGCTTCAGTTAAGCTTCAGGTTTTTGATTCAACCTCTTGAGTAATTCCATATTATTGGGGGAATCTAATATATATATATATCTTAAAGTAACATACAACCAAATGTATTCCATCATAACTACTCCCTGTCTATAGTAAATGCAATAATAGGTCTAAGATTGGTCCTTCAAAGAATCCCTACATTCCACAGCTGACACCAAATTAAGCATTTCCATAAAAACATGCAACTATTCACCTACATTGTAACAATACTTCAAATTTCCTTCATATTCCAATTTTTTCCCTAGGCAAGAAAAGGAAAAATATGAAGAGAAGGTAAAAGGAATGAGAAAGCAAAGGAAAGGAAGAGAGTACCTTGTCGATAGTGGCTTGATCTAGAGTTTGAAATAGAAAATTTTCATCAATATACACAAACTTAACCTACAAAATAACATTTCAAAAAAATTAAATTTCGCATATTAGACAAACAAAAGGCCAATGGTTTCACAATGAGATATCTAATAGTCGTTTTAAACAGAATAAAATCCAATGAAAAATTCAGCATGGTCCCATCTATAAATAGGACATCCTAAGTTATCGACTTGTCAATAAAACCTGTACAACTCAACTTCCAATTTATCAACTAGAAAAATATGAGAAATCTCTAATAACTAAACTTAAAAAAGAAATTAATATCAAATTAACCAATCATCATCATTAGTGATGGCAACGGGGCAAAGCAGGACTGGTTTTTTAATGCCCCGTTGACTTGTTATCCCGTCCCCGCCCCAAAACCGTTCGGGGTATTGCTTCTTTTAACCATCCCCGCCCCAATAAGTACTTTAAACATCTAGATTAGTGGGGAAAATCCACAAACAATAAAAAGCTGTGTAAGGTCAACATAATGGCAATTCTCAATTTCTCATTCCCCACATCGTAGGGACCATAATCCAAAAAAAACCATGCAGCCACCATAAACAAAAATTGAAAATCAAAGAAATATAGCAACAAGACCAGTATTGTCTACAGGGTGGAGCTGTTCATTGGTCCCAAAATCTGCTTCCCATATTAATTTTTTGTGGCATTCAAAATTTTCCCAGATTCAACTATGACTAAGTGCATGATTCCACATTTAAATTAGCAATTTCCAAGTACTTTCTTGCTTTCAGAAGCAACAATTTGCATTGATTTTTAAGTCTTACAAGCTAGAAAGTACTTTCAAAATCCCATCCACACAGTACGATACTATTTCTCAAATTTAAGCGTTCTTACAAGGACTTGAGCAAGATAAAAGCAGAAAATAATTTCAAACCACGTCTTTTCGGAAGCCGAATCTCAAAATTTTCCTATATTCTCCGTTTGGTTGTTGATAAAATGCAGGAAAACATAAGAGAATATGAATTTGAGCACTTAGATTACAAATAAAAATAAAAAAAGTTCCCCAGCTCGCCTGAGGCTTTAGGCGACTATAAAGCGTAGTTGAGTTGAGCTGAGTTCTATAAAATTCTGCGTCTTGGGAAATAAGAATCCCTCTTCTCTCCCTTTTCCTAAATTTTCTCACCAACCAAACAGATGCTTAATGAATAAACCCTAAAATCAATAATTGCGAAACCCTTATTACATTTCACATTTCACATCTCACAAAAAATTCGTCACAAAAACACATCACAATATCAAAATCACTTTTCACATCTCACAACCCATCGCAGACCAATTTTCTAAAAATAGTGAAACAGTTACACAAGCAATCAAGTGTAAATCACAGACGAGACGAAGAGATCCCCTCAACCCAACCCTCAAACACCCCAAATCCCTCCCTAGATCCATCAATTACCTCTTCTTAAGAAACCAGAACATAAAATTACGAAGGAAACCAGTCAAACCCGAATAGCATAGAAAAAATTGCTTCAAAATAAAAAATTTGCTTTAGTCATTTATTTTGTACATATCATGAAGAAAAAAAAAATGTTCTTGAAAAAATAAAATTAAAAAAAAAAAAACCCTAGATTCATGAGAGAGGTGTTACCTGTTACCGTTCACAATGGGGGACGTCGGATGGTGTCGACGACGGAAGGAGATCGTCTGCGAGTCCTGACAATGGTGGATCTAAGCCAACGGAAGCAGAACATCCACCGATGGTGGAGCTTTGGTGTCGGCGGCGGATGGCTGATCCTCGGCGTCGTCGGCGGATGATGAAGAGTAGACTTCAACGGCGTGGTCGAGCAGTTCAGTACAACGTCGGCGGCGTGGTCTCCGTCTACGGCCTCGTGCGATGAGAGAGATGGAAAGAGAGCGAGAAGGATAGAGAGAGTGACTGGTAGGGGTATGAGGCCAATTGCAAAAAAAAGGGTATTTTACCCAAAATCGTGATTTTGGGCCTCTACCCACCTCTACGAGTTGGGGGGATAAAAATGGGCCAAATTCTAAATACACTCATTATACGAAATACACTCATTATACGAACTGAGTTGGGTGTATTAAATGGGCCAAAATCGTGTTGGTCCAACACGATTTACAGTAAAAGTAGAATTAAGTTTTGTTTCACTGTATATTTTGAAATAACTTGGTCAATAACCGTACAATAGGAAATGCCCCGTGATTGTTTCAATTGGATTGTGACATGTTAGGAAAAAATCGAAATGATTAATGGTTGAGACGCAAAGCCCAAAGTTATTTGGCTTTACGCCTTTACATTTCAGCCATTCATTTCAAAATTTTCCTTATGGGTCGCAATGGGGTTGAATAAAAACAAAGGTAGAAATTTTGTATTGGGATAAAAATGATAAATTGACTTACAGTGTTCATTGCATTTTTCACCAACTTAACATCATCCAAACTAACAGTCCTGTGTAGGATCCTCCGTGGAGTACTGGATCCAACACCCGACAAAGCTTTGAGAGGTGTTTTGGTATCATTCAAGAACAATGCCGTCGCCAAAAACATTAAAACACCAATCATAGTATTCCAAAGTAGCTGGAAAACCGACCAAAGCCAAAATTGTTTGGACGAATTTGATTTCGTTATCTTGGGAATAGTTGGTAGAGCCTTTGGATCAGAGACTTTGCGAGTGCAAGCTAGCAGAAGAGACATTAGAGACGTACAGTCGCCGAGAGAGTGGTGGACTCGGAATACGGCGACGGCCTCAGCCTCAGAGGTTCGAACGTTGAGTAGGTGAATGTCCCACAGAGGTTTCGACATGTCGATGGCTTTTTTGCTGAGGTCTGCTACGTAATCTTCAACGAACTTGTCTGGTGAATCCATGTTTATGTTTGGGTTTGATTCTGGGACTACAACATGCTTCTCTATGTCAACCTTGGTTTGAACCCATCTCATCTCACCTTCTTCGTCCACAACCTGCTTTAATTTTCAAGTTAGTAGTTGAAAAAGAAATAGAATAAAACAAAATAAGCAGTGCTATATTACATTATTACCCAACTAATTTGCTCAATTTTTTTTGCCTATCACACCAATCAATAAAAAATTTCAATAACAAAAAAATTATTTGCAATGTCCATTAGCTGCCATGTAGGCCAAAAAAAAAAAAAACAGAAGCCTTTTTAACATTTTGCTAAAATAAATTATGCTTTGACCTTGACCATCACTCTTATAATTATTATTATTATTATTATTATTTTTTTTAATATCAACATATGGGTACCAATGCTTTTCCATAAACTTAAATCCAAAATTCCTCACTCAACATTTATTTTATCTATAATTAATATTTATTTTTTATTAATAATTTAATTAACTTACATTATTATATTATCTATATAATTAGTTCTAATTAGTTAATAATATTATAACTATAATTATATTATTGTATTAGATAATAATAATATCTAATTAGATAGATAAATAATTAGAATATATTATAATAAATATAAATAAATTTCTATCAAATGAGGCAATGTCATTAGGCTACAATGCCAATGGATACTCCTATCACTTATTGTGAGATCTACATGGATTCAATATAAGTCTGAATACTACCACTTAGAAAGAGACAGTAAGAAAATATAGTAAAAGTAACTTACAGATGATGAGGATTTAATCAGCCAAAATAAAAATTTAAAAAAAAAAAGGGGAAAAAAAAAAACTCAATGGACAATTATAAAAAATTATAGAATAATATTGCATTGCCTAACTCATTTGTTCCACTAAGTTATTTCAAAACTTCAAATGATGCCATGATAGATGAAGTGGCATTTATATCAATTGAACAAGTAAAATTGAACAAAAAAATTAGGCTTTCTCTCATTTTTCAAAATTATAATATGATCGTGAGGTACATGGTATCACAACCTCTCACATGAGGTGAGACATTTAATGATCCTATGTATAGCCTCACAATCAAAGTGGCTAAACCCAATAAATTTCTACGACGTACAATATGCATATTCTAGAACTTTGACTAGGTAAACCTAATAACAATGTCCTATTCTGACTTCTATAATGACAATAATAATCAAAACAAAAGTTTCCTAAAACGATAAAATTGTAGTTTTAACTATTTGAATGATAGAATTTGGGGTCAGAAATGAAAATTTCATGGCAAAGCCATAAATCTTGATGATCTCGCTGTTTCCATTTAGACCACCAAATTTCACATGATTCTAACATATATAGATAATCTAGAGCCCGCTTAGCATGCATGAGAAAATTTGCCAACATCAGCTAGCATACGATCGATTCTGGCAAATAATATATCAACCTCCTAGATTGACGTGAAGCCTGCTTACTTTTTCTGTGAATATGGTTTCTTCACATTCATATAATTAAAATCTCCCTTAGAAGCGACTTATTTTGTTACCTGCAAACTAGAGAAACGAGGGTGCTTAAGCAGAGTAAGCACCAAGTTGGCTTTGATGACATCTGGGTTAACCTGGCTCTTCAAGCCAATCATGGTGATGATATAGACACTAGAATCCGGATTATGAAAGGAACGAGCCATCGGACTCAATGGCTGTCCTTCCATCATTTCCTTGCCAGCTGCATTGCCCTCTCTGGGTGTTTGAATAGGTTCGAGAGCTTGCTTTCTCAGATTAAGATCTTCTGCATGAGTATCCATGGCAGGCTGATCTGAATATATCTCTCTGGATGGGTTGTGGGGTGGGGAGAGTAGCACACTAGGCAAAGCAAGCTTATAGGAATTGGTGTGCATTGTTGCAAGGGCTTAGTGCTCCTATTTATAGCCTAGAGGTAAATGCACCAAGTCGTTGGGTTATTTATTGCCCCGCCTTCCTTTTTCTCATTTTCTCATTTTCGAATTTAACTCTTTTGGCCCACAAGCATATATATGCAAGCGCATGCGGAGTGTGTGTGGAAAATGAATTATACGTGACAGAATACATCCTTAATCCGACAACAGAATTAATAATTTGATTTAAGGAGGTCAAATTTTAATTGATTTCTTGTATCAATCTGATTCAAGGAGGTCGTATTTTAATTGATTTCTAGTTGCATTTTATCTTAACCCAAAATATCAAAGAAATCAATTGACCATAATATTCTTACTATTTTTTGGAGGGAAATACGAATTGGTCTAGCTAGGGGTAAATATTTACAATTTAATACAATGACTATTAACTTCACAGTGAATGACTACTAATTGTAAAGATTTGCCTGTATCCAGATCAATCTGTAATTCTCACTAATTTTTTTTTCTACTTCACAACAACAAAACCAAACAAAAGAAGAATTTTAAATTAACAATGAAGGTCCAAGAATTCAAAGGTAAAACCCACTCCATGCATATAAGATGCCTTTCTATTGCGTTTTCGAGTGGATGGTAGAAGAATTTAGGGATTGAAAACAGCCCAATCAACGAGAAGAAGAAGAAAAATAAAAATAAAAATAAAAATACCAACCGACCAAACGTGCCGACTGATCCCTTCGGTCGCATGTGCCTCCACCCTTGTTCCTATCACATCCAACATCTTATGTACTTGTCACGTAATAGGCGAATGTTTAAAAATAAATAATGAAATGACTGACAAATTTATAAAATTGTTATTAAAAAAAAAGTCTAAATGAAAATATATGTTGCAAAAATGATAAAAGACGATTAAAGAAATATAATTTAATAGAGACTTTTTTTAGTTTCAATTAATTATAAATTTTGTTTAGATCTCTTTATAAAACAATTATTAGGAATATTAGATTGAAATGGCTAAGGGAGTTTCAAACTCCAACTGAACATATATACCAATATACCCCCCGCGGGGGGGGAGGAGGTGGTTGGGGGTTGTGGATATGGTGCAGTGAACACATATATACCAATATACCCCCGCGGCGGCCGCCAGGGGGGGGGGGGGGCGCTGGGGGGGAGGAGGTGGTTGGGGGTTGTGGATCTGGTGCAGTGAACGTTTAAGGGTGTGACAAATTCAGCTAACCCACCGGGGGGTTGTGGATATATAGTGCAGTGAACGTTTTAAGGGTGTGACCCCCGGCGCGGGGGGGGGGGGGGGGGGTTGTGGATATACAGTGCAGTGAAGGCTTAAGGGTGTGACAAATTCAACTAACCGATTGATAGATGGGGATTGCTAGCGTCAGGCGTTTGCCCCATCGCGGATGGTCCTTCGCCCTTAAAACATGACGCGTGTATCCCATTAAAAGAAGAAACTCTTCGAACTTATCATTACCGGTTGTTATAAAAAGGAGAAAATTAAAAAGTATAAAAGTAAAAAATAAAAACAGGAAATAAAAAACAAAAATAAGAGCTTTGTCATCTTCCAAAGCATTCTCCATCCTTCATTCAACACCATCTATGAAACCCAGCCCTGGGTGATGAAACCTTCGCAAAAAACCACCTAAACAAAATCACCATCTCTGTTACCAAAAAAAAAAAAAAAAAAAGAGAATCCAAAATTTGGTTTGTCGTCCTTGCCTCTTGGCAAATTTGCCAGCCACCACTCTAACCCATCTCCATCCCCATCACTACCGTCGAAATCCCCAAATAAAATTGGGGGGAAAAAAAAAAGAAAAAACAGAAGGCTTTAGGAAAGAAAAAAAAAGTATTGAGGGGGTCGTCTTCTCCAATGGATTTGCCGGCCACCCACAAAGGAGAAAACCTAAAAGATACAGTGTGATTGACAATAGTTCCAGGTTATAGTGTGATAGCTTCAAATTTTTTTTCGAAATGGGTTGCTTGAACACGAATTTTCAGATGGATTCAAAGGATGCTTTGTTATGGGTTTGGAGAAGTGAAGATTGATTAAATCCCCAAAAAAGGAAAACAAAAGTGAACATCGATTAAACCCCCCAAAAACGAAAAAAAAAAAAGGTTGTGAAGATGGATAATGAGGGCAGGATGGAACAGCTAGGCAAGATAGAATAAACCCCCTGCTATGGACGCCATAGTCGACCACTATTTCACCTCCATGTTAAGTTTGCAAACCCAATATTTGGGTGATGATGAGGTATATTTCCAACACTCCTCTTCACGTGCAGGTTTAACACAGACCTTGCACGTGGATAACAAACACATGCTCAATAGAATAGATCTAAGAACGACATGCTCTGATAGCATGTTAAGTTTGCAACTTAAAAGCCTATGCTTATAAGTAGAGAACCCAAACAAGTATATGAAGTTATGTCAAACCTAATATTTGGACGATGTGAGATGTAATATATTTCCAACAAGTGATGATTAAAGGTTACATAGAGGATTGATAGCAAAAAACAAAAAAAAAAAAAAAAAAATGGTCTCTCTTTGCTTTGCTTTGCTATCCGGTTGCTGGTAGGACTCTTTAAGGCAAATGCTACGTGTCAACAAAATATAGCGAAGGTTTAAAAGCGATGGGCCATTTGACTGAAGCTAGCAACCCCCTTGACATATATATACCTTTCATGAAGCCTTTGTCAGCTAACCGATTGGTATATACCTTTCATGAAGCCTATTGGTTTTTTCTCACCAAAAATACCTGCCAACAATGGACATTAATTTATCTCATGCTAATTCCACAAAATGCCAAAAACAATAGGAAGAAGAGGTGCATATATGGTGCAGTGAACATTTAAGGATGTGACAAATTCAGCTAACCGATTGATATATCTTTCATTAAGCCTATTGTTTTTTCTCACCAAAAATACCTGCCAACAATGGACATTAATTTATCTCATGCTAATTCCACAAAATGCCAAAAACAATAGGAAAAAGAGGTGGAGAAGAAGCTCTCTTATTTCTAATATAAAAAATCTAAAGAGAACCTTTTATTACAAGCCTATATATATATATAATAAAGTAAACCTATATCGATCAGGAAACAACAATAAAGTCGTCCTAGGAAACGAAATTAAGCAAAAGGAAAAATTCGGAAAGTTGGGGAAATGACTGCCAACTAAAAGTCCAACCTCAAGTGAAATGCTAGGGAAGTTGATGGGCTTTAATTGCAAAATGCTCGAGGAGAAGGAGAAGTAGAGGACCCAAAAACCTCAGTGTGTGATTGAACCACAAACATGCTTCAGGTTTGCATGGTCAGTCAGTAAAGAGGAGACGGCGCTATTTTTCCAGCTCTAAAATCAGGAATCTACCCGACCGAGATGGAGATACGGATGGGACTTGTCTATTTTAATTTTCAGCTTTAAGAAGGGACCCACCCTAATCAATTTAAATGGGGCCGAACACCTTTTTGCTTACGAAGAGATCTAATGATCACTGGGTTCACCTTGTTACGTGCATGGTAAGAGAGGTATTTAAATTTCCAAGCTATCATAATTTTGCGGTTCTATATTTTATTTCACCTTCCCTTATCACTAGGCTATTCTTAATTGTTTTGAGCCTACATAATAATAATAATAATAATAATAATATTATTATTATTATTATTATTATTATATCCACAAAAAACTATATATTTAGTAATGTGTTTTCACGGTTTTCCTACCAAATTTGTATAAAACTGATTGTTTATGAAGGAACAATTATAACCAATTGTGTGAGAATATTTCTGAACCGAGGAACCAGCTCGGGTTAAAGAGCTCAAACCAGAATTACTGACACGTGGCAAAGGCAACTCAGCCAGGTCCGTTGCAACGCACGTGATCTCCCAGCTTGGGGCCTTATACTCAGTTCAGGACACTTGTCCCATGACTCACACTACAATCCAAATTGCTACTACAGTCCAAGACTGTTACTATAGTTGTAATTCCTGACATAGCGGTTACAGGGAACCATGGTCTTCTGCCCAACCATGATCAGTAAATCATGGTCAGACGGTTATTGGCAAACCATAGTCAGATCTGACCTAACCAAGGTAGTTACCTGACCTCACATGGTCAGTCAGTACAGGTAGGTATAAATAGAATACGATACAGCCAAATAAGGTAAGCTACAGTACCCTAATCCTCTGAAATTCATCTTCTTCCTTGTCTCTCCCTTCATAAACGGCTTCTAACTTAAGCTTTGGAGAGGGCCTGGCCAAAACCCACATTGGCCTATTCTTTGACTTTGTTTCCAAGCTTGTGAGTGCAGGTCTACGCACGAGAATAAACTCCCTCATCATTATCAGATCTCGGGGAGCAGATTTTACCCTGCAAAATTTGGCGCTGTCTGTGAGAACTATCGTGAAAAGATGGCCACTCCACCTCTGCCTACCTATGGGCGAACAAGATTTGGAGCAAACTTTATTTGCATAGACCAAACCACTGGAGGCGATGCTGGGAAACGTGTAGAAACTCAACTTTCGCCGGTAAACCCACGTTTGCCTCCGGCGGGAACCAGTTAGCCTCCTTTGACTCAACAACACCAAATCTCGCCGGAGATGTCTGCCGTCCTCCATTCTCTTGATGATCAACTTATCTTGAAGGCCGCATTTGACAAGGCTGTGACAAACAACCCCAACCCAGCAGCAGTGGAGGAATTGATTGCAATTATGCAGTCTAAGATTCAATCAGCAAAACTACCACCGCCATCTCTAGCGAACTTTTGCTCATCGCGGAATTAATGTTGTCACTGAAGAGGCTAGCCAAACTAGTCCGCTTCATTGCACTTGCCACTAGGAAAGCTCACCTAGACCTGGAGTCTCGCACCACCATCACCGCAGTGGGCGCGATGACAGGCAATGCTTAACTGGTCTAGAAGATGTGCACTCAGGAAGGGGGGATAGACAGAACCATGAGTTAGTGCAGAGGTCCCCTGAGCGTAGTTTTAGGCGTTTAGGCCACTCCCGAAGATGGAGCGATGACCAACATAGATCTCATGCTCGAGTGGGTTCTGAGGATGAAACACACAGGGACGAGAGACAGCGCCATAGGTCTAGGTCTCTGGAAAGAAAAAGGGAAATGAGTTCTAGGGGAATAAACAGAAAACACCCCCGATCTCCTAGGCACGAGGAGAATGAGGAAGAAGGTTTCAAGAGACGTTAGGGTAACCATGGCAGAGAAGGAGACAGGCCAGGGAGTACCGCGGTGGTTCGAAGTCCATTCATGAGGTGGATTCAACGGGTCCCAATCCCACGAGGGTACTCCGAAATAACCTTTACTCTTTACTCTCTTTCAATAGATCCAGACCATCATCTAAATTATTATTTACAACGTATGTTGTTATATTCTGGGAATGTGGGTTTTCTTTGCAAAATATTTCCTATGAGTTCGGGGGATGTGGCTCTTAAGTGGTGGGCCAAGATTCCAGATGAGTCTATTGACAGCTGGTAAGAACTGAGTAAGTTGTTTAAGAAGAGGTTCATCACTAGTTGTAAATTCTCGAGGACCATGCAGAACCTATATGAGCTGAAGCAGAAAGATGGGGAAGGACTTCGCGAATACTCTCAAAGGTTTTGGGAGGTGTACAATGAGATTAACGACCTAGTTGAAAAGAATGCCATGGATTTATTTCGTCTCGGGCTGAGGAAGCCATCACCTCTGTTTAAGGAATTGACAGTTAATTCCCCCAAAAACTTAGCCAAATTACTCTCCACTATGGCTAACTATTCAAAGCTAGATCACTTCTATAGCCCAAAGCCTACCAAAACCAATGAAAAAGATGATAAGAAAAAAGACTCAGAACCCGGAAGGATAGCCCCTGAGGAGAAAAACTCAAGTTGTCCTCCAACCCAAATCGAGCCATTTTCACCGTGTTCACTCTTCCCATTTATAAGCTGATGAAAGCAGTGGAGGATAAAGACTTCTTTGAAAGACCTAGACCTATGGCTGGAGACCTTGAGAAGAGAAATAGGAAGTTGTTTTGCAGTTATCATAAAGACCACGGCCATAAAACAGAAGACTGCAGGATCATGAAGAACAATCTTGAGACCTGGGCCAAGGAAGGGAAGTTGAATGAATTCATAGCTCGAGGTGAGAAAGGGCAGCCATCCGAGCAGAAGAAATCTGAAAACAGAGCTCCTTAATCCATACAGCCAAAGATCCTATGGAGGATTGATGTAATCACAGGGGGATATGAGGAAACTGCTTTGTCAGCCAGCCAGCTCAGGGCACAATACAGGATGGCTTGCCAAGATGTCGAGGTCAGTGACATTAGGAGTGAGCCAGTACTATTTTCTTGGGATGAAGGGGAGACTGGAGAAAAGCTATTGTTCTTCGGGCAAGCAAAGTCTGATTGGACGGTATGATGCCCCCACAACGACGCTTTAGTTGTGCGTATGCTCATCGGAAACTATGACGTCGGAAAAGTCTATGTGGACAATAGGGTGTCCATGAATGTGATGTTCCAAAAGTTATTCGGGCAACTTGGGCTGAAAGACTCTGATCTCAAACCTTGCTATGTTAGCTTAAAGGCTTTTAACGGGAACATGACTTTTCCGTTGGGGCAAATAACTCTCCCAGTTCGGGCTGGGCCAGTCCAGACCATGGAGACACTCATGGTAATTCAAGAGAGGTCAACCTACAACATAATTCTTGAGCGACCTTAGATCCACGCCATCAAGGCTGTTTCGTCCTCTTACCACCAGTCTATCAGGTTCCCGAGTCCAGAGGGGATCATAGAGATAAAAGGAAGCCAAGCAGTAGCTAGGGAATGTTTCTTGGCAGAATATGTAGGCCACTCGACTTCCTCAGAGGATAAATTAAAGTCTAAAATCCCACGCCTCCCTAGCTCGGGGACTGGCAAAACCAAGACCTCGAGGCAGGTACCAGAGCAGAAGAAGAAAGCCAAGGTTGATGAAATCCCCTTATAGCAACGAAAGGGGGAGTGGCTCAGGGTTGAAGAAACTGCTTTGGAGCCCGCGGATCGAACTGGTTAAAAAGATAATTAATCCCGAGAATCCAGAGAAGTTCTTCTGGATTGGAAAATTACTGAATGAGACTGACGCTGAGGAATTGTTCCAGTTTTTGAAGAATAATGTTGATGTATTTGCTTGGTCACCCCATGAAATGCATGGAATTAACCTGAGGATTATTACACACGAGCTACAGGTTAACCCGAATTGCAAGCCAATAGTTCGAAAGTAACGAAGGTTATCTGAAGATTGGGCTCAAACAATTTCTGCCGAGGTAAATAAGCTATTGAAAGCAGGATTCATCAGAGAGGTGAAATACCCGAGTTGGTTGGCCAATTCCGTATGTGTGAGAAAGAAGATTGGGAATTAGTGCGTTTGTATTGACTTCACAGACCTCAATAAAGCATTCCCGAAGGATAGTTTTCCATTACCAAAGATTGACCAGCTAATAAACTCTATCTCGGGATATGAACGATTGAGTATCTTCGATGCCTTCTCGAGTTATCATTAAATACCCATGGCAGAGTATGACCAAGATAAACCGGGGTTTATCACCCTAAAAGGAATTTACTGCTATAAAGCAATGCCATTTGGACTGAAGAATGCTGGGGCAACCTATCAACGTCTTGTCAACAAGATGTTTGAAGGGTTGATTGGCAAGAATTTAGAAGCATACGTCAATGACACCATTGTGAAAAGTAATCTTGAGAAAAACCACTTGGCGGACTTAACAGAAGCCTTCGCCCGACTTAGGGAGTACAAGATGAAATTAAATGCAAAGAAAAACTCGTTTGGGATCAGCTCGGGGAAATTTCTGGGTCACCTAGTCTCAAGGAGAGGGATAGAGGCAAACCCAAGTAAGATTGAGGCAATCAGAATTCTCAGGACGCCGACAAGGGTCAGGGATGTCTAGTAGTTAAATGGAATGGTGGCAACACTTAGCAGATTTATCTTGAGGTCGTCAGAGAAATGTCACCCCTTTTTCCATATACTAAAAAAGAGGAAGAACTCGAGATGGAATACAGAATGTCAAAAAGCTTATCAAAAGCTGGTCGCACACTTAGAAACACTCCCCACCCTAACCCACCCTCACCTCGGGGAAACACTTTACCTATATATGGCTGTCTCAGCACATTCCCTTAGTGGCGTACTCCTCGCCCAATCTAGCCTAGAGCAAAAATCGATTTATTATATTAGCAAGACACTACTGGATGCTGATACCCGCTATCTTCCCCTCAAAAAACTGATCCTAGCTCTTGTCACAGCCTCTCGTAAGCTCCAGCACTACTTCCAGTCTCATCTTATCACCGTGCTTACCAACTATCCACTTAAAGACATCTTAAGGTGAGCCGACCTATCAAGAAGAGTCTAGAAGTGGGGGGTAGAACTCAACGCTTACGACATACACTTCCAGCCTCGAACTGCCATTAAAGGCCAGGTGTTAGTAGATTTCATTGTAGAATTTGCAGATCCTACTTCCAGTTCCAATCGGACAGAAGTTCGCTCTTCTTTGCCTGATCTAGGGGGGGGGGAAGACAATAAAGACAGTGATAAGAAGAAGAAATGGGAGCTTAAAGTGGATAGGGCATCAAACGGAAAAGGAGCAGGTTTGGGTATTGTGCTGACAGACCCTGAGGGAGAAATCATTGAGCAGGCGATGAGGCTTATGTTTCCAACCTCAAACAATGAAGCTGAGTATGAGGCAGTTGTGGCTAGACTAGGAGTAGCTCGAGCAGTGGGAGTAAAAGATTTGTTGGTATACAGCGATTCCAGACTCGTGGTTAACCAGCTGAACAAAGAATATGAGGCTAAAGACGAGAGAATGATCGCATACATGCACAAGGTCTGGGAGTTGGCTTCAGATTTCAAGAGCATCAAGATTTCTTGATAATATTAGATAAGGCATCTAAAGAGGTGAGAGAGTCACCAAAGAGGCCAACTAGGACACAGAAGAAAGAGGCTCCTACGTACAGTGCCATCTTCTGATCCCTGCCAGCTTCCAGGACACAGAAGAAAGAGGCTCCTACGTACAGTGCCATCTTCTGATCCCCGCCAGCCTTCCATCGCCTAATTTTCGTCAACTATTTCTCCCAGCAATCGTAGACAAGAGGATTGATTATTCTAGTTCAGATGATAAGACTCCTTAGAAATCTATTGGAAGAGGTACATGAGATTCTTTTCCTTGTCAAGCAAATTTTTTATCTTTTCTTGTACAATATTTGCAGAAATTTAGTTTTCATAAGAAATAGAAGTATTTGGTTCTAAAATGGTTTTCTTATCTTAGCATTTCTTCAGGTGGCAGTTACGATGGAAGTTCAATGAGAAAGATACATCCTACATAATCGATTTTTTTGTAGGTACCATCCACCACCCATGGTGGGAGTGGATCCTCTCTAGTCTTCTATGCACCGGTTCCCTCCAGTTTGCGGTTCTAAAAGCTCCATCTCATTTTTAACTTGATCCAAAGGTTCCACAATAACCACGTCATCTACTTATTGAAGTTACCATTTTGTCTATCTCAAAACCGTTCCGGCTTGTTTTAACGGAGTGTTTACTTCACCAAAATTCTCTTTTATGTCTTATATACTTCTATGATTTTACCTATCCCTCTAAAGAACTAGTGGTCGGAGAAGACGCTGGTGAAGATTTCAATCCCATGACTGTTAAACTTGGAAGAAATCATGCAAAACAATTGGAAATATATCTATGGCTTCTAATTGTTGAATCCACCATACTTGCTTCTGCAGAAAAATAAAGAACGCCTAATTCAAGGATGGAATCCCGCACCATTCAACGCTATCCCATCAACATTAGAAAACTGGCTGTAAATCCAGATGCAAATCTCTCCAATTTTATTTTCTTCTATTATTTTCGTTTATCCCCAAACCGACAATGGTGGTAAGTCCAAAAGATCTCCTCCAGAAATCAAATCTCCTGTGTGCTTATATTTATGTAAGAAACAATAGTAATATATATATGTATAATTTAAAGAAATAGTTGGTAAAAAACCTTCTCCCAATTTTCGTCAATGGCAAACTAGTTTTCTTGGTTACATTCTGTTAGAAAATATGTGATTTTCTTTAAAGTTTTAAAACTTTGGACCACATATGTATGTGCACCTACATAGCCCACCTCGACCTGGACCGGCCAGCCGTGTCGTGATGTGGCGCATGACATGGCGCACGCATGACTTAATGGCCTATTTATATAAGCTTATTTAATTTGACCGTTGGACCTTAATTTCTATGATTTATAGGTGTCCGTTACTAGCCGTTGGACTTTTATTTCATATTATTAATTGGGCTGTTATAAGAATCATTATGATATTTATTTTGGGCCGTTATTAGCCCAAACCAATTTCAGCATTTTACTATTATAAATAGTGGGCTTCTCTACATGAACAAAGAGGGATTTACATTATCTTCTCAATTCTTTTTCCATTATATTTCTCTAAGAGTTTTATTAAGTTATTTTATATATTATATTTACAGGCAACTGATCGTGGACGGGTTCATCATACTCTTCTTGTGGACGTACCCATAGAAGAGGGAGCTGCAAAATTTGGGGTTGTATCTTGGAGGTTCTATCGTCTGTCAGCACCTGTACGTAGGGAGGCGATAGTTCCTTTAGGACAGCGTGATCTCACGTGCCTTCCCACAGCCAGCTCTTATTACTCTATTTTGTTAATTCAAATTGTGAATATTATTTTATTTATCCATGTTCAATTTCATTATGATTGTGATTTTTAATTTGTGTTGTAAATTATATTCATATTTAATTTTTTAATAAATATTCTGTGACGAGTTTCACAAAATCCATGTATATCCCTAACACATTCATAATTCATGTACTGATCATCTTACGATTGAAGCCAAATCAACTAGGATAACCAAGACGCTCCTTCATTCGTCGTTGGCAATTTCTCTTACGGAGGTTTGTTATGAGATTTAACATCGTTGAATTTTGTTCTTGAGGAGAGAGAATCAAGAAATGGTCTTCAAGTCCTTTTGTTTTTCTTCAGAGTCTCTTGGTTTGCTTTCTTCTCTTTTCTTTCAAGTCTTTGTTTCTTTCGTAAGTCATGGGCATGTGCTGCTTCCACTGCTTCCAGAATGTCTTCCCTGCAATATCCAAGTCGTGTGTCCTTGATAAGGTCATAAATCTTTTCCCTGCGTATGGTTTCTCTTTCACCCAAGCTATTCTTTAACCATGTCTTGTATTCAGGGCTCATGACATAGGGGCCATCAGTGTTTTCAATTCGAGTCAGTTTCAGTTGGTCAGTCCATCTAGTCTTGGCCCACTTAACCATTATGGGGCCCACAGGTTCAACAGAATGATCAAATACCACAAAGGTGGGTATGGTTTGCATGGCACCCATCTGATGAAGGATTCTTGAAGTCCAATAGAATGAAGTTGACCTCAACCCTATGAGCTTGACCATAGCACACCTAGAGGTTCGAAGAAGAATTTGCTCATTCTATTCCCATATGAAGACAAACCACTTGATGTTTCGCCACGAGAGAGTTTGGAAGTAGCCTAACCATTCCTCAAAGAAAATTGACCAGGGAGTTCAACTCAACGATAACAATAACATTGGGGTTTGTATAGATTAATGGTGGTAGGAGATAAGAAGTTAAGCCTTTCGAGAAGCCACATCTGTAGTAGAATGGGGCTCCCTCCTGGTGGGGCTTGTGGATTATCATGAACTTTGTCCAAACTATTGAGGGTTTCAGCAAGCACCATGGGAATCAGGTTGTGATGTTTGAGAATAAAAGGAATCAATTCACAAATTTGAATAGGGACATAGAGAATCCCCGTGGAGATAAGGAAGCAACCAATCAAGCAAAAAGCAAGAGCGCGTTGAGTATTAAGGTTGAAATTCAAGGTACCTTTGCTATCATGAGCCAAAAAGGAAGTTGCTATCTCCATGAGATTCACCATGTGATCCTCCATAAATAAGGAGGCCTCTTGTTGAGAAATCCCAAGGAAGTTGGAGAAAGAAGTCAAGTAACTTGAGCGTGGGGTAGGGAAGATGAAAGGTCCTACAGGTGAAACTCCATACAAAGCGCAAAATTCTTCCCTTGTTGGGCATAGCTCTTCGTAGTTGAAATGGAATACATGAAGTTGGGGATCCCAAAAGTATGTAGCAGCAGTAAGAAGAATGGTTTCCAGCCTCACATGCATCAAAGAGAACAACGAATCCAAGCAGTAGCGCTTGATCTCCTTCTTTGCCTCTGCACTCATAACTTTCAGAAAATCATTTAAGAATTTGTCTAGGGCTTCCATAATTTGCTCTCAATGAAGTAGGGTTTGAGACCCCTTGGATGTGTTTTTATAGGAAAAGAATTTGGAAATCCGTGTTTTGGAAGGAGGGAATCCGTCAAAATAGGAAGTTTCCTAAAAAACAGGCAAAACACCGCTTCGGGCTCGGGTGATTCGGGCTCGGGTGACCACCCAGGCCTGGGCGGCTAGCTGCCTGGGCCCAGGCGGCTAGCCGCCCAGCCCCAAGTGGTCATCCAAGGCCGCCGCTTTGTTTCGCCCAGTTTTGCCCTATTTTGCCTTCGTTTGGCCTTTGCTCGCTTATTCACGCCTTTGAACCTTCTTGAAGATGAAATCTTAAGCCTATTTTGAGTTGAAACATGAGTGAATATCTTGATATTGTTTAGCATGAAATGGTTTTGAAATGGATTGCATTGGTGGCCCTTGTGTGGGCATGGCATGCAAGTAGGGTTGAATAACCCTCTCTATGCATATGCTTTTTGATCATTAGGGTTGAATTCCCTCCTTTATCACTATGATTGGTTGTCATTTGGGATAGAGATACTTTCCCTATATGCATGTGAATGATTGCTTTCATGAGGAGAATGTGTCTCCTATATGAGTTGGTGCTTGATTTGAGGCATGAATAGCCTCCATATGAGATGACTTGGTGAACTTGTTGAGTATTGGTAAGAAGAAGCTCACCCTTGTCTTGATGACTTAGTAGGAGAAAGATGCAATCTTTCTCATGTTATGTGCTTACCTTGATAGCTTGAAAGATGCAATCTTTCCCATGATATGTGTTTGCCTTGATGGTTTGAATATAAGAAAGATGCAATCTTTCTCATGTTATGTGTTTACCTTGAGAGTTTAATATAAGAAAGATGCAATCTTTCTTATGTTATGTGCTTACCTCGATAGCTTGAAAGATGCAATCTTTCCATGATATGTGTTTACCTTGATGGTTTGAATATAAGAAAGATGCAATCTTCCTCATGTTATGTGTTTACCTCATGATATGTGTTACCTTGATGGTTTGAATAAGAAAAGGATGCGATCTTTCTCGTGTTATGCGATTACCTTGATAATTTAAATATGAGAAGGATGCGATCTTTCTCATATTTCATGATAACCTTGATGATTTGAATATGAGAATGATGCGATCTTTCTCATGTTATGTGATAGCCTTGAGGGTACAGTTATACCTCGTATTATTCACCAGTGCAACTGGTGTAGTATGAGAAGACCTTTCATCGAACACAGGTTCGGTGTAAGTTATGGATACCTCGTATTATTTACCAGTGCAATTGGTATAGTATGAGAAGACCTTTCATCGAACGTAGTTCGATGTAAGCTGTGGATACCTCATCTTGTTCCCCAGTGAAACTGGTATACAGTATGAGAAGAGTTTTGTAGAACTTATGAGGAGTACCTTTGTGTTTGTGTATGATGAATTCTAAGAATTCAATAATATGATCGCTCTCTTTTCTCCAGTGGGTGTTGATTAATTCCCCAGGCAAAAATGGGTTGTTCTTTTTTTGTCATTGGTTCGCAAGTGAAACTTGTTCACCAATGAGGGGCTTCTGTCACACCCCATTTTTGCCATCTTAGCTAGGGTTTGTCATTTCATGTGTCTTTTTGTTTCCTTTTTGAGTCTAGTCTTTTGCATTGAGTTTCTAGAGTCTCGAGGATGATGTGTATGAATTTTGGTTCGATTTGGAGTTAATCTTGAGGGTTAATAAGAGCTTTTGTGATTTGAGAGGCATAATCGTCTTTTAGGCCACAAACTTTCCATTTGACCTTGAAATGATCTCCAAGTCGCCAATTGGAGTTCATATGGATGCATTTGAGGTATTTGTGGGTTCAATTCGATGAATTGATGGTTCGAGATTAAAATGGCTCAATATAGCTCAGGTTGGTTAAGAGACCTATTTCGGGTTAGCTCAAATTGGCTCATGACTTTCACTTTATGACTATTTATTTGACCTTGATTAGTCTTAATTTCATCCCCAAATGTGTTTAGGGAGGTTGAATTTCGAATTGGAAAGCATTTGGTGCAACCCTATGTGCATACCTAAGCTAAGCGACGGTAGGGCATAACGGTTAACCACCTTTGTAGGACCCAACCATGCAGCCATGGCTAGGGTTTCTTGTCCTCGAGTGACTCAAATTACATTCTCCTTCGAAACACGGTCATTTTGGCTTTTGTTTCGTCAAAATCGGAATTGATTTGAGTCCTGAAACACATTTGGAAGTCGAAGGGGTAAAAAATGGGCATGAGATGACATGGCCTCGGTGACCACCCAGGCCTGGGCGGCTAGTTGCTTGGGCCTAGGCGGCTAGCCGCCCAGCCCCAGGTGGTCACCCGAGCCACTTTCCTTTTTTGAGTGCTGAAGCAGATCCCTTCCTATTTCCTCGGATTTGTCCGCCTTCAGCTGCCATTTAACCCTATTTTCAACCCTATTTGACCTACTTGAGCCCTAAGGGAGCCTCTCAGAGCCCTTGGATCAATACCTAGGATTTTAATCCCAACCATTGAGGGTTTCCCCTCAAACCCTATAAATACCCCCTTATACTTCAGCAATAGAGGGGGCAATTTCTGGAGAAGGAGGCACTTTGGAGGCATTTGTGAGACTTGGAGGCTATGACAGCCATCCTTAGGGTAGTTTAACCTAAATTTTAAGTGAGAGAGTGAAGGAGAGAGCTTGAAGGAAGGCTGGAGCTTTGCTTGGAAGCTTGAAGGAGAGCTTTTCAACTTGTCCACAAGAGGAGAAGAAGAGTTCTACAGCAGCAACTATAGGTATACCCTCCCTTCTCCTTTTCTCTCTTTTAAAGTTAAGGTTTTGCATAGAATAGCATGATTTCATGTCAAAGCATATGTTTTTATCATGTTTTGCTACTTCTATTAGTTAGTATGCATGATTAGGATGATGTTCATGGGCTGTTTAGCATGCTAGAGTGTCATTCCATGTGATTCATTGCATATTTGGGATTCTAGGGTTTCTTTAGTGCTGAAATTGGTTTTCTGCATGAAATAACTCTTTTGCATATTAAAGCATATGTTTTTATCATGTTTTGCTACTTTTATTAGTTAGTATGCATGATTAGGATGATGTTTATGGGCTGTTTAGCATGCTAGAGTGTTATTCCATATGATTTACTGCATAGTTGGGATTCTAGGGTTTTTCTTGTGCTGAAATTGAGTTTATGCTTAGAATAGCATTATGTCATGTGAAAGCCTATGTCTTTATCATGTGTGGATCATTCTATTGGTTAATATGCATGGATTGAATGCTGTTCATATTCTGTTTTGCAAGGTTTAGAGTCATTTCATGGGATTTTATGCACAAGTATGATTCTAGGGTTTCATTCATCTTTGTGTTAGGAAATTGCATATAGCATGATAGCTTAGGGTTTTTCTTTGTCTCTTCTTCATAGTTGCTGTATATGTGCTGCATATTAGATAACTATGATGTTTTTGCATTCATATTAGTTGATTTTAGGGTTTTTTGCATGTCATTGCATGTAGGGCTGAATTAGGGTGTGAACCCACGAAAAAGCGCGGCGCCCACAAGGGGTTTGGCAAAAAGAATAGGCGTGAAAGACAACAAACAAAAAGGAGTCGCCACCTCATTTTTTAGGGAAAAGAGGAAAACCACAAAAATATTTTATTTTCAAAACCACATGACTCCATTAAAGGAAAAGCAAAGTCTTTGAAACCAGAAAATTGGATTCGGGGGCTAAGTTACGACGTGGGAAGGTTTTGGGCAAAGCTCATAGGCACCCACATCGCCCGAGTTGGTCTCTTAATTTAATTGGGCTAACTTAATATCTTTTCCACTCAAATATCATCATATATCATCACAAGGCAGCATGCATATCGTATATTCCATCCAAACATCCATGCACAATCAATCAAATAAAACAAAACAGAAAAAAAAGAAAAGAAAAGAAAAGAAAAGCCTAGGATACTTGGATCCTAGAACGGACTTGAGCCTCAAAACGAGCGCCTACGTACCATATAGTGAAATACATGGATCAAAGTCCACGTAGTTCGAATAGAATAGGGTTACAGCCTAATACAAACCTATGGTAAAAACCCTAGGTTTCCTCATTTGAATAGTCCAAAATTGAAAATTTCCACAAGAGGAAAACTTTGATAGAAAACCAGAATTTTAGCAATAAAGGAAACCTTTGATAATTACCATATGTCCATATTAAGAAATAAACCTAGGAAGGAGAAGAGAAAAGAAAGAAAAAGAAAGGTGAATTGGGGCACCTTCAAACCCACTTACCTGAGCGCAAAAGCTCCTAACATTAGTAATTTCAAGCAATAGCAGCCCTATTTGCAATAGGACAAGCTTTGTACCTGTTTGCACCCTTACAAGTGCACAAAATCATGCAAAGAAAGCAATATGCAAATCTGGACAGAACCTTGACAATGCCTAAAATCATCCATCTATAACGCAAACAACAAGAATAATGAATAACTAAGGACCCTAACTCAATCCTACATGCAATGACTCGACTAACATGCATAAAAACCTACCAAAGACACACTAACAAGCATAAGAGACTCCAATAATATCAATAAACATGATAACAAAGCACATTCTAACCAAAAGGATGATATTTTATGTAAAACATGAAAATAGACCTTCCTACGGCGAGCTTTCTTAAGCGAAACTATCCTAAGACAATTTCACGTAAAAAAGTCGTTATGGGGAGGTGCAGTCAACATATCCTACGTAAAATATATATACTAGAACACAATAGAAGTGATTTCATGCTTAAACACATCAGAAAAGGCTGTCATGCGAAACCCTACTTAACGAAAAGGATAATTATCCTTAGAAAAGGATAATGTCTCCAAAAACCCTATAAAATATACTGTATGAATGCAAACCTAGCATGATTCAACTATATGCAGCATATATAGAATGACTATGATGAGCAACAACTCAAAAAGCTAAGCTAAGCATGCTGTATAAGACCTATGTGATTTTAGGGTTATCGAAACCCTAATCTCACAACTATACACAAAAAACCATTAAATGACTCTAACACATGCTCAAATCATCATGAATATCATTCACATAATATATATTAACTAACAGGAGCCTCAATTCATGATAATAATCACAGCAACCTAGACATGTGGACTATGCATGATTTGAGAGGATAAAAAGAAGTAAGGCTATCTAATCCTTAGTAATCCAGGGATTATCAAGCATATAAAACCATAAATCATCTCAAAATCATTCATATAACATCACACAAGCATTGAATTCAATCCATAAGAAAAGCTATCTCATGCACCATAACTATCCTAGGAGAAGAAGAAGAAGGAGAAGGAGGAGAAGCAGAAAATTCATGTTCAGCATTAAAGGGATAGGCTTACCTCTTGTAGACTCTTTCTTGTCTTCAAACTCCTTGTTTCCTCCCTTGCTTGGGGTTGAAGAGCCTCCTCTTGATGTCCTTCTAGCTCTCTAAACTCGTAGCTCCCTCTCTTTCTAAGTGTAAAGTGCAATTAACCTCCCCTATGTGCTGAATACTATGTCCTTTATATAGATTAATTCATTAAACAATGATCCTAGGGCTATTAGAGACTCTATTGGTGCTCAAACAACTCAAACTTACACACTCCTAAGCTTAAACAAGTTGTATTGGCGGAGGAAACCGTCAAAAGAGGGAAAGAGGAGTCAGAATTCGAGTTGAAGAAGGATTCCTCGGGTGACCAACTAGGCCTGGACGGTTAGCTGTCTGGGCTTGGACGGCTGACCGTTTAGCCCCGGACGGTTACCCGAGGGTCCTCTATTTTTGCTCCGTTTTTTACTCCCACTTGCTGTAGAAGTTCTAAAATCTTCAAATTAAGTCTGATTTTGACGAAATAAAAGCCAAAACGACCGTGTTTCGAAGGGGAACACATTTTTAGGCATTTTAGGACAAAAATCCTTAACCATGGGTGCATGGTTAGGTTTTACAAAGGTGGTTAACCATGGTGCTTTACCGTCGCTAAGCTGGGTTTGTACACAAAGTCGAACCAAATGCTTTCCCAATCGAAAATCGATCTTTCTAAACATGTTTAGGACATAAATAAAGCCCAATTTGAGTTAAATGAGAGAAAATTGATTGGGTCTTGTGAGTCAATTTGAGCAAACCAAGAAAGGGTCTTTTAGCCAACCCAAACCATTACGAGTCGAATTGATCTTAAACCATTAATTCATGAAATTGAACCTATATATGGACTCTATATAACCATATGAACTCGAGGGAATGACTTGGGATTCATTCCAAAGTCAAATAGAAAATATACGGCTAAAAAGACGATTATGCCCTTTAAGTCGCAAAAGTTCTTATTGACCATCGAGATGAACTCCAAATCACTTCAAAATTCATACACATGATATTCAATGCCATAGAAACTCAATGCAAAAGACTACACTCGAAAAGGACTCAAAATCCTACATGAAATGATATGTCTTAGCTACGGTGACAAAAATGGGGTGTGACAGAAGCCCCTCATTGGTGAACAAGTTTCACTTGTGAGCCAATGATCAAAGAACAACCCATTTTTGTTTGATGGATTAATCTCATTAATACCAACAAACTCAAATGGAACCATAAGGATAGACTTCGTCATATCCGAGCATGCGACGATTTCATCGAAGCAAATAATTGATTGCATGCCAACATTCGTTGGTGCGCTCATGCAAATGCCTTTACCATGCACTAATTGCATTAGTGATATAACAACCCATTTTTGTTTGATGGATTAATCTCATTAATACCAACAAACTCAAATGGAACCATAAGGATAGACTTCGTCATATCCAAGCATGCGACGATTTCATCGAAGCAAAGAATTGATTGCATTTCAATGCATGCCAACATTCGTTGGTGCGCTCATGCAAATGCCTTTACCATGCACTAATTGCATTAGTGATATCCACATGGTCTTCTCATGATGCAAAGCTAGTTGTACTGGTGCATCACAAGGTATCCTACCAATTTCATTGGTAATTCTCAAAATGAGTTATTTCATAACTCATAAGTCATCATTTCATGTGAATTTGAATTGAATGTCCATCAATTAAAAAACAAGTGCATTTCATGCCAGTCTCACTGGGGATAACAAAGGTAGTGAATTATTTCATAACTCATGAATCGTCATTTCATGTGAAATTATCATTATCACCCGATCTCATGCCACTTTCAGTGGAAATAGCAAAGATAGTGAGTTATTTCATAACTCATGAATCGTCATTTCATGTGGAATTGTCTTAATCACATGATATGAGACCCAATCACAAGTTAATTGATTCAAAACCAAGCTCATTTCTTATCATTTCATGTGAAATTGTCCCTATCACATGGAATGACAATGAATCGAAAGTCATTTATCTCAAAACCAAGTCATCTCTTATCATTTCATGTGAAATTATCTTTATCACATGAAATAACAATGATTTGAAAGTCATTCAACTCACAATCAAGTTCATCTCTTATCATTTCATGTGAAATTATCTTTATCACATGAAATGATAGTGTATTAAGAGTCATTCAACTCAAAATCAAGCTCATTTCTCATCATTTCATGTGAAATTATCTTTATCACATGAGATGACATTGAAATGAGAGTTAATTGATCGAAAATCAAGCTTATTTTATGTCATTTCATGTGAAATTATCTTTATCATATGACACAACATTGATTTGAGAGTCAATTGATTGAAGAACAAAGTGCATTTCATGCCCTCTTCACAAAGATAGCAAGTTACTTCGTAACTAGCATAGCTCATGAATCATCATTTCATGTGAAGTTATCTTTATCACATGATTAGCAAGTCATTTCATGTGAAATTATCTTTATCACATGATATGATATCACTATCATCTCCTAGAGAATTGAATTCCAAGACTTGAAAGTCAATCTATTCAACACCAAGCTCATTTCATGAGAAAGCCATTTATCATGGCTATTACAATTCCTCGTTATGTGGGCAAATACAATCACCCAAGATTCAAAAATTTCATTGAAACTTGGTAAACTTGAGGGATATATTCATCCCATAACTCAAGGATTGCACAAGAAGTCAATTTGGAGAAGTTTAGAGGTCGTAAGCGTGCAAGACGGGGCAAACGGGCAAAGCGGGCTAGGGTGACCATCTGCCCTCAGATGGTCAACCGTCTAGGGCAAGACGGCTGACCGTCCAGGGTGGGACGGTTACCCGAGCCCTCTATTGAAAAAATTCTGGGTTTTTAAACCCATGTTTGCCCACTCATTCTCACATTCACCCAACCCGAAAATTAGAGAGTTTCTCTCTCTAAACTCTCATTCCATCCTCTCTAACTCTCATTCTCTCATTCCTACTTCAAAAACATTCAATCCACAAATCAAATACACATCAAACAACAACAAATCAAGCCCATTTAACAATCAAAACAACCAATTCACATCATCTTTGGAAATCAAACCAAATCAAACCCATTTTTCACAAACCCAACTCCATCATCAAGAATGTCATCAAGCAAGGACTCAAGCACCAAGTATCCATTCTATGGGGTCAAAAGCAAGTACAGGGCACCACTCTATGATACTCCACAAGATAGGGTGTTGCTTGAACCCGACAAACATCTTTCATTCCTCCATTCCCAACAAGAAGTAAGTTTACCCAGCTTAACACTTTTCTTTTGAATCTTTTGATTCTTTTGATGAAATTGCATTCCCTTCTACTTCTTTTGAATACCCCTTGGGTTGTTGAGTGATATCCCTTGATTTGGGAAGGATTGAACATACAGCAAGTGAATCCCATCGATATTTCTGCAAGAGTTCTTTAGTTTCCTTCTGAAAATGCTGACCGTTATCTAAAATGACCTCATGCGGTACCCCATATCGGTAGATAATGTTGAGCTGTATGAACTGCACCACCTTTTTAGCATTCAAAACTTTGAAGGAAGCTGCTTCCACCCACTTGGTAAAGTAATCGATGGCTACCAAGATGTATTCATGGCCATTGGATGCCTTCGGCTTAATCTGTCCGATGATATCTATTCCCCATACTGCAAACGGCCACGGAGTTGACATGCTTGTTAAGGGCATGGAGGGCAAGTGTTGTTCGTTGGTGATGAGTGACACTTGTGGCACTTCTTGGCGTGGGCATAGCAATCCCTTTCCATTGTAGACCAGTAATACCCTAGCCTCATGATCTTTTTAGCCAGCATGTATCCATTCATATGCGGAGCCCCCACTCCTTCATGAATCTCTTTGATGAGTTTTCTAGCCTCTTCCTCCGTGACACACAGCAAGTGAATCCCATCGTAAGATCTCCGATACAGTTTTCCTCCACATACCACATAATGGCTTGCCAGTCTTGTCAGTGTTCGCCTATCCACGCGAGATGCTTCCTCTGGATATTCCCTTTCCTTGATGAGCCTTCTTATGTCATAAAACCAAGGATGATTATCCGTTATCTCCCTTTCTCAAATGGAACAGTAGTAAACTGGTTTTTCCCTGCATTCGATCACGAGCGGTTTCACGCTTCCTCCTTCTGGTATCTCCACTATTGAAGCTAGAGTCGCTAAGGCATCAGCAAACTAATTCTTGTTTCTCGACAGGTAATTGAACTCGATCTCCGCGAACTCTTTAGTCAGTGCTTCCAAATAGGCATGATAGGGCAATAGCTTCTCGTCGCGAGTTTTCCACTCCCTTTTTATCTGACAGATTATCAATGCTGAATCTCCGAACACCTCCAGTTCTTTTATCCCTAACTCTAACGCAGCTTCCAATGCTAGGATGCAGGCCTCATACTCCGCTATGTTGTTGGTAGCTTCGAACCCCAATTTGATTGCTAAAGGCGTGAAGACTTCTTCGGGCGATACTAGTAGCACTCCTAGTCCATATCCCCTTCTGTTTGCAGTTCCGTCGAAGTAGACTCTCCAAACCTTCTTCTTGATTTCCAGGATATCTTTGTCGGGGAACTCATCATTGAATTGGGTTGATGATGACATAGGGCAACTTGCCAAATGGTCTGCAATGACATTTCCTTTAACGGACTTCTGCGCCAGGTACTTTATGTCGAATTCATTGAGAAGAAGCGACCAACGAGCGGTCCTGTACGATAGGACTGGTTTTTCTAGCAAATACTTCAAGGGATCCAAGCGACTTATCAGCAGGACTTCGAAGGACATCATGTAGTGACAGAGTTTCTGGGTAGCCCACACCAATGCTACACAAGCCTTTTCCAGCGCATTGTACTTTACTTCATAATCTGTCATTTTCTTGCTCAAGTAGTAGATGGCATTTTCCTTTTTCAACCCTTCAAGGTATTGAGCTAACATAGCTCCCGTCGCGGTTTCAGTAACCGTTAAATATAACAGTAACGGTTCACCTTGCCGCGGGGGAACTAAGATTGGGGGGTTGCTCAGATACCTTTTAATGGTTTCAAAGGCTTCTTGACAATCCTCATTCCATTCCTTGGAAATGCCCTTCTTAAGTAGCTTGAAAATTGGCTCGCATACCATGGTCAGATTGGCGATAAAGCGGCTTATGTATTGAACTCTCCCCAGAAAACGCCGGATCTACTTTTCCGTTCTTGGTGGCTCCATCTCCGTGATGGCTTTTATCTTCCCTGGATCAACTTCAATTCCCCTCTGAGTGATCATGAAACCCAATAACTTCTCTGCGGTGACTCCGAAGGCACACTTCTGAGGATTCAATCGGAGGTTGTACTTCTTTGCTCGTTCTAGGAACTTTTCCAATGCCGCGAAATGTCCTTCCCGGTCTACAGATTTGACTATCATGTCGTCCACATACACCTCCACTTCTTTATGGATCATATCATGCAATAGGGTCGTAGCAGCTCTTTGGTAAGTAGCCCCGGCATTTCTCAAGCCAAAAGGCATTACCTTGTAGCAATACGTGCCCCACTGCGTGATGAAAGCCGTCTTTTCCATGTCTGGAGGCGCCATCTTTATCTGGTTGTAACTGGAGAACCCATCCATGAAGGAGAGAAAAGCATGGCCTGCTGTACTGTCCACCAACACATCGATATGTGGTAGAGGGAAATCGTCCTTTGGGCTCACAACATTAAAGTCGCGGAAGTCAACACGCATTCACACTTTCCCATCTTTTTTAGGCACAGGCACTGTGTTAGACAGCCATTCAGGGTACTCCACAACTTGGAGAAACCCGGCATCTAATTGTTTAGTTACCTCTTCTTTTACTTTCAAAGCCCATTCCGGTTCTAATCTTCTTAATGTCTGCTTTATAGGCTTTTTAGTGGGATTAGTGGGGATGTAATGTTGCACAATATCTGGATCAATGCCAGGCATATCCTTATAAGACCATGCGAAGGCCTCTATGTTGGCTTTTAGAAGTATTATCAATTTTTCCTTTTCAGCAGGCGAGAGAGTTATCCTAATTTTAATTATCCTTGGCAATTCATCTGTCCCTAGATTGATTGATTCCAATTCATCCATGTTAGGTTCGGTAACTCCCCTTTTCCTTTGCTCGACGAGTTCCGGGGGGACGTCATTCCTAGGATCTATATCCATGCCATAGATATCCATAGAAGAGGGAAAGGAAACACTGCAAATAATGAAAAGAAACACACTTTATTGACTGAACTAACAAAAAAAAAGAAAAAAACACATGTGCCATAACTAGGGAACGACTCCTAACTCCACAAGGTGGGTTAGGCGGACACACTTTATTTGAAAGGAAAGCTAAGAGAAGCTTCTAAGGAAACCACAAGCTACTATCAAGTAAGTCGAGATACTTGCCCCCAAGAACTTCTGCAATGGTACCCTCTTCAAGATACCAATTAAGGAACGGCACGACTGCATGGTGAATTGAAGAACACTCGAGATCTGATTCCTCCACAGCAAGAACTGTATCTTGAAACATTGTAACCATGGCTTTCGAATCCATTTGTTCTGCCTAGTCCTCGCTCTTCTCTTCCCAATAGCTATCATTGATTGCTTCATCATCAACCATCGTTGCAGTGATGGGATACCACTCAGTGAAGAATATTTCAAACCCCGGAACTCTCGCCTTGGTTGTTTTGTTAATGGATGGTTCGGGGAATCCACAGAATAGGAAATTCTCCCCCTCCTTAACAAAGTAACCATTCAAGGTAGGTCGGTATGGCGAGATTCTAATATCTGGCACCCTCCCTTCTGCTTTTGCTTTGACCCTTTCTTTGCTTCTTTGTAACATCTCCATACGGTCCTTCTTGGAAGGCTCATACCCCAATCCGAAGGTATAGGTGACAATGCGGCTCTGAACGGATACCGGTATGCCTTACTGACAGCATCCTAGTCCCATGCCTAGGAAGAAACTCATTTTCTTCATTATGTTCCCTACATGCAAATTGCCATAAGGGCAAAAGTCGAGAGGTATCAACTCTCTCTGTTCTGGCTCTTTCTCTACGCACTGAACATACTCGAACCCAGATAATGGTGCTCCAATGGGCTCGGGCTTGATCTCGCAAATGGGTACCCCCGACGACTTTAAGTCATAATCACCTTGAAGTGTGACGATGGCCCCTTCATAAGGGAACTTGACTTTTTGGTGCAATGAAGAGGGTACGGCCCCTGCGGGGTGAATCCAAGGTCTCCCCAACAAGAGATTGAAGCATGATGGGAAATCCAACACTTGGAACTCCACTCTGAATTCTGTAGGCCCTATAATCAGTGGCAAGGTGACCACTCCAATAACTTTTTTACGGGTGTTATCATAGGCTCTCACTGTTTGCCCAGATGGTATGAATTCTATTGGATCCAACCCCAAGATAGTGGCAATTCTGAGAGGGCACACGTTAAGAGCGGAACCATTATCAATCAGGACTGTTGGAACTCTCTTTCCCATGGTGTCGACAGTGATGTACATGGCTTGTGAATGGCTAGGTCCACTTTTCAGTAGGTCTGCTTCTGAGAACACAATGGTTGAGTTTTTCGAGGTTGGATTCACCAAGTTCACTAAATTTTCCAGAGATGTGTCAACGGGAACCTGTATTTGGTTGAGCAACTTCAAGATTGTCTGCCTGTGCTTGTAAGAGGCCATGAGCAAACCCCATATAGTGATGTTGGCATTAGTCTTTCTCAATTGCCTAAGCTCTTCGTCATCCTCTTCTTGCAGGTCGAGGTGGCGATTACCTTCCAAGTCCCCCAATGGGTTGTCAGACTCTAAGTGCGGAGGCTTGAAATGGCGACCCCCTCTAGTTATGTGCTCTACCTCATCATCGCTCATCCACATATCATCAATCTCCCCTACGTCTCCCATGAGATCATCCCATGTGATTGTGTCGATCTCCTCCATTTGGACTTCCTCTGGTAACTCATCCCAACCTGTGGGGATTATAGGCTCATCAGGGATGGGGTCGGGGTAGAGTACGTAGTAATCAAACTTTCCGGATGACTCTCCTAACAAACCCACTTTGGGATCTCCTGCCTCGAACCTTTCTTTCAATTGTCGCTGCATAGACTTCTTTGGCAATACCAAAACCTTTTGATCAATAAGGTCTTGAACTACCTTTTTCAATATGACACAATTCTCCGTATCGTGCCCGGGTGCCTGATGGTACAAACAGAATTGGTGAGGAGTCGAAGGCCTCGGCTTTGCATGGCATGGCAATATGAGCCCTTTATCACAACATTAGTGGAAAACTTGAGTTAAGGTCATGGGAAGTGGCGTGTATTGCCTTATGGGTTGACGGGATTGGAACGAGGCGAGCTCGATGGCATTTATGTTGTTGGGAGGAGGCACATTGTGGGTGGGGAGGGGATTTCGAGTGACATTTGGGCGATTTGGTGCGGTGGGTGGTGAAATGATCTGCTTGTCAAGCAAATCTTGGATTTCATGGCAGAGGTGATAACAACGGTTGGTTGGATGGCCTTTGGCTTGGTGGAACTTGCAATACTCATTTTCATTGTAGCTTTTGGGTAATGGGTTTGGTGGAGGCCTTGGGTCAAGGGGTTTCAGGAGGTCACGGCTTCTCAGTTTTTCAAAGACTCTTTCGAGTGGCATGTATAGCTCGGTGAATTGGCGATGTGAGGTGGAGTCATTTAGGGAGAAAGGGCGAGCGGGTTGGGTAATGGTATTGACCTCAGCATTGGGTTTTCCTCCAAAGTTTGTCCTTTAACTCTTTTGGACCTCCTCCATTTTGATTATTCCATCGGCGATTGCATCTTCAACTTGTGTGCCAGGCCCAACAAGAGCCTTGAAGTTCGGAAAATAGTGAGCAAAGAGATGCTTATGGTATACAGGCAACAAATTCTTCACCACCAACTAAATCTGGTGTTCCTCATTCGGTCTGTCTGTCATTTTGGAAGCTTTTTGTCTCCACCTAGTGATAAAGGCGGAGAAAGTCTCATTAACCCCTTGCTTAGTGGTTTCCAAGTCCTTTCGCGTGACATCCACTTCAGTGTTATACTTGTAATGGTCCGTGAATGCATTGCACATATCCTCCCAAGTCTTGGTTCTGTTCTCTTCTAATGACAAAAACCATTTCAAGGCGGAACTAGCTAATGACTCGTGAAACATTTGAGCCAATAACTCATCGTTCGCCCCTCGAAGGTGCATAGCTCGCACATACATCTTGAGGTGGGTCTTAGGACAGCCTATCCCATCGAATTTCTCCAATTCCGGCATCTTGAACTGTAGCGGGATGCGAGCCTTTGGGAACAAGGACAAAGTACGGATGTCCACCATATCATCAGATCTGCGGATTCCCTTTAAAGTTCGTTCTAAGGCCTCGACCTTGTTTGCCAGGACGGTTGAGTTCTCTCTTGATGTGGCTTTGGTTTCCCCTTCCTTGGTCTTGGGTAGTTCTCCCCCCTCTCCTAATGGTTCCTCAGCGGATTCGGAATCATTGGATCCTTGATTGTTGTCAGTGGCACGGGCTCTAGATTCAGGTTCAGAGTTCTTCTGTTGAATGTCTTGAGCTAACTTGAGTGCGGTCTCGGATACCTGGGTAGTGTGATCAAGCTTTTTCATAATAGCTTTCAAAGTGGCCTCAAGATTGAAACCCCGGTTGCTAGTTCTTTCCTCGGCCATATCCGACTCGGTGTAGAATCAGTACTGACTAGGCGCCCTTGTTGATTGCGAATCCAAGCCAGCACGTCTCTCCCTCTAACATAGGGCAAATACTCAATTTTTCAGCCTAAGGGTCCATCCTAAGCTTCCATAATTATCTCAAAATTTTTACAACGTACACCCTTAATTAGTTCTCTTAACCAATTACCTTTGCGGGGGTCATGGGGAAGGGTACGCATTAAGGATGTAGGATGTAAAGTTACCTTTAATTACCCACTCAATCAACAAAGCATGGCAACACATCACAAACACGGCAGCATATCATCACAACAATGTGTGTGCATATAGGTGATCCGACGGTGTCCTAGAAGGTCCATTACATGCAATTCTTTCTTTTAAGAGGGTAGGCTAGGGTCCTCAACTTTGCTTGTACCAATCTTTATACCTAACCACATGTGACATCAGGAATGTCGCGTGGGTCCAGCAGTACGTGATTGATCCATTTGATATACCCAAGGGCAAGCCCAAGGGTACTTGGCAAGACAGGTTTGATAGCTTCGCCCAACACATGGAATTAGGAAAACCAAGGTCGAACTAGGCTATCAGTTGGCAAGGATACATTGAGGGACAATCGAGTGATCATGCAACAGTAGCGCACACAATGCAATAAATGAAAGCACACAATCAAGCGGATGCAATGTGATTGATTTTAATTAACAATAAGAAATTAATTTAGCCCAATCAAATTAAATGAGTCTAGCCCTCGATATCCCCAGTGGAGTCGCCAAACTGTGAACCCACGAAAAAGCGCGGCGCCCACAAGGGGTTTGGCAAAAAGAATAGGTGTGAAAGACAACAAACAAAAAGGAGTCGCCACCTCATTTTTTAGGGAAAAGAGGAAAACCACAAAAATGTTTTATTTTCAAAACCACATGACTCCATTAAAGGAAAAGCAAAGTCTTTGAAACCAGAAAATTGGATTCGGGGGCTAAGTTACGACGTGGGAAGGTTCTGGGCAAAGCCCATAAGCACCCACATCGCCCGAGTTGGTCTCTTAATTTAATTGGGCTAACTTAATATCTTTTCCACTCAAATATCATCATATATCATCACAAGGCAGCATGCATATCGTATATTCCATCCAAACATCCATGCACAATCAATCAAATAAAACAAAACAGAAAAAAAAGAAAAGAAAAGAAAAGAAAAGCCTAGGATACTTGGATCCTAGAACGGACTTGAGCCTCAAAACGAGCGCCTACGTACCATGCAGCGAAATACATGGATCAAAGTCCACGTAGTTCGAATAGAATAAGGTTATAGCCTAATACAAACCTATGGTAAAAACCCTAGGTTTCCTCATTTGAATAGTCCAAAATTGAAAATTTCCACAAGAGGAAAACTTTGATAGAAAACCAGAATTTTAGCAATAAAGGAAACCTTTGATAATTACCATATGTCCATATTAAGAAATAAACCTAGGAGGGAGAAGAGAAAAGAAAGAAAAAGAAAGGTGAATTGGGGCACCTTTAAACCCACTTACCTGAGCGCAAAAGCTCCTAGCATTAGTAATTTCAAGCAATAGTAGCCCTATTTGCAATAGGACAAGCTTTGTACCTGTTTGTACCCTTACAAGTGCACAAAATCATGCAAAGAAAGCAATATGCAAATCTGGACAGAACCTTGACAAGGCCTAAAATCATCCATCTATCATGCAAACAACAAGAATAATGAATAACTAAGGACCCTAACTCAATCCTACATGCAATGACTCGACTAACATGCATAAAAACCTACCAAAGACACACTAACAAGCATAAGAGACTCCAATAATATCAATAAACATGATAACAAAGCACATTCTAACCAAAAGGATGATATTTTATGTAAAACATGAAAATAGACCTTCCTACGGTGAGCTTTCTTAAGCGAAACTATCCTAAGACAATTTCACGTAAAAAAGTCGTTATGGGGAGGTGCAGTCAACATATCCTACGTAAAATATATATACTAGAACACAATAGAAGTGATTTCATGCTTAAACACATCACAAAAGGCTCTCATGCGAAACCCTACTTAACGAAAAGGATAATTATCCTTAGAAAAGGATAATATCTCCAAAAACCCTATAAAATATACTATATGAATGCAAACCTAGCATGATTCAACTATATGCAGCATATATAGAATGACTATGATGAGCAACAACTCAAAAAGTTAAGCTAAGCATGCTGTATAAGACCTATATGATTTTAGGGTTATCAAAACCCTAATCTCACAACTATGCACAAAAAACTATTAAATGACTCTAACACATGCTCAAATCATCATGAATATCATTCACATAATATATATTAACTAACAGGAGCCTCAATTCATGATAATAATCACAGCAACCTAGACATGTGGACTATGCATGATTTGAGAAGATAAAAAGAAGTAAGGCTATCTAATCCTTAGTAATCCAGGGATTATCAAGCATATAAAACCATAAATCATCTCAAAATCATTCATATAACATCACACAAGCATTGAATTCAATCCATAAGAAAAGCTATCTCATGCACCATAACTATCCTAGGAGAAGAAGAAGAAGGAGAAGGAGGAGAAGTAGAAAATTCATGTTTAGCATTAAAGGGATAGGCTTACCTCTTGTAGACTCTTCCTTGTCTTCAAACTCCTTGTTTCCTTCCTTGCTTGGGGTTGAAGAGTCTCCTCTTGATGTCCTCCTAGCTCTCCAAACTCGTAGCTCCCTCTCTCTCTAAGTGTAAAGTGCAATTAACCTCCCCTATGTACTGAATACCATGTCCTTTATATAGAGAACTGACCCCCTAAACCAATGGCTAAGATTAATTCATTAAACAATGATCCTAGGGCTATTAGAGACTCTCTTGGTGCTCAAACAACTCAAACTTACACACTCCTACGCTCAAACAAGTTGTATTGGCGGAGGAAACCGTCAAAAGAGGGAAAGAGGAGTCAGAATTCGAGTTAAAGAAGGATTCCTCGGGTGACCAACTAGGCCTGGACGGTTAGCCGTCTGGGCTTGGACGGCTGACCGTCCAGCCCCGGACGGTTACTCGAGGGTCCTCTATTTTTGCTCCGCTTTTGACTCCCACTTGCTGTAGAAGTCCTAAAATCTTCAAATTAAGTCTGATTTTGACGAAATAAAAGCCAAAACGACCGTGTTTCGAAGGGGAACACATTTTTAGGCATTTTAGGGCAAAAATCCTTAACCATGGGTGCATGGTTAGGTTTTACAAAGGTGGTTAACCATGGTGCTTCACCGTCGCTAAGCTGGGTTTGTACACAAGGTCGAACCAAATGCTTTCCCAATCGAAAATTGATCTTTCTAAACATGTTTAGGACATAAATAAAGCCCAATTTGAGTTAAATGAGAGAAAATTGATTGGGTCTTGTGAGTCAATTTGAGCAAACCAAGAAAGGGTCTTTTAGCCAACCCGAACCATTACGAGCCGAATTGATCTTAAACCATTAATTCATGAAATTGAACCTATATATGGACTCTATATAACCATATGAACTCGAGGGAATGACTCGGGATTCATTCCAAAGTCAAATAGAAAATATACGGCTAAAAAGACAATTATGCCCTTTAAGTTGCAAAAGTTCTTATTGACCATCGAGATGAACTCCAAATCACTTCAAAATTCATACACATGATATTCAATGCCATAGAAACTCAATGCAAAAGACTACACTCGAAAAGGACTCAAAATCCTACATGAAATGATATGTCCTAGCTACGGTGACAAAAATGGGGTGTGACATAGGGTTTGGTTAGCTTATGATTCATGTTGTTTGCATGACTTATGGTTGATTTTGAGCCTTATTTCAATTCTGTACAGAATTTTCAATTGTCTTTAATATGATATTTTGAGGATGTGTTAGCCTATGTTTAAGCATGATAATTGCTTGATTAGAAACTTGGTTTGTTTGTTGGTATTGTTGGTGTGTTTTGCATGCAAATTGCAGGTATATGACATGTACAAACCCATAGAAAGTGGGATATGACAGGTGCAACTACCCCACCAATGTGGGGTGGTTATTTTGGCTATTGCTAGATGAAATCTTGCGAATAAAGTAATTACCCTATGCAATAGGGTGGTTATTTTGACAGGTTGCTTTTGCTTAAAGGTAAGTTGGGTATGAGGGTGCCCCAATTCACCCTTCTTTCCTTTCCTTGAAACTTTCCCTTTCTCCCTCCTAGGGTTGTTTCCTAATAGGGGAACATGGTAAGTCTCTAAAGTTTCCATTCATGCAGAAATTCCTTTTCAAAACAAAAGTTTCTATCTTTACTTGAAATTCCATATTTTCTAAAGATCTTTTGAGAATAATTTATCTTTGGAAACTCTTTTATCTATGAAAGGAAACTTAGGGTTTACCATAGGCCTCTATTAGGTTATAACCCTATTCCCTATCGAACTACATGGACTTTGATCCATGTATTTCCATACATGGTATGTAGGCGCTCTTCGTGAGGTTCAAGTCCGCCCTAGGATACTAAGTATCCTAGGTTTCCTACCCCCCCTTTCTCTTTTCTATTTTTCTTTGATTCGACTGTTTATGTGGATGAATGAATGGATGATATGCATGCTGCTTTGTGATGATAATTGCTATTTCTTGAGTATTTAAGACTTTGATTTAGCCCAATTAAATTAAGAGACTGTTTAGGGCGATATGGGTGCCTATAGGCTTTGCCTAGAACCTTCCCATATCGTAACTTAGCCTCCGAATCCACCATCTTTGATTTCCAAAAGATCTTTTGCTTTACCATTTTAAACATGGAGTCACTTGTTTTGGAAAATAAAACATTTTAGTGTTTTCCTTGTTTCTTTTAAAAAATAAGGTGGCGACTCCTTTCTTTTTTTCAAACCCCCACATGGGCCCTCACTACCATTTTCCAGGGTCCACACCCGCGCTCTCCTTTTGCTTTGCAAATTTGTTAAATAGCCAGGTGTGACGCACCGCTTTCTTGATTACCTCAACTTCCATTCTAAGATAGGCTAGGAGATAATCCTCATCTGTGGATGCCTCTTCATAAAATTTCAAGCTCTTATCCTTAATGCTTAAGCCCGTGATCATGGTAAAGTCCTTAGGGGTTAAAGTCATCTCTCCAAAGCTAAAGTGGAATGTGTTGGTGGTGTCCCACCATAATTCGGACAAGGCTAGCAAGGCTTGCCTATCACATTGATCATTCCACAAGGAATCTAGAAACGGACCAAAACCGGCCTTTTCAACATGGCTCTTGGCTATAGGTTGGAAATTTTTCATGTTCCGCCACCATTCAATAAGTCCTTTGATAGAGGACCTAGTGCGCATGTCCTGAAAGTTGGGCCATGGTCGTTGAAAATGCCTTAAGAGTTAGTTGAGAAAACATGGAAATAATAAGCTTACACTAGTAATTGATTTCAAATTGTCTTCTAAAAATGTCAAAAAAAGTTGCTTTTATTCATGAAATGAATTGCTAGTGAATGTTTATGAGTTTACGTGTTTATGTATCTTAATTTGGCAAGAATTGAACACCTTTATTTCATTTGGGCATTTTATCGAACACTTGGTGGGTGACACTTTCCAAGCTTTGAAACAAAAGAATTTTGTATGTTCAATCCTTGCTAAATCATAGCTTATTACTCACTCAAGTGTTTACTTTGTTGATATACATTGATTTGGTAAAGATTGAACACCTTTTTTTCACTTAGGCATTTTATCAAACACTTAGTGGGTGGCAATTTTCAAGCTTTCAAATGAAAAGGATTTGCATGTTCAATCCTTGCCAAATCAAGGGATATCACTCAACAACACAAGGGGTATTCAAAAGAAGTAAATGGGAATGCAATTTTATCAAAAGAATCCAAAGATTCAAAAGAAAAGTGCTAAGTTGGGTAAACTTACCTCTTGTTGGGAATGGAGAAATAAAAGATGCTTGTCTGGTTCAAGCAACACTTTATCTTGTAGGGCATCATAGAGTGGTGCCTTGTACTTGCTTTTGACCCCATAGAATGGTTACTTGGTGCTTGAGTCCTTACTAGATGACATTCTTGATGATGGAGTTGGGTTTGTGAAAAATGGGTTTGATTTGGTTTGATTTCAAAAGATGATGTAAATTGGGTTCTTTGATTGTTAAATGGGCTTGATTTGTTGTTGTTTGATGTGCATGAGATGTTGGGAATGAGTGTTTTTGAAATGGGAATGAGAGAATGAGGATTTGAGAAGATGGAATGAGAGTTTAGAGAGAGAAACTCTCTAATTTTCGGGTTAGGAGAGTGTGAGAATGAGTGAGCAAACATGGGTTTAAAAACCCAGATTTTTTTCCTTGGTGGGCTCGAGTAACCGTCCCCCCTGGACGGTTAGCCGTCTTGGCTTGGACGGCTGACCGTCCAAAGCAAGATGGTCACCCAATGTGGCCTAGCCCGCTTTGCCCGTTCGCCCCGTCTCGCATACTCGCGACCTCTAATCTTCTTCAAATTGACTTGATGGTCACTTTTTGAGTTATGGGTTGAATATATTCCCCAAGTTTATCAAGTTTTAATGAAATTTTTGAAACTTGGGTCGAGCGTATTTACCCATATAATGAGGATTTGTTATGGCTATGATAAATAGCTTTCTCATGAAATAAGCTTGGTTTTGGATTGAATGACTTTCAAGTCTTGAAATTCAATTTCCTATATGATGATAAATTCATATCATGTGATAAAGATAATTTCACATGAAATGACGTGATAACCATGTGATAATGATAATTTCACATAAAATGATAATTCATGAGTTATGCTAGTTATGAAATAACTTGCTGAAATGAGCATGAAACGAACTTGATTTTCAATCAATTGACTTTCATTTTAATCTCATATCATGTGATAAAGATAATTTCACATAAATGACATACAATGAACTTGATTTTCAATCAATTGACTTTCATTTCAATTTCATATCATGTGATAAAGATAATTTCACATGAAATGACATGAAATGAACTTGGTTCTCAATCAATTGACTTTCATTTTAATCTCATATCATGTGATAAAGATAATTTCACATGAAATGACATGAGATATGCTTGATTTTGAATTGATTGACTTTCAATTCACTTCCATATCATGTGATAAAGATAATTTCACATGAAATGACATGAGATATGGTTGATTTTGAATTGATTGACTTTCAATTCAATTTCATATCATGTGATAAAGATAATTTCACATGAAATGACATGAAATATGCTTGATTTTGAATCAATTGACTGTCAAATTGAATCTCATATCATGTGATAAAGATAATTTCACATGAAATGATGATCTATGATCATGCTAGTTATGAAATAACTTGCTATTCCCAATGAAATTGGCATAAAATGAACTTGTGATAATGATAATTTCACATGAAATGATGATTCATGAGTTATGAAATAACTCAATATCTTTGCTATTTTCACTGAAAGTGGCATAAAATCATGTGATAATGATAATTTCATATGAAATGATAATTCATCAGTTATGAAATAACTCACTATTTTTGAAAATTCTTAATGAAATTGGCATGAAATGAGCTTGGTCTTGAATTGATGGACATTCAATTCAATTTCATACCATGTGATAATGATAATTTCACATAGAATGATGACCTATGAGTTTTACTTGTTATGAAATAAATTGTTTTGAGAATTTCCAATGAAATTGGTAGGATTCCTTGTGATACACTAGTGAAACTAGCTTTGCATCATGAGAAGGCCATGTGGATATCACTAATGCAATTAGTGCATGGTAAAGGCATTTGCATGAGCGTACCAACGAATGTTGGCATGCATTGAAATTTAATCGATCATTTGCTTTGATGAAATCAGCGCATGCTTGGATATGATAAAGTTTATCCTTATGGTTCCATTTGAGTTTATTAGTATTAATGAAATTAATCTATTAAACAAAAATGGGTTGTTCTTTAATCATTGGTTCACAAGTGAAACTTGTTCACCAATGAGGGGCTTCTATCACACCCCATTTTTGTCACCTTAACTAGGGTGCATCATTTCATGTGGGATTTTGAGTTCTTTTTTAGTCTAGTCTTTTGCATTGAGTTTCTATGGCATTGAATATCATGTTTATGAATTTTGAAGTGATTTGGAGTTCATTTTGATAGTCAATAAGAACTTTTGCGACCTTAAGGGCATAATCGTCTTTTAAGTCGTATATGAAATTTGACTTTGGAATGAATCCCGAGTCATTCCCTCGAGTTCATATGAGTATATAGAGTCTATATATAGGTTCAATTTTATGAATTAATGATTTAAGATCAATTCGGCTTGTAACGATTCGGGTTGGCTAAAGGACCCTTTCTTGGTTTGCTCAAATTGACTCACAAGACCCACTCAATTAACTCTCATTGAACTTCAATTGGGCTTTATTTATATCCTAGATATGTTTAAAAAGGTCAAATTTTGATTTGGAAAGCATTTGGTTCAACTTTGTGTGCAAACCCAAGCTTAGCGACGGTGAGGCACCATGGTTAGCCGCCTTTACAAAATCTAATCATGCACCCATGGTTAAGAGTTTTTGTCCTAAAATGCCTAAAAATGTGTTCCCCTTCGAAACACATTCGTTTTGGCTTTTATTTCGTCAAAATCGGACTTAATTTGACCATTTTAGGACTCTTAACAGGATTAGAAGTCAAAATCGAAGCGAAAAAAAGAGGGCCCTAGAGTAACCGTCCAGGGCTGGACGGTCAGCCGTCTAGGCCCAGACGGCTAACTGTCCAGGCCTAGTTGGTCACCCAAGGAGTCCGTCTTCGAATAGGTTTTCAACTCCTTTTGCCCTCCTGTGACGGTTTCCTTTGCCTTTGCAAGTTGTTTCCTCTTAGGATTGTGTAAGTGTAGAACGAGAAAATTTGCAACCACTTACAAGTGAGCATGTGTCTTAAAGTCAACTAAATCATGGCAAATTAAATTTGGCCAAGTGTCTTCTTATAAGTTGAGTGGGATGTATTTATGGCAAATAAATGTGTGCCATGTGTCTTTTATTACACAGCGTTGGCGAATTACAAGTTGCCATGTGTTTTAAAATTGCTACACAGGTGGCCAAATCAAATATTGCCACTTGTGAAGTGAGACCAAATAAAAGGAAGACAAGTAATTCTTCCAATCAAATGTTGCCACATGTTCTGGTTAGGATGGCTATCAAATAATTAATATTTATCCTTTCATAAAAAATAAATAAAGGATAATTATTAAGAAGTCAATTCTTATCAGAATACTCTTGACCCTACCACTATAAATAGAGGTAGCCCCCAAGGGTCAGAAAGAAGGAAGGAGATTCAAGCAACAAAGCTCTGTCAGACCAAAGCCTTGAAAGCTCTAACGTGACCAACATTTAAGCATTGAAGTTCTATTAGATTAAAGCCTCAAAAGTTCCATAGAACTTCTACACCAAAGACTCAAGACGAAGAACTCGCACCAAAGTTTATAGTCTCTAATACGCTCAAAGCCTAGAGACTCACACAAGAGATCCATTCCGCCTACATCGAAGGAGATTTCGCCCACTGAATCGAGAACAAGCTGCTCAAGCCCTCGAGTCAAAGTTTCAAGGAGAGAAGAATCAGAGTATTACATTTTACTTTGTAAACAAAGTTTACACAGAGATTGTATTCCGCTTCTACAAATTAATAAAATTATCTTTTGTCCACTTTTTTTGGTCTATTTATTTTTAGACACGAAATTTGTGCGTAAAAATTTCTGGCACGCCCGGTGGGACGATCTTTGCCTCTCATCTCTTCTTTTCGTCAACTCCGTACAAATTCAATGGCTCCTAAGAAAGCTACCACTCAAGATCCCAAATCCCACAGATCAATCAACCAAGCCACAGATCAGGAATCAAGCTGTGACACCCTGAATTTGGGCCCTATGACTCGAAGCAAGAAAAAGGCAATTGCTGACTTATACGCTCAAACTACTCCGTGTAAAGCAACATTGGGGTTTGGTTCTACCACCCCTAGAAGCCCAGTCATCACCATAGACTTTTTGAGGGGAAACAAGGACGCCACTGGGGAGGATGACTCAATTACCAATTCTGCACCTGTTACTCCTCATGGAACGCCACAATCCAAGCTAATGTCACCTATAGACTCTGCCAGATTTGGAAGTTTCAATGCTGTGCCTGTAATGGTGACTAACACGCTATCTTTGGAAGAACAGATTGTAAGCATGGCCAAAGCTATTGAGGTTGTCACAGCTGCTACGCAAGAAAGAGACATGCAAATGGCTATACTAGTAGAAAAGATTGGGAATCTGGACCAGCCTAGAATGGGTGCACCGCAGATGAATCCCGAGTTAGGTCAATCTAGCAATACTGCTGCTAATGCGACAACGGGTCAACCACCAGTAAATCCTGAGTTAGGTGGGTCTAACAATACTGCCGCTAATGTAACAATAGATACATCACCGAGGAATACTAATGTAGGCGACTCTGGTAATGATGCTACCAATTCGCCAACAGGTATGCCATATACGAATCCACAAAACATGACCGAAACTATTCCAAGGACCAGAGTTTCGTTTAGGGATTTTCATATCCCCTTAGATGGATCAGTTCTAACGGACCAATTGAAAGAGTTCATTGTTGGTACCATTAAGGATAAAGTCAAAGGCAACGCTCGGTTCTCACATGCATATGCTAAGCCATACACTCAAAGGATAAACCTTTTGAGGATGCCTACTGGCTATCAGCCTCCAAAGTTCCAACAATTTGATGGCAAAGGTAACCCGAAGCAACATGTGGCTCACTTTATGGAAACTTGTAATAACGTCGGCATTGATGGAGATCTACTGGTTAAACAGTTTGTCCGATCCTTAAAAGGCTTCGCTTTTGATTGGTATACTGATTTGTCACCAAGCTCAATTGATAGTTGGGATCAACTTGAACAAGAATTCATTGATCGCTTCTTCAGCACTCGTCGAACGGTTAGTATGATTGAACTAACCAGCACTTACCAATGGAAGGAGGAGAATGTCATTGATTATATCAATAGATGGAGGAACTTAAGTTTGAATTGTAAAGACAGACTGTCTGAAGCTTCTGCCATTGAGATGTGCACTCAAGGGATGCATTGGGGTCTACGTTACATCCTGCAAGGGATTAGGCCTAAGACCTTTGAAGATTTAGCAATGCGTGCTCACGATATGGAGCTTAGCATGGTAGCTAGTGGAAGCCAAGGTCCACCAATCCAAAACCTTCCAGTCCAAGATTTTCACAAAGGAAAAGAAAAGCAAGATAGTCATAAAGGGGGCAAGTATCCCATCAAAAATGACAACAAAGAATCTATGGCTATAAGCTCAGCGCCACTGAAACTTATACTCAAGTCAAAGAAAAAGATAAATGAAAGACCTGACACTTTTCAAGATAAAGGAAAGAAGAAGGCCACTTTGAAAGAAATGCAAGAAAAGGAATACCCTTTTCCGGATTCTGATGTTGCAGAAATGTTGGAAGACCTCCTCAAAAGTAACCTTATTGAACTTCCTTAGATGAAACGTCCTGAGGAGGCTGGTAAGGTTGATGACCCAACATACTGCAAGTACCATAGGTTGGTTAGCCATCCTATAGAAAGATGTTTTGTCCTGAAGGAGAAGATTTTAGAATTGGCTCGCAAGGGAAAGATTGATCTTGGAGTGGAAATAACAGCTTCAAATTTGGCTGCGGTGACCTTCGGATCCCCTACCTCTTCCAAAGAAATGGAGTGCGAAACGCCTATTTCTATGCCATCGCACACAACTTTTACAATGAAGTTTGGCTCATTTGATCCTATTCGAGTTGAGTGTACGCCTTCACATTCTCCAAAAGCATTTCATTTGGACAAAGGCACTTCAGATATGACAAAAGTGATTATGCATGGGGCAATGCTTATTCAGAACCCGAATTGTCAAATTCTGAAGATGAAGGGTGGACTCTTGTTACTCGCTGTAAGGCCCGTAAATCCAATTCATTAACGTCATTTCATGTACGACCTATAAGGACTAAAGGGATGTCTTAAGTTGCAAGAAGGACAAAGGCAAGGAAGACTTTGAAAAATCAGAAAGTAGCGTCCATCATAACTGAGAAAGAGCTGGCACGAATTCCGATAACTTTGTGGGACTTTATGCCAAAATGGTTCCAAGATACTGCCTACCCTTCGTCAAGTACATTGCCTTGCTATGAAGTACACGATGAAGAAGAGCAATCAGAAAGAAAAGAAGATGGACTCGTCCTAGAAAAATCAAAAGGAGAAAAAGATTCTCACATCAGCCTTAATGTTGTCGCTTCAAGCATGTCAACCATCACATTTTCTGATGAAGATTTACTCTTGGGTTCTAATCCTCATAATCGTCCTCTTTTCGTTACTGGTTATGTTCGTGAATGAAAAGTTAATAGAATGTTGTTGGATGGCGGATCTGCTGTAAACATTTTGCCAATACGTGTCATGAAGGAGTTGGGTGTTTCCATGGACGAACTCTCACATAGTCGTTTGATGATTCAAGGCTTTAACCAAGGTGGTCAAAGGGCTATTGGCATGATAAGACTTGACTTGCTGATCGGAGATATGGCTTCTAATGCATTATTTCATGTTATTGAGTCCAAGACTTCATATAACATGTTATTGGGGCGGCTATGGCTTCATGACTATGGAGTGGTTCCTTCTACTCTTCATCAATGTTTCAAATACTATTAAAATGGGATTCAAAGGAAGATGGCGGCTAATGACAAACCATTCACAGAAGCCGAAACTTATTTTGCTGATGCCAAATTCTACTTGCAATCCAATGTGGCAAAAGATGTCCAACCTAATGCTGCACCATCAACTGGAGATGTTAGTACTCAAGAGCAAAAGGCTACTCGAAAGGTAGAAGCAACAAATCATGCCAAAGGACATAGAGAAACAAGCAAGGCTAAGCAAACTAAAGTTACATGGGGGCCAAAGGATCAGATTCATATTAATCCTACTAGAGCATCCCCTGTATTGCGTTATGTGCCAAAATCTAAAAGAAAAGAAGGGCAGTCTCTTTTTATTGGATATGATCCTATCGTGCTGGAAGCTTTAGAAGATTTAATTCTCCCAGTTACAAAGCTTGCCGTGACAAAAGTAATGCAACCTCCCATCCAGGGTTTCGTTAGACCATCGCAAGGAACTGAAGTGGAGTATGGTGATTTACCAGAAAAGAGGACTAGTGGTTTTGATCCTAATGCTTACAAGCTCATGGTTAAAGCTGGAGGTAGTTGTCAAGACTTAATTCCTGTGGGAAACTATCCTAATGAGGCGACCAAAGGAAAGGAACATGGTTTGACTAATACCCAAAAGATGTTAAGAGAAAAGGGTTATGTTGTAGAGAATCCTAAGACTGGCCTTGGGTTTGTTCCTCCTGCTCCTATTCGTATACCGATGAAAAAAGCTAGCTTGCAATATATCGCAATTGATTATGAAGAAGTGGGCACAAATGTTTAAATAACACCAACAAAACTTTCAGTATTTGATCGTCTTGGTGAGACCTCTTCACGAGTGTCGGTCTTTGATAGGATTGGGCTTCAAGAAAACACCTCTTTGGGTGAATGCAGACCAGCACATACTAGATTGGGTGATCACATTCCATCTCAACACTTATACAATAAGAAGACTAAGCATCATAGACAAAGAAAGTTATCTTTTGCTATCCAAGATTCCAAAGAATCTTGCAGTGTGATCCTATCTCGGATGAAGCGACATATTTCATTGAACATCACTACTGGTGAAGAATTAAAGATTAAGAGTCACACGGTGGTATTTACAAATAAAAAGGATTCTGGTCAAAACATGCTTGAAGATGTGTGTGTGGATAGCCTTGTAGCTACTGCATTACATATATCAATCAAAGAAATTCCCGAAGAGGAACCTCCGGCGGAAGAAGATGCGGCAGATGCTCCAGTAGCGTTTGAAGAAGGAGTCCAATCTACTGTGGATGAATTAAAAGAAGTTGATCTTGGTACTCCCGATGATCCTCGTCCTACTTTCTTAAGTGTTAATTTGAGTACTGAAGAAGAAAAAGCTTACATAAATCTCTTACATGAGTATAGAGATATTTTTGCTTGGACTTACAAAGAGATGCCGGGTTTAGACCCAAAAGTTGCTATACACCACCTAGCAGTGAAGCATGGCGTGCGTCCCATCAAACAAGCTCAACGTCGATCTCGACCAGAGCTTATCTCGCAAATAGAAGCAGAAGTCAATAAACTCATTGAAGCAAACTTCATTCGTGAAGTAAAGTATCCTACTTGGATATCAAATATCGTCCCAGTAAGAAAGAAGAATAGGAAGATTCGCATTTGTGTCGATTTTCGAGATCTCAACAATGCATGTCCAAAGGACGATTTCCCATTGCCTCTGACTGAAATCATGGTTGATGCTACTACCGGTCATGAGGTTTTATCCTTTATGGATGGTTCATCTGGATATAATCAAATTCGAATGGCACCAAAAGATGAGGAACTTACAGCTTTTCGCACTCTAAAAGGGATTTACTGCTACAAAGTTATGCCTTTTGGGCTGAAGAATGCTGGAGCCACCTATCAAAGGGCCATGCAAAAGATCTTTGATGACATGCTTCATGAGAATGTGGAATGCTATGTCGATGACTTGGTAGTTAAGTCCAAGAAAAGAAGAGACCACCTCCAAGACTTAAGAATGATTTTTGAGCGGCAGCGGCGATATCAACTCAAAATGAATCCTTTAAAGTGTGCTTTTGGGGTGACATCAGGAAAATTCCTTGGGTTCATTGTTCGACATCGTGGTATCGAAATTGACCAATCCAAAATTGATGCTATTATAAAAATGCCAGAACCACAAAACCTGCATGAGCTAAAGAGTCTTCAAGGGCCGATTCATCTCTAATTTGGCTGGTCGCTGTCAACCTTTCAACCGACTGATGAAGAAAGATGTTCCATTTGAGTGGGATGAAGCATGTACTAATGCCTTCAGAAGCATTAAGTCATATTTGCTTAAGCCACCTGTCTTGAGAGCACCAATTCCTAGTAAACCTCTCATACTTTATATTTCATCACAATTACGCTCTTTGGGGGTTCTCCTAGCTCAGGAAAATGAAGAAGGAAAAGAGAATGCTCTTTACTTTCTCAGCAAAACGTTGACAGGCTCCGAGTTGAATTATTCTCCAATTGAGAAGATGTGCATGGCCTTGATATTCGCAATCCAAAAGCTAAGACACTATTTGCAAGCTCATTCTGTTCGACTCATTTCTCGTGTAGATCCATTGAAGTACATTATGTCTAAGCCTGTTCTTTCTGGCAGACTAGCTAGATGGGCACTATTGCTGCAAGAGTTTGAAATTACTTATATTCCTCAAAGGGCTATGAAAGGGCAAGTCTTAGCCGACTTTTTAGCTGATCATCCTATACCAGATAATTGGAAGATATCTAAAAGCCTTCCTGACGAGGAAGCACTTCTTATTGAAGTTCACCCACCTTGGAAAATGTTCTTCGATGGGGCTGCATGTCATGATAGTGCCGGTGCTAGAGTCGTGTTTCTTACTCCCGAAGGAGATATATTGCCATATGCATTCTTTCTCACTCAATGTTACTCAAACAATGTGGCTGAATACCAAGCTCTTCTTCTTGGGCTTGAAATGGCGGTAGATATGAAGGTCTTGCAGCTTGAAGTTTTTGGGGATTCTAAACTAGTCATAAATCAACTCCTTCGTGAGTACGATGTTAGGAAACCCGAGTTGATGCTGTATTTTGATTATGGCACTCGTCTTGTGGGATGGTTTGATCGTATCACCTTATAATATGTGCCAAGAAAAGATAATAGACAAGCAGATGCTTTGGCAAATCTAGCATCAACTCTTGTTTTATCTGATCCTCAAGCCAAAGTGCCCATTTGCCAAAATTGGGTAATACCACCAACTTTTGATGATGAAATTGAAGAAAGTGAAATAAATCTAATCTCTGTTTGTGAAGTCGAGAAGGAAGATTGGCGACAATCCCTTATTGACTACTTAGAACATGGGAGATTACTTGATGATCGTCGACATAGGGTTGAGATACGACGAAGAGCACGACGGTTCATATACTTTAAAGATACACTCTATCGTCGTTCGTTTGATGGTGTTTTCCTTCGTTGTTTAGGATAAGAGGAGGCTAATCAAGCATTACAAGAAGCTCATTCTGGAATATGTGGTGCCCATCAGTCTGGCCCTAAACTTCATTTTCAAATAAAGAGGATGGGGTACTATTGGCCCACAATGGTAAAAGATTGCATGGATCACGCTAAAAGGTGCCAAGCCTGTCAATTCCACGCAAACTTTATACACCAACCACCAGAGCCATTGCACCCAACTGTTGCTTCTTGGCTTTTTGAAGCATGGGGACTTGATGTGGTTGGACTGCTTACTAATAAGTCTTCTGCTGGTCATGAGTATATACTTGCAGCAACAGACTATTTTTCAAAGTGGGCGGAAGCTATACCTCTTAAGGATGTAAAGAAAGAAACCGTTGTTGATTTCATTAAAGGCAATATCATTTATCGTTATGGTGTGCTATGATATATCATAACCAATAATGGAAAGCCATTTTGTAATGCTCTTGGGAATCAACTTTGTGAAAAGTTCAGCTTCAAGCAGTATAAATCTTCAATGTATAACGCACCAGCTAATGGCCTTGCCGATGCTTTTAATAAAACTCTTTGCAATCTTCTCAAGAAAGTTGTAAGTAGATCAAAGAAGGATTGGCATGAAAGAATTAGAGAAGCTCTCTGGGCATATCGAACAACATATCGAACACCTACTCAAGCTACTCCATATTCTTTGGTCTATGGTATTGAAGCTGTCCTTCCAGTAGAGTGACAAATCCCTTCATTAAGGATCGCCATTCAAGAAGGGCTTACAAATGAAGACAATGCTCGTCTACGGTTAGAGGAATTAGAGGCCTTAGATGAGAAGAGGCTTGAAGCACAACAAAGGTTAGAGTGTTATCAGGCTCGTCTCTCTAAAGCATTCAATAAGAAAGTTCGACCTCGGTCCTTTTAAGTGGGAAACTTGGTGCTCGCCGTTCGACGACCAATCATCATTACTCATCGAATGGGCAATAAGTTCTCTCGAAATGGGATGGACCATATGTGATTCAAGAAGCTTACACAAATGGTGCTTACAAGTTAGTTGATAGAGATGGGTTAAGAATTGGCCCTATCAATGGCAAGTTTTTGAAGCGCTACTATGCTTAAAGGCTGGATAGCGCTCCTCTTCGCATGAGCCTAGACTGCATGTTGCTCCTGGCCCGCATAAGCATAAATTGTGTATGGCACCCCAAAAAAAAAAAAAAAAAAAAGTGAACTACGTTATGACTTGATCCTTTCCTTATGGAATGGTACATAGGCAACTTGGGAATCACCTAAGTTCAGTCAACCAACCAAAAAAAAAAATCATCATGCTCCTGGCCCGCATGAGCTTAAACTGTGAATGGCATTCCTTTATAAATTCATCATCATTGTTTTTGAACTACGTTATGACTTGATCCTTTCCTTATGGAATGGTACGTAGGCAATTTGAAAGATATTTCAAACTCAGTCAACATCACAAAAAAAAAACAAAAAAAAAAGAGAAGAAGTATCATAGTTATAAAAAAAAATGGTGTTTCATTACTTAAAGATGCTATGACTACAAAAGAAAAATGAAGCATTTATTAGAGTAATAATGGTAAAGCCTATTCTCTCCCAAAAAAAAAAAAAAAAAAAAAAATCAAGATGCCCACTTCATGGTCTTGAATTCTGAGCGTGTTTCTTCTAAGAGGTCTCGCATCTTCTTAAAAGCCATAAGTTCTTGTTCATTAATCATTGCAGACGTTTGGATTTCTGTGAGCTCTGCTTCTAAGCTAAGGACAATCTTGTTTTTCTCATATTGCTTTAGTTTTCCTTTAGCTATAGATGCTTTTAGCTTTTGGTCTTCTTCTACCAATCGAGCTAACTCCTCTTTCAACTTTGCTTGCTTAGCTTGTATGTTCTACTGGCTCTCATGCATGGACTCCATGTGCTCATCATTGGCTCCCTTATCATCTGAAGCGGTAGCTAATCGAGCCTTCACTTCATCCAAATGTTGGGTCTGCACATCCATAGACATATGCCCCTTTAAAGAAGACTCGGTATCAAAGTACCTCTTGACATCACGAACATATTGTTGGATGCTCTCTCGCAATGAGGCTGAATCGATTACTCCATTGGAGTCTATCTCGTCACAAATTTTGTAGGCTGTTGGTTCAAAGGAAGAAACTTCCTCAAGAGGAAGACGTGAAAGTCTATAAATGATGCGCTCTCCTAACATCAGGGAACTGAAGCGACGAGCCTTGTTAATTTCAGTGTTCAACCCAAAAACTGAAACTTCAGCACCTAAAGCTGACCCTTTATGTTGAGTGATTAAGGTTGGAGTCTCCTGTTTACTTTGAGAAATAACATCTTCACAGTCAGAAATGCTGACAGTAGTCCCAGTTGTCTTGTTAAGCATCTTGCTTCCTAGTATGCCATTGGCTTCTTCAGCAACTCAGTCAAAAAGCCTTATCCCTGCAACTGAAAGCTCACTATGGGTAGGCAAATAATACGTATTGAAATCATCTTGCTCTTCCCCTATTTCGTCATTGTTGGGAGCTTGTAATGAAATCAGTTGGATGAGCTCAAATAATTCTAATAACTAAATAACTTCTACAAGGTTATTTGTCATTAAAATAAGTTACTTACTCGAAACTTTTGAGAGCGGTTGCCTTCACAAGATCTTGGTTCGCTCCTTGGCTTTGAGTGCTTCCAACATTCATCGCTACACCTATCCCGATTAGTATCCATTGGGTCTTCTGTTGGGATGGTATCGTTAAGAATGGCATAATTCTCCCTTGAACGCTTACGATTGGTAGCTTCATGGTCATTGGAATGGTTCTTTGGAGTTTGCACATTAATAGGATCATCAATTACCACAGTTGACCGGACCCGTCGAATGGGGTTTCTAGACAAGGTTTCATCTTGAGATTGGTGGACTGGAATACTTAAGTCTTCTTTTCCATTAATATTTGCATCAGGGGTCTCATCACTGCCTTCGCCTGCTAAAGGTGTATCTCTTTTAGGCTCATGGGTTGCAACCTTAATATTTATAGTCTTCTTTTCTATATGCTCTTTAGGAGTGTCAGCATCTTTAGCCTTTACCAGGGGTGGGATCACAAGTGGAGGCTTTTTAGTGACCATTCTTGAGTGACTTTTCTCTTTGTGAACCATAGTTTCGACAACTATGTCATTATCGCTTCCTTCAACTGGTGGGGAAGTAGTGGTCTTTGATTACTTCTTCTTATCTTTCTTTGGCTTAGAAGGATCCGGGCCCGTGCTTTTGGTTAAAGCTTCCATTCCATCTCTAAGAAAATTCCCATTCACTTTCAACCACCACTCATTATAATCCTGAGTAGTGTGTCTTCTAAAGCTGAAAGGGCGCGATGGGAATATGATCCTCGACTTAGTTTTCTTAAGGGTACAAGTTCTCCAAAGTTCGAGCGCCTGATCTAAAGAAGCAGAACGAATATCTTCTTTGAGTGTGCCTGGGATATCTTGACAAAAACCAAATTGACGACTGAATCTATACGGGCTATATGGTTCAACAGTAAAAGTACTGCCACGTTGTAGGGTCAGATAAGCCGATTGAGCACTGATAGAATAGCTAATTGATGAGTTGGTTAAATTACCATCATCAACATAGAGCTCATTTTTGTTCTTGACAAGTGGCGTTGCATCCCAAACCACATTATCACCCAAATGTATAAGAGTTCGAGCATCATAATCACTAAAGTATCTAGCGCCTCCTTCACCAGAAAATGAAACCATTGCAGGTCCTGGAAGCTCAGTTGGTGTTGAAAAGTGGGTTTTGAAATAGTAGGCCAACCATCTATAGACATAGTGGATAGGGAAACAGGCATTTGACTGACCTGACTGCGAAGAATGGGAAATTTCGTTCAGTCCTTTATAAATGCTGGCTAATACTGGAACAGTAAGGCTGAATCTCCGACCAGCTGCCATTATGCTAGCAATTTTAAAGGTCCCTGGTCAAATGAAATTAAATGGCTTATCAGGAAGGACGAAAACACATAACCAGCACGAAAGAAAGGTAGCCAAGTAGGTTTCTTCTTTTAAATCATCTTCGATCCCAATTTCCGTGAAGGCACTTTCTTCCTCTGTAGTCCATTCGCGAGGAGTACTAATGTCACCACTTGGGTTGTGAGTCGACTTGGGCCGCTCCGACTTCTTCGGTTTCCTAGCAGGAGGTTTCTTGTATTTTGGTGGTCCCCTGTACCAAAATTTGATCCATTGGACTATAGAAACGAGAGGTTGCTCATCGTTCTCATCATGTAGAAGGTGGAAGGCAGAGAGTAAATACTCACAACTTTTGGGGATGAATCTTCCATTTTGAATATCTACGCCAATTAGTTATGTAGAATATGGGACGACTTCATTATAAAAATTCCCGAGGATGGAAAGGCCACCAAGCATACGCAAGTCCCATAATGAGATGGAGAACTCCCCTGCAGAAGTATGAAGTGTGTTCGTTCTAGGACACCATGCTTCACAAAATGCTCGAACAACATCCGCATTACGGTCATATGTATATAAAGATGCAAGTAATGCATTGTATATCTGGATGTCTATGAGGACCTTGTGATTTCTAGAAAATATATCTTTTAGCCATTCCCAATAATTTGGAGTATAGTTGAATTCTCCATTCAACTGAAGTTTAGGTCCCCAGTGCGTTTTTTTAGAAATAATACTGTGGCCTAAAGTTATAAAATTCTCTGATTAATAAGAAGCTTTGTGAAGTGAAGATTTTAAGAACCATACTTTTGAAGAACGTCCAGGGTTTTGAGGAGCTTCCATTAACCAATCTGCTAAACCTGGTGAGATATCAAGTCTTGGCCATGGTCCTCTAAAACGACCAATCACTGGTGGAGCCACAAGGAGTGTAGTCTTCCTCTCTGAGCTTCCATCTTTAAGGCTGATGATCTCTAAAAATTTTCCTTTTTATGAGGAAATATCATTGAAAATCCCCATGATAACAGCAAGAGAAGGTGATCCTGAAAAGAGGAATGATGAAAGAAATTATAAGAGGAATTATAAAATAAAAAATAAAAAAAATAAAAAAATGCAAATTTAATCTCATTGTGAGGACAAAGATGATAGGGATTGCGTAAGAATATGTTCTTAAGTCTATCCTATAGATTTTGGTCGAGCGTGAATGATTTAGGTATAGATCGTCACGGGTCTGTCATGTGGCCTTCATTCGTGATGGCGTAAGTAAATCCTCACGGGTCTGTCCCGTGGCCTTCATTTATGGTGGCACAAATAAATCCTCACAGGTTTGTCCTATGGCCTTCATTCGTGACGGCGTAAGTAAATCCTCACGGGTCTGTCCCGTGGCCTTCATTCATGGTGGCACAAATAAATCCTCACAGGTCTGCCCTGTGGCCTTCATTCGTGACGGCGTAAATAAATCCTCATGGGTCTGTCCTATTGCCTTCATTCGTGACGGCGTAAATAAATCCTCACGGGTCTGTCCCGTGGCCTTCATTTGTGATGGTGCAAGTAAATCCTCACGGGTCTGTCCTATGGCCTTCATTGGTGATAGCTTAAATAAATCCTCACGGGTCTGTCCCATGGTCTTCATATGTGAATGGCCCAAGTAAGAATCTTCACGAGTCTGTCTCGTGGCCTTCAATTATATCACATCTTCATTGTTCACATTGGCGAGGCATAATATGGGTGGTCGACTCCGAAGTAAGCAGTCGTTCATATTCAATAAAAGTCGAGGATAGCGATTGGAGATGATGATGAGATGGATAGGATAAAGAATTCTTTCAAGGCATTTGGAATTTACAAAGGAAAAAAAATTGTACGTGTGTGTCTCCATCGGCCAATACATGCATTCAAGGAATAAAGAAAAAAAAAGCATGGTGTGCATAAGTGCATTCAAAGTGTTGCCAGTTTGTGCAAGTTAGAGATTTATCTATTGATCAAGTCAAAGCAAAATAATTAAAAAAAAAATGCATTGATCTGATTGATAGATTTTGTCAAAAAAAAAAAAAAAAAAAAAGAAGAAGAAAGAAAGAAAGAAAAAAAGAAGAAGAAGAAGATGCTATGCGTTTTCAACTGAAAAAAAGAAAAAGAAAAAGAAGATGTTATGCGTTTTCAATTGGAAAAGAAAAAAAAAAGAAGAAAGAAAGAAAGAAAAAAAAAAAGAAGATGTTATGCGTTTTCAACTGGAAAAGAAAAAAAAAAAAAGAAGAAAGAAAGAAGGAAAGAAAGAAAGAAACAGTACGGAAAAAAAAAAAAAGGATGCTATGTGTCACACCCCATTTTTGTCACCTTAGCTAGGACATATCATTTCATGTAGGATTTTGAGTCCTTTTTGAGTCTAATCTTTTGCATTGAGTTTCTATGGCATTGAATATCATGTGTATGAATTTTGAAGTGATTTAGAGTTCATTTCGATGGTCAATAAGAACTTTTGCGACTTTAAGGGCATAATCGTCTTTTAAGCCGTATATTTTCCATTTGACCTTGGAATGAATCCCGAGTCATCCCATCAAGTTCATATGGTTATATAGAGTCCATATATAGGTTCAATTTCATGAATTAATGGTTTAAGATCAATTCGGCTTGTAATGGTTCGGGTTGGCTAAAAGACCCTTTCTTGGTTTGCTCAAATTGACTTATAAGACCCAATCAATTTTCTCTCATTTAACTTCAATTGGGCTTTATTTATGTCCTAAACATGTTTAGAAAGATCAATTTTCGATTGGGAAAGCATTCAGTTCGACCTTGTGTACAAACCCAGCTTAGCGATGGTAAAGCACCATGGTTAACCACCTTTGTAAAACCTAACCATGCACCCATGGTTGAGGATTTTTGTCCTAAAATGCTTAAAAATGTGTTCCCCTTCGAAACACAGTCGTTTTGGCTTTTATTTCGTCAAAATCGGACTTAATTTGAAGATTTTAGGACTTCTGAAGCAAGTAGAAGTCAAAACCGAAGCGGAAATAGGAGGGCCTCGGGTAACCGTTCGGGGCTGGACGGTCAGCCGTCCAAGCCCAGACGGCTAACCATCCAGGCCTAGTTGGTCACCCGAGGAATCCTACTTTAAGTCAACTTCTGACTCTTCTATCCCTCTTTTGACGGTTTCCTCCGCCAAAACAACTTGTCTGAGCCTAGGAGTGTGTAGGTTTGAGTTGTTTGAGCACCAAGAGAGTCTCTAATAGCCCTAGGATCATTGTTTAATGAATTAATCCTAGCCATTGGTTTAGGGGGTCAGTTCTCTATATAAAGGACATGATATTCAGCACATAGAAGGAGGGGAATTGCACTTTACACTTAGAGAGAGAGGGAGCTACGAGTTTGGAGAGCTAGAAGGACTTCAAGAGGAGGCTCTTCAACCCCAAGCAAGCAAGGAAACAAGAGGTTTGAAGACAAGGAAGAGTCTACAAGAGGTAAGCCTATCCCTTTAGTGCTGAACATGAATTCTCTGCTTCTCTTGCTTCTCTTTCTTCTTCTTCTTCTATGGTAGTTCTAGTGCATGATATAGCTCCACATGTTAGGTTAGTTCCATGTTTTTAGGATAGTATATGAATGATTTTAGGATATTTTATGGCTTTATATGCTTGACAATCCCTGGTTTACCAAGGATTTGATAGCCTGATTCGCTCTATCTTCTTAAATCATGCATAGTTCACATGTTTAGGTTGTTGTGATAGTTATCATGTGTTGATGTTCCTGTTAGTTAATATATGCTATATGAATGATATTCATGATAATTTGAGCATGTCTTAGAGTCATTTAGTAGGTTTTTATGCATATTTGCGAGATTAGGGTTTCGATAACCCTGAAGTCGCATAGGTCTTATACAGCATGCTTAGCTTAGCTTTTTGAGCTGTTGCTCATCATAGTCATTCTATATATGCTGCATATAGTTGAATCATGCTAGGTTTGCATTCATATAGTATATTTTATAGGGTTTTCGGAGACGTTATCCTTTTTTAAGGATAATTATCCTTTTCGTTGAGTGAGGTTTTGCATGAGAGTCTTCTGTGATGTGTTTAAGCATGAAATCTTTTCTGTTGTGTTCTATGGTATATATTTTACGTAGGATATGCTGATTGCACCTACCCATAACGACTTTCTTACGTGAAATTATCCTAGGATAGTTTCGCTTAAGAAAGCTCGCCGTAGGAAGGTCTATTTTCATGTTTTACATAAAATGACATCTTTTTCATTAGAGTATGCTTTGTTATCATGTTTATTGATGTTATTGGAGTCTCTTATGCTTGTTAGTGTGTCTTTCATAGGTTTTTATGCATGTTAGTTAGGTCATTGCATGTAGGATTGAGTTAGAGTCCTTAGTTATTCATTATTCTTGTTGTTTGCATGATTAATGGATGATTTTAGGCTTTGTCAAGGTTCTGTCCAGATTAGGATATTGTTTTCTTTGCATGATTGTGTGCACTTGTAAGGGTGCAAACAGGTACAATGCTTGTCCTATTGCAAATAGGGCTGCTATGGTCTGAAATGGCTAATGTTTGGAGCTTGTGCGCTCAGGTAAGTAGGGTTTGAAGGTGCCCCAATTCACCTTTCTTTTTCTTTCTTTTCTCTTCTCCCTCTTAGGGTTACTTCTTAATACAAGCTTATGGGAATTATCAAAGGTTTCCTTCAATATAAAATTCTGGTTTTCATCAAGGTTTTCCTCTTATGGAAGTTTTCTGTTTTGGATTAAATCAATGTATTTTCAAATGAGGAAACCTAGGGTTTTTACCATAGGTTTGTATTAGGTTGTAACCCTATTCTTTTCGAACTTGTAGACACCCCATTTTGTACCGGTTGTCATTTTAAGTCCCGTGGCCCCGATGATGAGTTTAGTGTGGTTATTTACGAATTATCCTTTAAGAATTAGTGTGAATTACAGCATGGGATTTTTGGTTAAAATGAAAGGAAAATTATTTTATTAAATTAGCCATTTTTATCATACCACTAACACGTGTACGTATGTGATGAGTGTGTGTACGCACATACGATACATGTGCATGCATGTTAGCGGTCAGTCTCCCAATTTTTACAAAAGACAATTTCCCTTTCCTATTCAGATTAGAAGTCTTTTATCATTATAAAATATCCTTTGATTATTCTCCAAAGAAAAACCTAGTCTAGGAAGGAAAGGGAAACTCCAGATTTCAGCTATAAATACTCTTTTAATGCCTTAGAGATAGAGGAGGAGAATAGAGTTTAAAGGGAGTGAAATTCGTCATAATTCAGCAGCAGATTTTCTGAAACCAGCAATGGTATTTTAATCATAACTTTTTCATCCGAAGTCTGAATTTGATGAAATTGGTCTTGTTAGAAAGCTAATTCAATTCTCTACAATTTTGTATTTCACGAGCTTTGTCCAATTCCAACTTTTTCATACCCGAAAACGCGATTGAAGTTGCTGCTGCTGCAAAGTGACGAAAATCACTTTTCTTTTCTCTTGTTCTCTTTTTTTGTTTTCTATTTCTTTTCAAAGTTGAGTGAGTTTTGATCTCTTTGCTGTGATACCACTTTGACGAAGAGGAGGATTCGTGTTGGTTTGATTCAATCTAAAGACCTGAGAAGCCACGAACAATTATAAAGTCGGTAAATTTACTTTTATTTAGCTTTTATTTTAGTTCTTCTTTTTATTATTTTTATTTTATTTTATTTTTGTCTAAAGCATGATTAGCATGATTTAGGTTTAGTTTTTATATTTGCATTTATTTGTTTTTAGGTTTAGTTTTATTTTATTTATTTTGGGATGCATGATGTAGACTGATATATGAGTTATGTGATTTTGTGTGAAATGCCTATTAGGTGCGTACGCATATATCAGTAATGCGTACGCACCAATCAGTGATGCGTACGCACCTTACCTCGACAGACAGATTGTTTGTTTATTATTTTATTTAGTTTTGTTTTTAGTTGATTAGTATTTGGTTGGTCTTTTGTATATTCTGATCTCTGCTTTCTAATATATTCTTTTATTTTATTTTCTTTATTTATTCATTATTTTGGTCATTGTGTATGCCGTTGTTATTGCATAATTTAGGGTCAATTTTAATTGAGCATTTAGATTAATTAAAGCCATTAATCATGTGTGGGGGCCGGTTCCGACCGGGCGTGGCTGGGTGCCTAACACCTTCCCAGCGACGTACCCTAGCTCCGAACCCGAATCTCTGGTTATGACGAGCTAGACCCTGCTAGGGTTCATTCGTTCCCAATATTGGGTGGCGACTCCTCTCCGTGTTAGTCCTTTGAGGCTAATGCGTATTCTCGAGCTATGTGGTATTTAGGGCGTGGCGCTCACAGTGGCGACTCCACTGGGGATAGAGAGCTAGATTCCGTATAGTGATTTATGGCTTTACTTAATTTAAATTGTTTAATTGGAAAAGACCAAAATTGCACACACGCGCACTACCACCCATTACCCTCGATGACAGTCTGATGAAAAGTACCGGGTCCCATTCGAGCCTATGGTTACTGGAAGTTGGCATCATCAACCCACAGCCTGTGCCACTAGCCTGTGATAAGCTAGTGAGTACGTTAATGGGCCACTCTTTGAGTGCCCTAGCTTGGGTGACCCTTGAAGGAGAAGTACCCCATTAACTAACACCACTAGTTACCCCACCAACCTTTGCATAGCCCTATTTGAATGTGTGTCACTTTGCATGTCATGTTGCATTTGCATATTAGGCCCATAATGTTTGGACTTAGGGGCAAGGCCCATCATTGTCTATTCTCTTTTTCAAGTCTAGGCCCAATTGAGAGGTAAGGTGTGTGATTTTGTAATTGAGTCCAAGCCCAAAAAAAAAAAAAAAAATCAAAAAAAAAATCAAAAAAAAAATCAAAAAAAAAAAAAATCAAAAAAAATCAAAAAATCAAAAAAAATCAAAAATCAAAGAAATCAAAAAGAAAAGATGGGCTTGGATCCAAATGAGAGTGGAAGAATGTGTGGATATTGTAATGGGCCTAGATGCGAAAAATGAATAGACTTTGGTTGGTTGAACCCAGTGTGATACCCTTGGCTTCATGTGTCCTTAATCTGATTCTATGTTGGGCTTTCTCTCATGGTTTTAGGTCCATCTCTTTTTCCTAAGGGCGTCTCATTTATTAGAGTCTTTCAGTTTAGGGGTATGAGGGTTAGTTGAGTCTTCTTTCTTTATGTGTGGTCTTATTGTTGGTCCATCTTAGGGGCATTAGGCCCATTCATCTAGGGTTTACATCTTTTCTTTTTTAGTGTTGCATGTTGTCACCATGTCTCTTGTCTAGGTCTTTAGTTGTCATTTTGGGAGTCTATGTCCACTTTCATTTTTTCCTTTTAGGTCTTTGAGTTTTGGTCTAAGTGTGTCTAGGTTCCTTTTTTTGGTTTAATTCTCTAGTCTTTGTTGGGCTTCATTCTAGAGGCATGTTTGGATGAATTGATGTGAAATCGTTATGGATAATCATGGTAAATGGCTCTTATATGGATAGACATATTCTTTACAGGGATAGCCCATCATTGCTTCTAAAGAGAATCCTACACAACTAACTTGGGTCCGCAATCCGTTTGGGAGGTTAGAAAAAGTAGAAGTTACCCAAACTGTTGTAATGGCTGCTGAACAAGATTTGGTGAAGAGATTGGAAGAAATGATGGCAAAGATGATGGAAAGATCAATGGCACCTGTTTTAGAAAGACTCCAAAAGATTGAAGTTAGCCAGGGTAAACAAGCAACTAAAGAAGAAGACAAAGTTGAGGTGGAGGATGAAGATTTTATCTTTAGTACAGAAGACAAGGAGGACTACTATAAGAAGAAAGAAGCTGAATCTAAGAAGAAGGAAGCTGAAACCAAAAAGAAGGGAAAGGAGGTGCAAGACATTTCTGCTGAGGTGGAAAAGATGAAGACTATTTTGAGGAAGTCTCAAGGTATTGAAGAGTACATGTTAGACATGGATGAATTATGTCCATTCCCTAACGTCCAACTACCCCCAAAATTCAAAATGCCTAAGATGGATGTGTTTGATGGGACTGGTAATCCTCGCAATCATTTGAAGCAGTACATTCTGGCGATGAAACCTATAGGGCTTTCTGAAGAGCAGATTGTGCATTGTTTCCCAAGGACCCTTAATGGCGATGCTATGAATTGGTACCTTTCCTTGGACATTGCAAAGACCCGAGACTGGAAGGAACTAGCAATGGAGTTCGTGCACCATTACAATTACAATGCCCAACTCGATGTAACTCTGCGAGATTTGGAGACTACAAAGCAGAAGAATAATGAGACATTCTCTGAGTTCTTAATGAGGTGGAGGGCTAAAGCTGTTAAAATGCCCAATCGTCCAACTGAGAAGGATCAGGTGCGCATGATTGTGAAGAACCTTCTACCAGCTTTTGGAAGACCATTGATGCCTATTCCATTGAGGACCTTTGAAGACTTGTACGATGCTGGTATACAGGTTGAGGATGGCATGGATAGTGGGCTAATTGATAAGAATGATGGGAAGAAGCGCACGTATGGATTTGGCAGCTCGAGTGCAAGTAATGGCAACAAAGCTAATGAGGTTAATGCAGTTAATCCTCGTGGTGGACCTAGGGAGTTCTCTTCACTTGGTGTGTCTCTATCTACAGCCCTCCGGAATTTAGTGAAAAGAGGAAAGCTGAAACCGTTGGATCCTACTCCTATCAACAAGTCGGCACCGAACTACAATGAGAATGAGTATTGTGATTTTCACCAGAGTAATGGTCATCACACAGATAGGTGCGGTCGTCTTCGCCACACCATTAAGGATATGATCGATTCAGGGAAGCTTCCTAGGCCAGAAGAACCAAATACAGTGACGAATCCACTCCCAAACCATCACGCCATGCCACCTCCATATGCAAATGGGACGTAGTGGGTCTGAAAGTAGAGGATTGCTTAGTTTCTTTTAGTTTCCATGGTTTTAAGACATTATTTGAATAATTGGTTATTTTGGTTGGATTTTTATGGTTTGGGATAATTATTTTGGTATGATTGTTTCTTTTGTTTATCAATGAATGGTTTTCATTAATTTATTGCTTGCTTTCTCAAGGGTTTGATATAGTTTGCTTTTCTAGCACATGAGTTAATATACTTGCCCTTTTAATGCATGAACTGCGAACAGTGGAAATCAAAATGAAAAGAGGCCATCATTTCTGCTATCCTTCGAAAGAAAAGAAAAATCCCTTGTTATCCCCTTTGAGCCTGAATAATTTCATTTTTGATACCCTTGTCAAGGATTACCCCCTACACTAGGGGCAAATTTTAAAGAGATGTTTGTTTGAAAGAAAGGGTGATGTATAAACCATTGAAATAGAAAAAATAGAAAAAAACAATTGAGAAAAAAAAAAGAAAGAAGAAACATAAGAGATAAAAAGAAAAAGAAAGAAATAAAAAAAAAAGAAGAAGAAAGAAAAAAAGAAAAAAGAAGAAAAGAAAGAAAAGATGTAAAAGTGAATTAGCAAGTGAAGTGCCAAGTTGGAAAATAAAATGAGCATTGATGAAGTAATTCTTGACAGATAGGAACCCATTGGAATTAAATTTGAGCCTTTGTCATCCCTTCTTTCATGAGCCTAGAGCCTAAAGCCTACATTACAGTCCAAATAAAAGTCCTCTCTGATTGATTGAAGTTATTCAAGTATCGATGAACTACGTAAGGCTTGATTCCTTTTTGGGTACGTAGGCAACCTTTAGAGGTGCAGCCACATCATTGTTCATGCAAGGGGCATGTGCAAAAGACTCATGTGTTAGAAAGTTGAACCATTGATAATTCAAACAGGAAGATCAGCACTTTATTAATGTTTACCATGTTATGAAGAAGGTTTCAAGCAGTTGAATGCCACTCAGAAGATACGATTATAATGGTGAAAATAATCTTTTGGAGATGCTGATGGAGTCATTGGTTGGTGACTATCATACTAGACTGGATTTGAAGAAGAAGGCCCGCTAGGTTGAAAACCCGAAAGGGCGGCCTAGGCAAAAGTTAGGGCGCGCATGGAGAAAATGAAAAAGAAAAGAAAATGATAAGAATAGAAGGAAGAATTTTGAACAAGGGGCAAGGTGAACCTTGTAAAGGATGTGTTCCAAAGTAAAAGAACATTTCAGAGATTATTCGTTGTGATTTCATGAATCAATATCCTCTTTATCGTGTCTTGAGAGTCTTCTCTTCTTGTGCTTGTTCTGTGAGTCATGTTTTTGTTCATCCCTTAGACTAGGGTTTGTTCATGTTGTTTATTCCTTGAAGTAGGGTTTGTTTCTGTCGTTTATTCTTTGAAATAGGGTCTGCATCCATATGCATTCGAGTGATTTGATGTTTTCATGTGCTTTCCCTATGAAAGGGATGAGGTCTTTCTCATGATATATTCTCTATTAATTACTTGGCTAGTCTGCTGCATTCATGGTCGTTGGATTTGAATTCTAGATAGAATTCTTACTCGCCTTGCGAGGCACTTTATCATTGTTTTTGGGTTCGAACTCTAGATAGAGTTCCTGCCTGTCCAGATGGACACTTTTGGGTTTGAATTCTAGATAGAATTCTTACTCGCCTTGTGAGGCATCTTATTATTGTTTTTGGGTTTGAACTCTAGATAGAGTTCCTACTTGTCCAGATGGACACCTTTGGGTTTGAATTCTAGACAGAATTCTTACTCACCTTGCGAGGCAACTTATCATTGTTTTTTGGGTTTGAACTCTATATAGAGTTCATGCTTGTCCAGACGGACACCTTTGGGTTTGAATTCTAGATAGAATTCTTACTCGCCTTGCGAGGCATCTTATTGCTGTTTTTGGGTTTGAACTCTAGATAGAGTTCCTGCCTGTCCAGATGGACACCTTTGGGTTTGAATTCTAGATAGAATTCTTACTCGCCTTGCGAGGCATCTTATTTCTGTTTTTGGGTTTGAACTCTAGATAGAGTTATCGCCTGTCCAGATGGACACTTTTGGGATTGAATTCTAGATAGAATTCTTACTCGCCTTGCGAGGCACCTTATCATTGTTTTTTGGGTTTGAACTCTATATAGAGTTCATGCTTGTCCAGATGGACACCTTTGGGTTTGATTTCTAGATAGAATTCTTACTCGCCTTTAGGGGCACTTTATCACTATTTTTATGCTTGTGACCCACGGGAAAAGGGGTCTTCTCTATTTGCTTGTGACCCACAGGAAAAGGGGTCTTCTCTGATTACTTGTGATCCACAGGAAAAGGGATTTTCTATATTTGCTTGTAAGCCACAGGAAAAGGGATCTTCTATGTTTGCTTATGATCCACAGGAAAAAGGATCTTCTCTATTTATGACTCACAGGAAAATGGGTCTTCTATGTTTGTTTGTAATCTACAGGGAAAGAGATTATACCTTTATCCACAGGGAAATGGATAAAGTTTCTATCATTAATGTTTTCTTATCCATTCCCCGGGAAAGGGATGAAGTTTCTTGTTTATTCCCCAGGAAAGGAATAAAATTTTCATATTGATCTTTTTCAGTTGGTAGTTTTGAGAAATTACCTACTGAGCGCCCCCATTATTTTGCATGAACTACGCTAGGTCTGATCTCTGAGGAGTACGTAGGTAGTCAGCTGAGGCTGGCACGACCTTATTGCATGTGTGCGTGTGTGGACTTTAAGTTGCCAACCGGAAAAATGTTTTGTCTTTTCAGGCTTTTGACTTTCGTATTGCAATGCAAAACTCAGCCAAAAGAGGGGCAACTGTAGACACCCCATTTTGTACCGGTTGTCATTTTAAGTCCCGTGGCCCCGATGATGAGTTTAGTGTGGTTATTTACGAATTATCCTTTAAGAATTAGTGTGAATTACAGCATGGGATTTTTGGTTAAAATGAAAGGAAAATTATTTTATTAAATTAGCCATTTTTATCATACCACTAACACGTGTACGTATGTGATGAGTGTGTGTACGCACATACGATACATGTGCATGCGTGTTAGTGGTCAGTCTCCCAATTTTTACAAAAGACAATTTCCCTTTCCTATTCAGATTAGAAGTCTTTTATCATTATAAAATATCCTTTGATTATTCTCCAAAGAAAAACCTAGTCTAGGAAGGAAAGGGAAACTCCAGATTTCAGCTATAAATACTCTTTTAATGCCTTAGAGATAGAGGAGGAGAATAGAGTTTAAAGGGAGTGAAATTCGTCATAATTCAGCAGCAGATTTTCTGAAACCAGCAATGGTATTTTAATCATAACTTTTCCATCCGAAGTCCGAATTTGATGAAATTGGTCTTGTTAGAAAGATAATTCAATTCTCTACAACTTTGTATTTCACGAGCTTTGTCCAATTCCAACTTTTTCATACCCAAAAACGCGATTGAAGTTGCTACTGCTTGAAAGTGACGAAAATCACTTTTCTTTTCTCTTGTTCTCTTTTTTTGTTTTCTATTTCTTTTCAAAGTTGAGTGAGTTTTGATCTCTTTGCTGTGATACCACTTTGACGAAGAGGAGGATTCGTGTTGGTTTGATTCAATCTAAAGACTTGAGGAGCCACGAACAATTATAAAGTCGGTAAATTTACTTTTATTTAGCTTTTATTTTAGTTCTTCTTTTTATTATTTTTATTTTATTTTATTTTTGTCTAAAGCATGATTAGCATGATTTAGGTTTAGTTTTTATATTTGCATTTATTTGTTTTTAGGTTTAGTTTTATTTTATTTATTTTGGGATGCATGATGTAGACTGATATATGAGTTCTGTGATTTTGTGTGAAATGCCTATTAGGTGCGTACGCATATATCAGTAATGCGTACGCACCAATCAGTGATGCGTACGCACCTTACCTCGGCAGACAGATTGTTTGTTTATTATTTTATTTAGTTTTGTTTTTAGTTGATTAGTATTTGGTTGGTCTTTTGTATATTCTGATCTCTGCTTTCTAATATATTCTTTTATTTTATTTTCTTTATTTATTCATTATTTTGGTCATTGTGTGTGCCGTTGTTATTGCATAATTTAGGGTCAATTTTAATTGATCATTTAGATTAATTAAAGCCATTAATCATGTGTGGGGGCCGGTTTCGACCGGGCGTGGCTGGGTGCCTAACACCTTCCCAGCGACGTACCCTAGCTCCGAACTCGAATCTCTGGTTATGACGAGCTAGACCCTGCTAGGGTTCATTCGTTCCCAATATTGGGTGGCGACTCCTCTCCGTGTTAGTCCTTTGAGGCTAATGCGTATTCTCGAGCTATGTGGTATTTAGGGCGTGGCGCTCACAGAACTACGTGGACTTTGATCCATGTATTTCGCTGCATGGTACGTAGGCGCTCTTCGTGAGGCTCAAGTCCGTTCTAGGATCCAAGTATCCTAGGCTTTTCTTTTCTTTTCTTCTTTTTTTCTGTTTTGTTTTATTTGAGTGATTGTGCATGAGATGATTGGATGAAATATATGATATGCATGCTGCCTTGTGATGATATATAATGATATTTGAGTGGAAAAGATATTAAGTTAGCACAATCAAATTAAGAGACCAACTCGGGCGATGTGGGTGCCTGTGGGTTTTTGCCTAGAACCTTTCCACGTCGTAACTTAGCCCCCGGATCCAATTTTCTGGTTTCAAAGACTGTGTTTTTCCTTTAATGGAGTCATGTGGTTTTGAAAATAAAACATTTTTGTGGTTTTCCTCTTTCCCTAAAAAATGAGGTGGCGACTCCCTTTTGTTTGTTGTCTTTAAACCCCATATATATTCTTGCCAAACCCTTGTGGGCGCCGCGCTTTTTCGTGGGTTCATAGTTTGGCGACTCCACTGGGGATGTCGAGGGCTAGACTCAGTTAATTTGATTGGGCTAAATTAATTTCTTATTGATAATTAAAATCAATCACATTGCATCCGCTTGATTGTGTGCTTTCATTTATTGCATTGTGTGCGCTATTGTTGCATGATCACTCGATTGTCCCTCGATGTATCCTTGCCAACTGGTAGCCTAGTTCGACCTTGGTTTTCCTGATTCCATGTGTTGGGCGAAGCTATCAAACCTCTCTTGCCAAGTACCCTTGGGCTTGCCCTTGGGTATATCAAATGGATCAATCACGTACTGCTAGACCCACGCGACATTCCTGATGTCACATGTGGTTAGGTATAAAGATTGGTACAAGCAAAGTTGAGGACCCTAGCCTACCCTCTTAAAAGAAAGAATTGCATGTAATGGGCCTTCTAGGACACCGTTGGATCACCTATATGCACACACGTTGTTGTGATGATATGCTGCCGTGTTTGTGATGTGTTGCCATGCTTTGTTGATTGAGTGGGTAATTAAAGGAAACTTTACACCCTACATCCTTAATACGTACCCTTCCCCATGACCCCTGCAAGGGTAATTGGTTAAGAGAACTAATTAAGGGTGTACGTTGTAAAGATTTTGAGATAATTATGGAAGCTTAGGATGGACCCTTAGGCTGAAAAATTGAGTATTTACCCTATGTTAGAGGGAGAGACGTGCTGGCTTGGATCCGCGATCAACAAGGGCGCCTAGTCAGTGCTGATTCCATCACTAAGTCGGATATGGCTGAAGAAAGAACTAGCAACCGGGGTTTCAACCTTGAGGCCGCTTTGAAAGCTATCATGGAGAAGCTTGATCACACCACCCAGGTATCCGAGACTGCACTCAAGTTAGCTCAAGACCTTCAACAGAAGAACTCTGAACCTGAATCTAGGGCTCGTGTCACTGATAACAATCAAGGATCCAATGAGTCTGAATCTGCTGAGGAACCATTAGGAGAAGGGGGAGAACTACCCAAGACCAAGGAAGGGGAAACCAAAGCCACATCAAGGGAGAGCTCAACCGTCCTGGCAAACAAGGTCGAGGCCTTAGAACGAACTCTGAAGGGAATCCGCAGGTCTGATGATATGGTGGACATCCGTACTTTGTCCTTGTTCCCAAAGGCTCGCATCCCGTTACAATTCAAGATGCCGGAGTTGGAAAAATTCGATGGGATTGGCTGTCCTAAAACCCACCTCAAGATGTATGTGCGAGCTATGCACCCTCGAGGGGCGAACGATGAGTTATTGGCTCAAATGTTTCATGAGTCATTAGCAAGTTCCGCCTTGAAATGGTTTTTGTCATTAGAGGAGAATAGAACCAAGACTTGGGAGGATGTGTGCAATGCATTCACAGACCATTACAAGTATAACACTGAAGTGGATGTCACGCGAAGGGACTTGGAAACCACTAAGCAAGGGGTTAACGAGACTTTCTCCGCCTTCATCACTAGGTGGAGACAAAAGGCTTCTAAGATGACAGACAGACCGAACGAGGAAGAACAGATTCAGTTGGTGGTGAAGAACTTGCTGCCCGTATATCATAAGCATCTTTTTGCTCATTACTTTTCGAACTTCAAGGCTCTTGTTGGGGCTGGCACACAAGTTGAAGATGCAATCGCCGATGGAACAATCAAAACGGAGGAGGTCCTAAGGAGTCGAAGGACAAACTTTGGAGGAAAACCCAATGCTGAGGTCAATGCCATTACCCAACCCACTCGCCTTTTCTCCCTAAATGACTCCACCTCACCTCGCCAATTCACCGAGCTATACATGCCACTCGAAAGAGTCTTTGAAAAGCTGAGAAGTCGTGACCTCCTGAAACCCCTTGACCCAAGGCCTCCACCAAACCCATTGCCCAAGAACTACAATGAAAATGAATATTGCAAGTTCCACCAAGCCAAAGGCCATTTAACCAACCGTTGTTACCGCCTCCGCCATGAAATCCAAGATTTGCTCGACAAGCAGATCATTTCACCACCCACCGCACCAAATCGCCCAAATGTCACTCGAAATCCCCTCCCCACTCACAATATGCCTCCTCCCAACAACATAAATGCCATCGAGCTAGGCTCGTCCCAATCCCGTCAACCCATAAGGCGGTACACGCCGCTTCCCATGACCTTGACCCAGGTTTTCCACCAATGTTGTGATAAAGGGCTTATATTGCCATGCCATTCAAAGCCGAGGCCTTCGACTCCTCACCAATTCTGTTTGTACCATCAGGCGCCTGGATATGATACGGAGGACTGTGTTATACTGAAAAAGGTAGTTCAAGACCTTATTGATCAAAATGTTTTGGTATTGCCAAAGAAGTCCATGCAGCGACAATTGAAAGAAAGGTTCGAGGCAGGAGATCCTAAAGTGGGTTTGTTGGGAGAGTCGTCCGAAAAGTTTGATTACTATGTACTCTATCCCAACCCCATCCCTGAGGAGCCTATAATCCCTACAGGTTGTGATGAGTTGCCAGAGGAAGTCCAAATGGAAGAGATCGACACAACCACATGGGATGACCTCATGGGTGACGTAGGAGAGATTGATGATATGTGGATGAGCGATGACGAAGTGGAGCACATAACTAGAGGGGGTCGCCATTTCAAGCCTCCACACTTAGAATCTGACAACCCATTGGGGGACCTGGAAGGTAATCGCCACCTCGACCTGCAAGAAGAAGAGGACGAAGTGCTTAGGCAATTGAGAAAGACTAATGCCAACATCACTATATGGGGTTTGCTCATGGCCTCTTACAAGCACCGTCAGACTATCTTGAAGTTGCTGAACCAGATACAGGTTCCTATTGACACATCTCCGAAAAATTTGGTGAACTTGGTGAATCCAACCTCGAAGAACTCAACTATTGTGTTCTTAGAAGTAGACCTACCTAAAAGTGGACCTAGCCATTCGCAAGCCATGTACATCACTGTCGACACCATGGGAAAGAGAGTTCCAACAGTCCTGATTGATAATGGTTCCGCTCTTAATGTGTGCCCTCTCAAAACTGCCACCGTCTTGGGGTTGGATCCAACAGACTTCACGCCATCTGGGCAAACAGTGAGAGCCTATGATAACACCCGTAGAGAGGTGATTGGAGTGGTCACTTTGCCGCTGATTATGGGGCCTACAGAATTCAGAGTGGAGTTCCAAGTGCTGGACGTCCCGTCGTGCTTCAACCTCTTGTTGGGAAGACCTTGGATTCATCCTGCAGGGGCTGTCCCTTCTTCATTACACCAAAAAGTCAAGTTCCCTTATGAAGGGGCCGTTGTCACACTCCAAGGTGATTATGACTTGAAGTCGTCGGGGGTACCCATTTGCGAGATCAAGCCCGAGCCCATTGGGGCACCATTGTCTGGGTTCGAGTATGTTCAATGCATAGAGAAAGAGCCGGAACAGGGAGAGTTGATACCTCTCGACTTTTGCCCTTATGGCAATTTGCATGTGGGGAACATCATGAAGAAAATGAGTTTCTTCCCAGGCATGGGACTAGGACGCCGTCAGCAAGGCATACCGGCATCCGTTTAGAGCCGCATTGTCACCTATACCTTCGGATTGGGGTATGAGCCTTCCAAAAAGGACCATATGGAGATGTTGCAGAGAAGCAGAGAAAGGGTCAAAGCAAAAGCAGAAGGAAGGGCGCCAGATATCCGAATCTCGCCATACCGACCTACCTTGAATGGTTACTTTGTTAAGGAAGGGGAGGACTTCCTATTCTGTGGATTCCCCGAACCATCCATTGACAAAGCAACTAAGGCGAGAGTTCCGGGGTTTGAAATATTCTTTACTGAGTGGTATCCCATTACTGCTACAATGGTTGACGATGAAGCGATCAAGGATGACTATTGGGAAAAGAAGAACGAGGACTGGGCAGAACAGATGGATTCGGAAGCCATGGTTACAATGTTTCAAGATATGGTTCTTGCTGTAGAGGAATCGGATTTCGAGTGTTCTTCAATTCACCATGCAGCCGTGCCGCTCCTTAATTGGCATCTTGAAGAGGGTATCATTGCAGAAGTTCTTGAGGGCGAGGATCTCGACTTACCTGATAGTAGTTTGTAGGTTCCTTAGTAGCTTGTCTTAGCTTTCCTTTCAAATAAAGTGTGTCCGCCTAGCCCACCTTGTGGAGTTAGGAGTCGTTCCCTAGTTGTGGCACATGTGTTTTCTTTTTTGTTTTGTTTTGTTAGTTCAGTCAATAAAGTGTGTTTCTTTTCATTATTTGCAGTGTTTCCTTTCTCTCTTTTATGGATATCTATGGCATGGATATAGATCCTAGGAATGACGTCCCCCCGGAGCTCGTCGAGCAAAGGAAAAGGGGCGTTACCGAACCTAACATGGATGAATTGGAATCAATCAATCTAGGGACAGATGAATTGCCAAGGATAATTAAAATCGGGATAACTCTCTCACCTGCTGAAAAAGAAAAGTTGATAATACTTCTAAAAGCCAATGTAGAGGCCTTCGCATGGTCTTATGAGGATATGCCTGGTATTGATCCAGATATTGTGCAACATTACATCCCCACTAATCCCACTAAAAAGCCTATAAAGCAAAAATTAAGAAGATTAAAACCAGAATGGGCTTTGAAAGTAAAAGAAGAGGTAACTAAACAATTAGATGCCGGGTTTCTCCAAGTTGTGGAGTACCCTGAGTGGCTGTCTAACATAGTGCCTGTGCCTAAAAAAGATGGGAAAGTGCGAATGTGTGTTGACTTCCGCGACCTTAATGCTGCGAGCCCAAAGGATGATTTCCCTCTACCGCATATCGATGTGTTGGTAGACAGTACAGCAGGCCATGCTCTTCTCTCCTTCATGGATGGGTTCTCCGGTTACAACCAGATAAAGATGGCGCCTCGAGACATGGAAAAGACGGCTTATATCACGCAGTGGGGCACGTATTGCTACAAGGTAATGCCTTTTGGCTTGAGAAATGCTGGGGCTACTTACCAAAGAGCTGCTACGACCCTATTGCATGATATGATCCATAAAGAAGTAGAGGTGTATGTGGACGACATGATAGTCAAATCTGTAGACCGGGAAGGACATTTCGCGGCATTGGAGAAGTTCCTAGAAAGGGCAAAGAAGTACAACCTCCGACTGAATCCTCAGAAGTGTGCCTTCGGAGTCACCGCAGGGAAGCTGTTGGGTTTCATGATCACTCAAAGGGGAATTGAAGTTGATCCAGGGAAGATAAAAGCTATCATGGAGATGGAGCCACCAAGAACGGAAAAGCAGATCCGGGGTTTTCTGGGGAGAGTTCAATACATAAGTCGCTTTATCGCCAATCTAACCATGGTATGCGAGCCAATTTTCAAGCTGCTTAAAAAAGGCGTTTCCAAGGATTGGAATGAGGACTGTTAAGAAGCCTTTGAGACCATTAAAAGGTATCTGAGTAACCCCCCAATCTTGGTTCCCCCGCGGCAAGGTGAACCATTACTGTTATATTTAATGGTTACTGAAACCGCGACGGGAGCCATGTTAGCTCAATACCTTGAAGGGTCGAAAAAGGAAAATGCCATCTACTACTTGAGCAAGAAAATGACAGATTATGAAGTAAAGTACAATGCGCTAGAAAAGGCTTGCGTAGCATTAGTATGGGCTACCCAGAAACTCCGTCATTACATGATGTCTTTCGAAGTCCTGTTGATAAGTCGATTGGATCCTTTGAAGTATTTGCTAGAAAAACCAGTCCTATCGCACAGGACCGCTCGTTGGTCACTTCTCCTCAATGAGTTCGACATAAAGTACCTGGCGCAGAAGTCCGTTAAAGGAAGTGTCATTGCAGACCATTTGGCAAGCTGCCCTGTGCCGTCATCAACCCAATTCAATGATGAGTTCCCCGACGAAGATATTTTGGAAATCAAGAAAAAGGTTTGGAAAGTCTACTTCGACGGAGCTGCAAACAGAAGAGGTTATGGCATAGGAGTGCTACTAGTCTCTCCCGAGGAAGCCTTCACGCCTTTAGCAGTCAAATTGGGGTTCGAAGCCACCAACAACATAGCAGAGTATGAGGCCTACATCCTAGCATTGGAAGCTGCGTTAGAATTGGGGATAAAAGAACTAGAGGTGTTCGGAGATTCTGCATTGATCATCTGTCAGATAAAAGGGGAGTGGAAGACTCGCGATGAGAAGCTGTTGCCCTATCATGCCTATTTGGAAGCACTGACTAAAGAGTTCGCGGAGATCGAGTTCAATTACCTGTCGAGAAACAAGAATCAGTTCGCTGATGCCTTAGCGACTCTAGCTTCAATGGTGGAAATACCAGAAGGAGGAAGCGTGAAACCGCTCGTGATCGAATGTAGAGAGAAACCTATTTATTGCTGTTCCATTCGAGAAGGAGAGATAACAGATAACCACCCTTGGTTTTATGACATAAGAAGGCTCATTGAGGAAAGAGAATATCCGGAAGAAGCATCTCGCGTGGATAGGCGAACACTGAGAAGATTGGCAAGCCATTATGTGGTATGCGGAGGAAAACTGTATCGGAGGTCTTACGACGGAATTCACTTGCTGTGTGTCACGGAGGAAGAAGCCAGAAAACTCATCGAAGAAATCCATGAAGGAGTGGGAGCTCCGCATATGAATGGATACATGTTGGCTAAGAAGATCATGAGACTAGGGTATTACTGGTCTACAATGGAAATGGATTGCCATGCCCACGTCAAGAAATGCCACAAGTGTCAGCTCTTCGCCAACGGACAACACTTACCCTCCATGCCCTTAACAAGCATGTCAACTCTGTGGCCGTTTGCAGTATGGGAAATAGATATCATCGGACAGATTAAGCCGAAGGCATCCAATGGTCATGAATTCATTTTGGTAGCCATCGATTACTTTACCAAATGGGTGGAAGCGGCTTCCTTCAAAGTTTTGAATGCTAAAAAGGTGGCGCAATTCATACAGCTCAACATATGGGGTACCGCATGAGGTCATTTCAGATAACGGTCAGCATTTCCAGAAGGAGACCAAAGAACTCTTGCAGAAGTACAAGATCGTTCATCACTTGTCATCCCCGTATCGTTCGCAGACAAACGGCGCCGTGGAAGCCGCCAACAAAAACATCAAGAAGATATTACAGAAAACGACTGACACGTACACTGATTGGCATGAGAAACTACCATTGGCATTATGGGGGTACAGAACGTCAGTCAGATCGTCAACAGGGGCTACGCGGTACGCGCTAGTGTATGGGATGGAGGCTGTTTTGCCAGTGGAGTTGGAAGTTCCTTTGTTAAGGGTTGCATTGGAAAGTCAGCTAGCAGAGGTGGACTGGATCAAAAGTCGTTATGACGAGTTAGCATTTCTAGATGAAAGGCGATTGAGGGCTCTCTACCATGTGCAAGGGTACCAGAGAAGAGTCGCAAGGGCGTTCAACAAGCATGTCAAAGACAGAGGCTTGAAGAAAGGGGATTTAGTGTTGAAAGAGATCCGAGCTCCAATTTTCGATCTACGAGGAAAGTTCAAACCAAGTTGGGGAGGACCGTACGTCATCAAGGAGATATTGCCAGCAGGAGCTGTTCGACTTATGGATTTGGATGGGATTAAGTTCGCTCGTCCCACCAATTTGGATCAATTAAAGAAGTATTATATATAAGGCCTGCCAGGTTGAAAACCTGTAAAGGCGACCTAGGCAAAAGTTAAGGCATGAGAACTACGTAGGACCTGATTCCCCAAAAGAAAAAAAAAAGAAAAAAAAAGAAAAAAAGAGAAAAAAAGAAAAAAAAGAGAAAAAAGAAAAAGAAAAAAAAGAGAAAACGGGGATACGTAGGCAGCCCATAAAGTTACATTGGGTGCGGTCCAATCAAGACAATCAAAAAATCTCGAAAGAAGATTATTATTGGCAATTCATTTGAAACTAATTGTTTGACATAACAATTTATTGATGTTAAGTAAAAGAACTATCGACATGCCATAGATATTCTATTCTTTGAGTCTTTAAGTCCTCTTGAGTTTCTTCATAGTCATTTTGTTTGTCTTCTGTCTCTCTCTGTCAAGTCTTCTTTTCTTTCGCAAGTCATGGCTGTAGGATGCCTCCACTGCTTCAAGAATGTCTTCTCTGCAAAGTCCAAGTCTCGTGTCCTTAATAAGGTCATAAATTCTTTCTCGGCGAGAAGCCTCCCTTTCGCCCAAATCATCCTTCAACCATTGCTTGTATTCTCTACTCATCTCGAAAGGTCCTTCAGTGTTGGTAATCCGAGTCAATTTCAGGTCTGTAGGCCTGCGAGTCCTCGCCCACTTGATTATGGTAGGACCGACAGGTTCCATAGAGCAACAAGGTCCTGTTAAGGACGGTATGGTTTGCATGGCGCCTATCTGGCGAAGAATTCTCGAAGTCCAATAGAAGGAAGTCGACCTCAGTCCTATGAGTTTGACAAAAGCACACCCCGAGGTTCGAAAAAGTACCTGCTCTTTACACCCCCATGTGAAGACATACCATTTGATGTTCCGCCATGACAGCGTGTGGAAATAACCCAACCAATCTCTTAAAGAGAACGGCCCAGGGAGTTCAACTCGACGTAGACAGAAGTGCTGGGGCTTGTATGGAGTGATAGTGGTGGGAGAAAGAAAGTTCAAGCGCTCGAGCAGCCACATTTGCAGTAAAAAGGGGCTACCTTCTAAAGGCACTTTGGGGTTGCCATGAATTTTATCTAAACCATTCAAGGTTTCAGCTAATACCAAGGGAATAATGTTATGTCGCTTGAGAAGAGGGGTAATCAACTCACATATTTGAACAGGGGCTTGAAGAGTGCCGGTGGAGATGAGAAAGCGACCAATTAAACAGAAAGCGAGTGCACGCTGAATTTGAGGGGTGAAAGTCAGAGTACCTTCGCTATCATGAGCCAAGAATGAGGTTGCTAACTTCATTAAGTCCACCATATGGTCCTTGATAAAGATCGTTGCGTCCCTTTGAGGAATGCCAAGAAAATCCGAGAAGGAAGCAAGGTAATCAGAGTGAGGTGTAGGAAGAATGAATGGCCCTGCGGGCGAAACTCCAAATAAAGCACAGAATTCCTCCATGGTTGGGCATAATTCTTCATAATTAAATCGAAAGACATGGATTTGAGGATCCCAGAAGTATGTAGCAGCGGTGAGAAGGGTCGTCTCGAGCTTTATGTGCCTTATGGAGAGCAACGGTTCCAAGCCGAAGCGCCTAAACTCAGTTTTGTCTTTGGCAGGCATGACTGCCAAAAACCCTCTTAAGAACCCATCCAAGGCTTCCATAATTATTGTCAATGAAAAAGGTGAGTTAGAAGACTCCCCTCATGTGTTTTTATAGGAAAAGGGTCACAAATTCGAGTCCTAAAGGAAGTAGAACCGTCAAAATCGCAAAATTCCTGAAAAATCGCGAAAAAGTGCGTCGACCTCGGGTGATCGTCCGGGGCTGGACGGTCAGCCGTCTAGGCCCAGACGGCTAACCGTCCGGGGCCAGATGGTCACCCGAGGCCTCTGCCTTGTTTTGCCTTGTTTCGCCCGGTTTTGCCTATTTTCGCGTTCGGGTGGCCTTTTTAGGCCATTTTCACTCCTATGAACTCATATTGACTCAAATTTACATAAGAAATGCACCATAACATCATCATGATAGATTCAAACAAGCACAACAAGTATCCATACTAAGGGATAAGAGAGTTGGTTTTAGGTGGTAAGTACAAAACACAAGCATGAAATGCAAAAAGATAGCCATTGTCTCGTTAATTCTACAAGCCCAACAAGAAAGTAAATGAACTCAGCGGTTCCCAGAGCTTCTTTTGCGGCTCGGCCCTGCTCCGTCACGACCCCCACGAGGTGCTCTAGGAGGGCGCATTGCCGGTGGTGGCTGCATATACAAAATCCATTGCAAAGAGGCTAAGTATGAATAGAGTTGGTTGAAAACCACATATGAGAACTTTGAATAGGTGAAACACTTACCATGACATCCAAACGAGCTTCTGCCATGGATTTGGCTAAGCTCATCCTCACAAGGTCACGCCTCAAGCCCTCACTCAGGTCAATAAACTCTTGGGCATACGCCGCAGGCACCTAGGATAATCAATAAGGGTAAAATTGAAGGCAATGTTCAAAGAAAGAAAGAAATACCCATAAAGAGAACTCACTTGTTCTCGATTTGGGCCGATCCTGGGGGACTCATCAAATGCAGGATGATTGATAGCGGTCTTGACAAAGTCTGACCCACTGCACAAATCAATGAACCAACTCGGCTGAGGCAAGGGTAGTGACCTATCCCCCTCCATCTCATCTTCCTCAGAGCTAGGAACCACTCCTGAGCCCACTGTCGAGCTATGCCCTCGTGCGCGTCGACCCTGCAAATGTTCGCCTATTAAATAGAATCTCTATAAAAAAGAAAAGGCTAGGAGAATGTTAAAGACTTACCCCCTGAGGAGGGAAGCCTGTCACCCTGGGCCTCATCAGATATTGGAGACAGAAAGTGTCATATGCAATGTCAGGAGAAGTGAACTCCTCCGCATCCCAGCCTCTCAAGGCATCCCACAACTCCTCCCCCTCCATTAAGTTAGCATGCCTCATGTTAAGTGGTGGAGGCATTGGAGCCATGGCGGCATTCACATTACCCATGACTTGGCGTAGGACACGCTCTCCTAGGTACCAATACCTACCCAAGGGGCCTTCCAAGAGCACCCTCTTGCCCGTTAGCATCAAGCTAGGAATGCATCGCTTGGGTAGCATTGGTACCCATATCTTCCAGGGATTCCACTCAATCTGTTCAAGAATCCAAAATGAGAAATTGAGAGCAAAAAAAAAGAAAAGGAAAAGAATGGGGAAAGAATTTCACCATATCAGCAGTAAGGTTTGCTAGGTGAGCTCTAGCAAAGGCGTAATCATGACGATTCGCCGCCCGGATGGACACATAACTAGGAGAGTAATTCTTGAGGGTAGGCCATTCAATGGTTTCCTCAGCAAGGGATGGGCGACATAGGTTGAGGTACTCATAGCACCAAACCTGTCAAAAGTTGAGAAAAGAGTAAAAAAGAAAAGATAATCTAAAAGAAAAATGAAAAAAAGAAATGAAAGGGAAGTAGCATTACCTCCCAAACAAAGAGCATCCCGCCGAAGTCCTTGGTCACACCACATGACATGTCACACATTGTGCGATACATGGTGGCTAGAGCAGCCCCTCCCCAGTTGAATTTCCTAATCTTGTCAACATCTTCCATGCTTGCAAGAAGACCCAAAGGGGCTAGGTCACCCGTGCCGGCAAAGAATGTGCAGGAGATCATGTACAAAAGGAATGCCCTTGTAATACAATCGGGGCTCGCACCCTCGCTCTCCCTTTGCTTAGCAAACTTGTTGAAAAGCCAAGTGCGTCGCACCGCTTTCTTGATTACCTCGATCTCCATCCCAAGGTAAGCTAGGAGATAGTCCTCATCCGTGTGAGCCTCCTCATAGAACTCCAAGCTTTTGCCTTTAATGCTTAAGCCCGTGATCATGGTGAAGTCCTTGGGGGTTAGTGTCATCTCCCCAAAGCCAAAGTGGAATGTATTGGTGGTGTCCCACTATAGCTCAGACAAGGCTAGCAAAGCTTGCCTATCACATTGGTCATTCCATAGAGAATCTAGGAATGGGCCAAAACCGGTCTTCTCGATATAGCCTTTGGTGATGGGTTGGAAGTTTTCCATGTTCCGCCACCATTCAATGAGTCCTTTAACAGAGGACCGAGTGCGCATGTCCTGAAAGTTGGGCTATAGCCATTGAAAATACCTTGAGGGTTAGTTGAAAGAACATAGAAACAATAAACCTACACTAGCAATTGGTTTTAAATTGTTTTCTAAAAGATGTTAAAAAGTTGTTTTTATTCATGAAATGAATTGCTAATGGATGTTTATGAGTTTACTTGTTCATGTGCCTTAATTTGGCAAGGATTGAACACTTTTTATCACTTGGGCATTTTATCGAACACTTGGTGGGTGACACCTCCCAAGCCTTGAAACAAAAGAATTTTGTATGATCAATCCTTGCTAAATCATAGCATATTACTCACTTGAGGGTTTACTTGTTGATATACATTGATTTGGTGAAGATTGAACATCTTTATTTCACTTGGGAATTTTATCGAACACTTGGCGGGTGCCATTTTTCAAGCTTTCAAATGAAAAGAATTTGTGTGTTCAATCCTTGCCAAATCAAGGGATATCACTCAACAACCCAAGGGGTATTCAAAAGAAGTAGAAGGGAATGCAATTTCATCAAAAGAATCGAAAGATTCAAGAGAAAAGTGTTAAGTTGGGTAAACTTACTTCTTGTTGGGAATGGATGAATGAGAGATGCTTCTCGGGTTCAAGCAACACCCTAGCTTGTGGAGCATCATAGAGTGGTGCCTTGTATGTGCTTTTGACCCCATAGAATGGATACTTGGTGCTTGAGTCCTTGCTTGATGACATCCTTGATGATGGAGTTGGGTTTGTGAAAAATGGGTTTGATTTGGTTTGATTTCACAAGATGATGTGAATTGGTTGTTTTGATTGCTAAATGTGCTTGATTTGTTGTTGTTTGATGTGCATTTGATGTTTGGATTGAATGGTTTTGAAGTAGGAATGAGAGAATGAGAGTTGGAGAAGATGGGATGAGAGTTTAGAGAGAGAAACTCTCTAATTTTCGGGTTGGGTGAATGTGAGAATGAGTGGGCAAACATGGGTTTAAAAAACCCAGAAATTTCTCAATGGTGGCCTCGGGTAACCGTCCACACTTGGACGTTCAGCCGTCTTGCCCTGGACGGTTGACCATCTGAGGGCAGATGGTCACCCTAGCCCGCTTTGCCCGTTTGCCCCGTTTCGCGCGCTTGCAACCTCTAAACTTCTCCAAATTGACTTTTTGTGCAATCCTTGAGTTATGGGATGAATATATCCCCCAAGTTTATCAAGTTTTAATGAAATTTTTGAATCCTGGGTGATTGTATTTGCCCGCATAACGAGGAGTTGCAATAGCCATGATAAATGGCTTTCTCATGAAATGAGCTTAGTGTTGAATTGATTGACTTTCAAGTTTTGGAATTCAATTCTCTAGGAGATGATAATGATATCATATCATGTGATAAAGATAACTTCACATGAAATGACTTGCTAGTCATGTGATAAAGATAACTTCACATGAAATGATGATTCATGAGCTATGCTAGTTACGAAGTAACTTGCTATCTTTGTGAAGAGGGCATGAAATGCACTTTATTTTTCAATCAATTGACTTTCAAAATCAATGTTCTATCATGAGATAAAGTTAATTTCACATGAAATGACATGAAATAAGCTTGATTTTCAATCAATTAACTCTCAATTCAATGTCATTTCATGTGTTAAAGATAATTTCACATGAAATGATAAGTAATGAACTTGATTTTGAGTTGAATGACTCTCAATACATTATCATTTCATGTGATAAAGACAATTCCACATGAAATGCACTTGATTTGGAGTTGAATGACTCTCAATACATTATCATTTCATGTGATAAAGACAATTTCACATGAAATGCATTTGATTTGGAGTTGAATGACTCCCAATACATTGTCATTCCATGTGATAAGGATAGTTTCACATAAAATGATAAGAAATGAGCTTGATTTTGAATCAATTGACTTACAATTGGGTCTCATATCATGTGATAAGCACAATTCCACATGAAATGAATGATCCATGAGTTATGCAATAACTCCCCATCTTTGTTACTTCCACAGAAAGTGGCACAACTTCACATGAAATGACGATTCATGAGTTATGCAATAACTCCCCGTCTTTGTTACTTCCACAGAAAGTGGCACAATTTCCCATGAAATGACGATCCATGAGTTATGCAATAACTCCCCATCTTTGTTACTTCCACAGAAAGTAGCACAACTTCACATGAAATGACGATTCATGAGTTATGCAATAACTCCCCGTCTTTGTTACTTCCACAGAAAGTGGCACAATTTCCCATGAAATGACGATCCATGAGTTATGCAATAACTCCCCGTCTCTGTTACTTCCACAGAAAGTGGCACAATTTCCCATGAAATGACGATTCATGAGTTATGCAATAACTCCCCGTCTTTGTTACTTCCACAGAAAGCGGCACAATTTCACAAAAAATGACGATTCATGAGTTATGAAATAACTCCCTGTCTTTGTTGTTTCCACAGAAAGTGGCATGAAATCACAATTTCACATGAAATGATACATGAGTTATGCAATAACTCCATATCTTTGTTTTTTTCCACTGAAAGTGGCATGAAATCATAATTCGATGAGTCATGAGTTATGAAATAACTCACCACATTTGTTATCCCCAGTAAGACTGGCATGAAATGCCCTTGGTTTTGAATTGATGGACATTCAATTCACCGATAATTCACATAAAATGATGATTTATGAGTTATGAAATAACTCGTTTTGAGAATGCCAATGAAATTGGTAGGGTACCTTGTGATGCACTAGTGCAACTAGCTTTGCATCATGAGAAGACCATGTGGATATCACTAATGCAATTAGTGCATGGTAAAGGCATTTGCATGAGCGCACCAACGAATGTTGGCATGCATAGAAATGCATTCAATTCTTTGCTTCGATGAAATCGTCGCATGCTGGGATATGACGAAGTCTATCTTTATGGTTCCATTTGAGTTTGTTGGTATTAATGAGATTAATCCATCATACAAAATGTGTTGTTATATCACTAATGCAGTTAGGGCATGGTAAAGGCATTTGCATGAGCTCACCAACGAATGTTGGTAGGTAGTCAATTCTTTGCTTCGATGAAATCGTCGCATGCTTGAATATGATGAAGTCTATCCTTTTGGTTCCATTTGAGTTTGTTGGTATTAATGAAATTAATCCATCAAACAAAAATGGGTTGTTCTTTGATCATTGGCTCACAAGTGAAACTTGTTCACCAATGAGGGGCTTCTGTCACACCCCATTTTTGTCACCTTAGCTAGGACATATCATTTCATGTAGGATTTTGAGTCCTTTTTGAGTCTAGTCTTTTGCATTGAGTTTCTATGGCATTGAATATCATGTGTATGAATTTTGAAGTGATTTGGAGTTCATTTCGATGGTCAATAAGAACTTTTGCGACTTTAAGGGCATAATCGTCTTTTAAGCCGTATATTTTCCATTTGACCTTGGAATGAATCCCGAGTCATCCCATCAAGTTCATATGGTTATATAGAGTCCATATATAGGTTCAATTTCATGAATTAATGGTTTAAGATTAATTCGGCTCGTAATGGTTCGGGTTGGCTAAAAGACCCTTTCTTGGTTTGCTCAAATTGACTCATAAGACCCAATCAATTTTCTCTCATTTAACTTCAATTGGGCTTTATTTATGTCCTAAACATGTTTAGAAAGATCAATTTTCGATTGGGAAAGCATTCGGTTCGACCTTGTGTACAAACCCAGCTTAGCGACGGTAAAGCACCATGGTTAACCACCTTTGTAAAACCTAACCATGCACCCATGGTTGAGGATTTTTGTCCTAAAATGCTTTAAAATGTGTTCCCCTTCGAAACACGGTCGTTTTGGCTTTTATTTCGTCAAAATCGGACTTAATTTGAAGATTTTAGGACTTCTGAAGCAAGTGGAAGTCAAAACCGAAGCGGAAATAGGAGGGCCTCGGGTAACCGTCCGGGGCTGGACGGTTAGCCGTCCAAGCCCAGACGGCTAACCATCCAGGCCTAGTTGGTCACCCGAGGAATCCTACTTTAAGTCAACTTCTGACTCTTCTATCCCTCTTTTGACGGTTTCCTCCGCCAAAACAACTTGTCTGAGCCAAGGAGTGTGTAGGTTTGAGTTGTTTGAGCACCAAGAGAGTCTCTAATAGCCCTAGGATCATTGTTTAATGAATTAATCCTAGCCATTGGTTTAGGGGGTCAGTTCTCTATATAAAGGACATGATATTCAGCACATAGGAGGAGGGGAATTGCACTTTACACTTAGAGAGAGAGGGAGCTACGAGTTTGGAGAGCTAGAAGGACTTCAAGAGGAGGCTCTTCAACCCCAAGCAAGCAAGGAAACAAGAGGTTTGAAGACAAGGAAGAGTCTACAAGAGGTAAGCCTATCCCTTTAGTGCTGAACATGAATTCTCTGCTTCTCTTGCTTCTCTTTCTTCTTCTTCTTCTATGGTAGTTCTAGTGCATGATATAGCTCCACATGTTAGGTTAGTTCCATGTTTTTAGGATAGTATATGAATGATTTTAGGATAGTTTATGGCTTTATATGCTTGACAATCCCTGGTTTACCAAGGATTTGATAGCCTGATTCGCTCTATCTTCTTAAATCATGCATAGTTCACATGTGTAGGTTGCTGTGATAGTTATCATGTGTTGATGTTCCTGTTAGTTAATATATGCTATATGAATGATATTCATGATAATTTGAGCATGTCTTAGAGTCATTTAGTAGGTTTTTATGCATATTTGCGAGATTAGGGTTTCGATAACCCTGAAGTCGCATAGGTCTTATACAGCATGTTTAGCTTAGCTTTTTGAGCTATTGCTCATCATAGTCATTCTATATATGCTGCATATAGTTGAATCATGCTAGGTTTGCATTCATATAGTATATTTTATAGGGTTTTCGGAGACGTTATCCTTTTTTAAGGATAATTATCCTTTTCGTTGAGTGAGGTTTTGCATGAGAGTCTTCTGTGATGTGTTTAAGCATGAAATCTTTTCTGTTGTGTTCTATGGTATATATTTTACGTAGGATATGCTGATTGCACCTACCCATAACGACTTTCTTACGTGAAATTATCCTAGGATAGTTTCGCTTAAGAAAGCTCGCCGTAGAAAGGTCTATTTTCATGTTTTACATAAAATGACATCTTTTTCATTAGAGTATGCTTTGTTATCATGTTTATTGATGTTATTGGAGTCTCTTATGCTTGTTAGTGTGTCTTTCATAGGTTTTTATGCATGTTAGTTAGGTCATTGCATGTAGGATTGAGTTAGAGTCCTTAGTTATTCATTATTCTTGTTGTTTGCATGATTAATGGATGATTTTAGGCTTTGTTAAGGTTCTGTCCAGATTAGGATATTGTTTTCTTTGCATGATTGTGTGCACTTGTAAGGGTGCAAACAGGTACAATGCTTGTCCTATTGCAAATAGGGCTGCTATGGTCTGAAATGGCTAATGTTTGGAGCTTGTGCGCTCAGGTAAGTAGGGTTTGAAGGTGCCCCAATTCACCTTTCTTTTTCTTTCTTTTCTCTTCTCCCTCTTAGGGTTACTTCTTAATACAAGCTTATGGGAATTATCAAAGGTTTCCTTCAATATAAAATTCTGGTTTTCATCAAGGTTTTCCTCTTATGGAAGTTTTCTGTTTTGGATTAAATCAATGTATTTTCAAATGAGGAAACCTAGGGTTTTTACCATAGGTTTGTATTAGGTTGTAACCCTATTCTTTTCGAACTACGTGGACTTTGATCCATGTATTTTGCTGCATGGTACGTAGGCGCTCTTCGTGAGGCTCAAGTCCGTTCTAGGATACAAGTATCTTAGGCTTTTCTTTTCTTTTCTTCTTTTTTTCTGTTTTGTTTTATTTGAGTGATTGTGCATGAGATGATTGGATGAAATATATGATATGCATGCTGCCTTGTGATGATATATGATGATATTTGAGTGGAAAAGATATTAAGTTAGCCCAATCAAATTAAGAGACCAACTCGGGCAATGTGGGTGCCTATGGGTTTTTGCCCAGAACCTTCCCACGTCGTAACTTAGCCCCCGGATCCAATTTTCTGGTTTCAAAGACTGTGTTTTTCCTTTAATGGAGTCATGTGGTTTTGAAAATAAAACATTTTTGTGGTTTTCCTCTTTCCCTAAAAAATGAGGTGGCGACTCCCTTTTGTTTGTTGTCTTTAAACCCCATATATATTCTTGCCAAACCCTTGTGGGCGCCGCGCTTTTTCGTGGGTTCACACTATGCTGTGTGTTCAACTAAAAAAAAAAAAAAAAAAAGGAAGTTGCTTTGTGTGGTCGTGGGCCACAAAGAAACACATATTTAAGAGCAATTAAAGTCAATTGACTTTTTGAGATATACATGTGATATATATATATATGTGTGTGTGTGTGTGTGTGTGTGTGTGTGTGTTTGTTATGAAAAAAAGAAAACTACAAAGTGGCTGTACGTGCTGGATGCGTGAAGACAAAAGTGAAAAAAAAAAAAAATCAAAGAAAGGGAAAGAACTGAAAGAGTGGAACCTGCTAACCCGTCAGTGCTTAGTGTGGTTCCTGGCTACTTCACTCTCTATTGCTTTGCCGTCTCCTGATGATAATCAAGTCAATAACTAATGAATTTTATGAAGGGCACTTCGTCTCTTATATGTTCACCATGAGAATTCCAATTGGCTTTGGATTAGAACTTCAATTCAATTTTAATTGGAACTTCAATGCACTTTTGGATTGGGACTTCTTTAAAATTCTGCTTGGTATATACTTCTAATCAAAGATGAATTAGGATTGTCTATGTTTCCTATTTCATTAAGGAGTCACATTTTATGGTTTTGGTATGAATTAAGTTTGATGTTATGAGCATGTGTTCGTGGCAAGCTATTGTCCAAGAAGATCTGGGAATAGTCACTACGTGGGTCCAAAGAATCAAGCCAATGATGGCACTTTTGGAAGTTAAAGAAAAAGAAAGAAAGTAAAGAGGAATGCAAGAAGCCACGTGGGGGCATACATGAAGAGGCTTGTTCATTATGATTTTGGCTTGGCTCCAAATTAGTACAATTAGCTACTTCATTGTTTAAAAAAAAAAAAAAAAAAATCAATGATTAGTTGATTGGCTAAAGTTCCAACTTGGCTATTACTCCAAATCCAATTAAAAAAAAATGACGATGGCATATTGCGTGTGCACAAAATCATCAGTTCAAACAAAAAAAAAAAAAAAAAAAATTCGAGACATGTCCGCTTCTTACACTACTAAATTGTGTACGCAAACAAGTCTCGAGGGGGCATTTGTAGAACGAGAAAATTTGCAACCACTTACAAGTGAGCACGTGTCTTAAAGTCAACTAAATCATGGCAAATTAAATTTGGCCACGTGTTTTCTTATAAGTTGAGTGGGATATATTTATGGCAAATAAATGTGTGCCATGTGTCTTTTATTACACAGCGTTGGCGGATTACAAGTTGCCATGTGTTTTAAAATTGCTACACAGGTGGCCAAATCAAATATTGCCACTTGTTAAGTGAGACCAAATAAAAGGAAGACAAGTAATTCTTCCAATCAAATGTTGCCACGTGTTCTGATTAGGATGGCTATCAAATAATTAATATTTATCCTTTTATAAAAAATAAATAAGGGATAATTATTAAGAAGTTAATTCTTATCAGACTACTCTTGACCCTACCACTATAAATAGAGGTAGCCCCCAAGGGTTAGAAAGAAGGAAGGAGATTAAAGCAACAAAGCTCTGTCAGACCAAAGCCTTGAAAGCTCTGACGTGACCAACATTCAAGCATTGAAGCTCTATTGGATTAAAGCCTCAAAAGCTCCATAGAACTTCTACACCAAAGACTCAAGACGAAGAACTCGCACCAAAGTTTATAGTCTCTAATACACTCAAAGCCTAGAGACTCACACAAGAGATCCATTCCGCCTACATCGAATGAGATTTCGCCTACTGAATCGAGAACAAGCTGCTCAAGCCCTCGAGTCAAAGTTTCAAGGAGAGAAGAATCAGAGGATTACATTTTACTTTGTAAACAAAGTTTACACAGAGATTGTATTCCGCTTCTACAAATTAATAAAATTATCTTTTGTCCACTTTTTTTGGTCTATTTATTTTTAGACACGAAATTTGTGTGTACAGTAAGTTTGAGTTATTTGAGCACCAAGAGAGTCTCTAATAGCCCTAAGATCATTATTTAATGAATTAATCTTAGCCATTGGTTTGAGGGGTCAATTCTCTATATAAATGATATGATATTCAGTACATGGGGGAGCACAATTGCACTTTACACTTAGAGAGAGAGGGAGCTAAGACTTTGGAGAGCTAGAAGGACATTAAGAGGAGGCTCTTCAACCCCAAGCAAGCAAGAAAACAAGGATTTTGAAGGCAAGGGAGGTTCTACAAGAGGTAAACACTCCTTTTGACTGCTGAATATAGGTCTTCTCCTTCTCCTTCTCCTTCTCCTTCTTCTTCTATGATAGTTCTAGTGCATGTTGTAGCTCCACATGATAGGTTAATTTAATGTTTTTATGATGTGATATGAATGATTTTAAGATGGTTTATGATTTTATATGCTTGATAATCCTTAGTTTACTAAGAATTTGAAAGCGTTACTCTTTTTATCTTCTTAAATCATGCATAGTTCATATGTCTTAGTTGTTGTGATAATTGTCATGAGTTGATGCTCCTGTTTGTTAATATATATGATATGAATAATATTCATGATGATTTGAGCATGTGTTAGAGTCGTTTCATAGGTTTTAATGCATAGTTGTGAAATTAGGGTTTCGGTAACCCTAAATTCACACAAGTTTCATACAGCATGTTTAGGAAAATTCTGTGAGTTGTTGCTCATCATGATTGTTTTATATACACTGCATATAGTTGAATCATGCTAGGTTTGCATTCATATAGTGGATTTTGTAGGGTTTTTAGAGAGATTATCCTTTTCTAAGGATAATTATCATTTTTGTTAAGTAAGGTTTTGCATGAGAGCTTTCTGTGATGTGTTTAAGCATGAAATCACTTCTACTATGTTCTAGTATATATGTTTTACGTAGGATATGATAATTGCGCCTCCCCATAATGACTTTTTTATGTGAAATTATCTTAGGATAGTTTTACTTAAGAAAGCTCGCCGTAAGAAGGCCTGTTTTCATATTTTACATAAAAATGTCATCTTTGTGGTAAGAATAGACTTTGCTATCATGTATATTGATATTATTGGGGTCTCTCATGATTGTAAGTGTGTCTTTGGTAGGTTTTTATGCATATAGGATAGGTCATTGCATGTAGGATTGTGTTAAGGTTCGTAGTTATTCATTATCCTTGTTGTTTGCATGATTAATGGACAATTTTAGGCCTTGATATGACTCTGTCTAGATTAGTATTTTGTTCTCTTTGCATGGTTTTATGCACTTGTAAGGGTGCAAACAGGTATAATAATTGCTTTTTTGCAAATAAGGTTGTTATCGCTTAAGCTTGCTATCGTTTAGAGAAAATTGCACAAGGTAAATAGGGTATGAAGTGCCCTAATTTACTTTTCTTAACTTTTCGATCTTTCTCTTCTCCCTCCTAGGGTTATTCTCTAATAGAGGGATATGGTCAATTCTAGGGTTCTTTCCACCCTTTTGTCAAAAAGAGTTTATATCTTTTACTGAATTTTGATTGAGAATCATTTGTCTTTGAAAATCTCTATGGAAGGAAACCTAAGGTTTACCGTAACTCTCTATTAGGATTTAACCCTATTTTCATTTGAACTACGTGGACTTTGATCTATGTATTTCATTGCATGGTATGTAGGCGCTCACTTTGAGGTTTAAGTCTGCCCTAGGATACTAAGTATCCTAGGTTTTTCTTTTTTTTTCTTTTATCCATTTATCCATCACATATGATTGCTAGAGGAGTAGGATGGATTTGTGATTGATTTGCTTGCTATATTTTGTTGATTGATATTGATTTGCATGCGATTAAGTTATTAAATTAGCCCAATCAAATTAAGAGGCCAACTCGGGTGATGTAGGTGCTTATGGGCTTTGCCTAGAACCTTCCCACGTCGTAACTTAGCTCCTGAATCCAATTTTCTAGTTTCGAAGACTTTGCTTTTCCTTTAATGGAATCATGTGGTTTTGAAAATAAAACATTTTTATGGTTTTCCTCTTTTCCTTAAAAGATGAGGTGGTGACTCCCTTTCATTTGTTGTCTTTTAAAAAACCCAAACCCTTTGTGGGCGCCGCGCTTTTTCGTGGGTTCACACAATGTTATAGGTGGGAAATATTCATTATGCCACTTCGATTGTTGAATGAGATACACCATGGTATACTCGTACTCAAAGACCAAAACGCTCAAATAATTTGAATGAAGTTGGGAAATATTCATTATTCATAGTAGTCTTCTATATTTTCAATCAAGTTGTGAACAAACTAAGATATATTGGGTGACCAAAATGATTTACCGTGGTTAAAGCTTATATGTAATTAACAATGAGCACCCACCCTTGGGTAGCCCAGTTGGTAAGAGCTAACTTGTGATTGTGTGGTTAGGCGCACGATCACGGGTTCGATTCCCCGCTAGGACAACCCAACATTTAAGTGGGGGGCCATGGCGTTGGGTTTGCTGCACTAATCTTCCCAGGGGTTTAGGTTCCATTGGTGGATCTAAATGGCCTGCTGTGGGATGGTTCCCCCGTTATAAAAAAAAAAACAAAAAAAAGTAATTAACAATGGGCATAACAACTGCCACTCATAATCTAAAGTTTCATAAATGAGAAATGTAATAATAGTTGCCCCATTTATGACAACATGATTGGTTGAAGCTAACTTATTTCCACTATGCAAAGTATAACATGCTTGTTTGAAGCCAACTTAGTCACCAGCCATTGATGAGTTTTATGCAGTGATGGTGGCATGTCATTTCAGAACCCCATATGTAAGGAATTGAACTAGAAGGAAATAGAATGCGGAATAACTTGAATAACAAAAATTTCCTATCAATTCCATGCAACCCATGAATCTGATTGTGGTTCATACAAAACAATAAAACCCTAATTACAAAGAGAGGGTTTAGAACTTACAGTTGATTATGTCTTCTCCTTTTTGCTCCAAGCTTTGATTCCGGACAGCGGTGAATGAGCAGCCCAACTGTGCTGCCTCCAACGGTATCCACACCTAGCTAGAGTTTCAAGTCTTTTCCTTCTTCTTCCTTATTGTTGCTAGAGGTGGAGAAGAAAGAGAGAGAGAAGAAAGCCTCCAACACTTTGGACGGCTAGGGTTGGGAGTGTGCAAGCAAGCCTATGCCATGTCACACATAAGTATGACTTATATATACCACACTAAAGGGGCCGGCCCTAGGGGAGAACCCTTTTAGGGTTTTGTGCAATTTCCCTAAATTGCACAATAACCCCTATTGTTTACATCAAATACAAACAAGGCCTCAAAGAACTATTTTTTATGCACTCATACCCTTTCTCTCATAGACTTAAAAGCTCATCTTGCATGATCAGTGTGTGACCCATTGGGTTCACATCATCAAGTAGTAGGAATAGCACAAGGTGTGCACAATGGAACTCTTTCCATTTAGGGTCTAATTGGAACTCCTTCCAATTCCCTAATTGATTATAACTCACTTATATCAATTAGGGCTTCTACTAACCATGAGTAACACCTAACATATGGCTTATGGTGTGGTCCTTAATGAGGTGAATAGTAATTTACAAAGAACCCTTCTGTTATAGTTTATAGGTTACAATTGCATCCTTCCTTCAACACAATGTCTCCAATTGAACTAATAGGACATGGAAGTCTGTCAAGTCCCTAGTTCAATTACTTTATACTCATTCATAGATATCAACTCATTGATGAACTCATGGAAACTCTTTTCCACATTCATCCTACCATGGCCATGGATTTAATGAGTTATATTATGAATGCTATATGAGACATTCTCTCTCTTTTTCCTAAGAGTGATGGATCCCTTGTTGATCACTCACATGCCTTCATACACATAGCAGTAGGGCCAATGAACACCTTTGCAGACCCCTGAATAGGATCTGCACTTAGTGTTATCAAACTTCTAAAGCTACATGCATAAGACAGCTATGGTGTCTCAGGTCTAAGGATTACTTGTACCACTATAACAATGAGAAACTGATTGACAGGCAGGATAAAACTCCATTCAATTTATCTCATATCTTTGGTCACATTCAGTGTACCTATTCTCGTAATAGGCACCCACTTGTTGGTTGTAGTGTCTCCACACAAATAGCTTGAGACTAGCTATCCTCCTATAGATTCAACCTAACAAGTGCTAGTCCTATGGTTCATTATTGTCCATCATAGTGAACCTTCAACTAGGAATCTTTAGGAGTTTAGTACAGAGATATATCTATAGTCTCAAAATTACAACTCTTTGTAATTCCATATTCTCAACTCCAACTCCATGGACATATTATGTAAATATAAATGATGCATATAAACATAATAGAATTAGCCCTTTTATTAAATCAATAATAAATGTGACATACATAAATGAAATCGAATGATTCTTCCTAATCCCTAAACAATCATCTCTATGATTGGTTCTAGGGTATAATCCTAACACCATATTCTTAGTTGTGATATGTTGGTGTACTATTTATTTCTTTATTTTTGGTTGCGTTTCAATGTCTCATAATTATATTCTAACCGATCTTGAATTAGGAAGTGAGCTTCCCTCTGAGCTCCTTCAGACTTTGTTGCATATGGCACCAACACCAGAAGAAGAACTGAAGCTTAAGCAGTTCAGTGGAGAACTTTCTCAACTTGGACCTGCTGAGCGATTCCTAAAAGCCCTGGTTGACATCCCCTTTGCTTTTAAACGATTGGAATCATTGCTTTTCATGAGTTCGCTTCAGGAGGAGGTTTCAATCACTAAAGAGTCCTTTGCAACCCTAGAGGTAAGATATTGAATCTGTGAATTGCATTGCTTATTTGGTTTCATGTCTCGCTAGTTGTAGCTCATCTACGACTTTCATAGAAGTTTATGGCATAAACAAAAAAAAAATTTATTTTTGCTTATGTATTTATGAACTTAAAAGGTTTATCATTTGTCTCTACCCTATAGTGATAAAATGTAGACCTTGTATGATTAGGTGCTAATAATTTTCATAAGCAATGCCATTTGTTTGCAATGTTATCTCAGGTAAATAGGTAATGCATAAGACATTCTTGTAGGCAAATGTTCTTTTTATGTAAATTCACATACTCCATCTATTTGTTTCCTTTATTCATCTCTCTTACTAGTTAATAGTTTCCCCCTCTTCTCTTTCCCCTTTTCCTTTCCTTTTTATGTCGTGTGTTTAAGTAGCAGAGCCATGATTTTTACTTACATACATACATGCATATATGTAGGTGTGTGTATAGATATATATATAGATATATATATACATATTTATAGCGACATGTATGCTGTATAAATTTGCAGAATATATCTACTTATATACTTATATCCATGCAATTGGACTCAGCTTGTCATATGGTATCTCCATCTTGCTACAGCTTGCTTACAAGAAACTCAGAAACAGCCAGCTATTCCTTAAACTTCTAGAAGCTGTTCTTAAAATGGGCAATTGCATGAATGATGGAACATTTTGTGGCAATGCTCAAGCATTTAAACTTGACACGCTTTCGAAATTGGCAGATATAAGAGGAACTGATGGAAAGACCACACTCTTGCACTTTGTTGTTCTGGGGATAATCCGCTCTGAAGGGGTATGAGCTGCCCGTGCTGCCAAATCAGATGACCTCCTTGAGGATTCGGAAGAGCACTATTGCAGCCTTGGTCTTCAGGTAGTATTGGGTTTGGGTAGTGAGTTAGAGAATGTGAAGAAAGCTGCGGCTTTGGCTAATAATAGCTTAACAGGAAGTGTTGCCAAATTAAACTTGGCAATGCACTGGAAAAGCCTAGGATTTTCCTAACTCAGATATGAAGAATGTAGAGGGAGAAAGTGGGTTCCAATAAACACTGAAGACTTTTGTTCAAAATGCTGAGATTGATATCAAGTGGTTAAAGGAGGAAGAAAAGAGAATAATGGCTCTGGTGAAAAGCACTGGGGATTACTTCCACAGGAATGCGGGGAAGGACGAGGGATTGCGTCTGTTTGCTATAGTTAGGGATTTCTTGATAATGTTAGATAAGGCATGTAAAGAGGTGAGAGACTCACCGAAGAAGCCAAGTAGGTTACAGAAGAAAGAAGCTCCGATAGTGCCATCTTCTTCTGATCCACATCAGCCTCCGTCACCTTATCTCCGTCAGAGGCTTTTTCTGGCAATCACAGACAGACTGATGGATTATTCTAGTTTAGATGATGAGACTCCTTAGAAATCTATTGGAAGAGGTACATGAAGTTCTTTATCTTGTCAAGCAAATTTTTTACCTTTCCTTGTACAGTATTTGCAGAAATTTAGTTTTCATGAGAAACAAAATTCATAGGTGACAAAAGTCTGCGACAATTGTGGATACTTGCATTAGTATTTGATTAATTGATTCTAAAAAAGTTTTCTCATCTTGGCATTTCTTCAGGTGGCAGTTTTGGTGGAAGTTCGATGGGAAAGATACGTCATTACATAGTCGATTCTTTTGTTGGTACCATCAATTGTTGATGGAAACTACTGCTCTTAAATGATCAGTTGAAAGGGAGTCAAGCCATGGCATTCACACTTTTCTTCAAGGCTACTTTCAATGAAACAGAAGCCTGACTGAAGGTGACATCACAATTAGTATGAATGGTGTCCCTTCACATACCCATATGGAGGACCAATAGGGGATGGGGACACGATTTATGTGGATTTTGCATTCTACACGGCCGAACTTGCACATTGGTAGTTAAATGTAATGCCATAATTTTTTTTAATAATTCTTTTTAGAATTTTTTTTTCATACTTTGGAAGTGGAGTATCCATTAAGAATTTAAGATTGTATTGAAATTTAGAGATTGCTCCTCTTCCCGTCTTCCTCTTCCTCCTTTTTTTTTTTTTTTTTTTTTTTGGGTGTTTAGAGGGAAGAAATGTTTGATGTTGTGATTATATCAGGGGTTGTTATTTTAGTTCTCAAGAAATGTCCATTTCTATTTACAAACGAGGAAAATATGAATTGAGTATTCTCTTTCCTTGTTTTTGATTATTGTTTAAGCAACTTCTGGGAAGAATGGTTTTCTCGTGGCAACTATCATCATCCCCATTCAGATTTTATTTGCTCATTTTTTGGGGAACAAAATGAAGGTGGAAATGTCTTATTCGATCTGAATGCATGTATTTGCATTAATAAATAAGCATAAAGATCTGAAGAAAAATGTTACCTTCTAAGCAGAAGGGTATTACGAAATTTTAAAAATAAGTCATGGTTTTTATGGTTTCTGCAACTGTGGTTTGCGCATTGCCATTGAAAGGAAAGGATCAAAGGTGTAAATCTTACTATAAAAATACTAAATAAAAACATTGTGCCAGGGATTATCCATGTATTGATGAGCTCCTCATATTTAACATACATTGGAAAATCCCTACATATATGTCCTATAATTAGATGAAGGACCTTACAACATACAAAATTTTATTATAAAATGTTATGTGGTTTCTCACCTACGATCAAAGTCTATTGTTCATCTACATTAACTTCAATTGGTATAAGGGGGTGGGGGGCATTTTGACATGGATTTTGTTGAATATATTAGTCCTGGAATATTTCAATCTCATAAATATAATGACATAGTATGTGTTTTAAATCACATGTCTGAAAAAGCTGAAAATATGAGAGTTCATAGCAGGAGGTATGAGAGAGACTTCATCATAGACTGGATTAAAAAGTAGTAGAGTTTTTATTTTCTTCTTTTTTTTCCCCTTTTAAGATGATTGCGGAGGATCAATTCAATCCAACCCAAGCAAATCTATACGCAACCCTTAACTAGACTTGAAGCACTGTTATCACTTTTTCTTTCGATTGCAAAATATTTTTTCGTGAACAATTACAAGAGGGAAAATTGAACTCTATAGAATGTTTTGCTTATCGCCACATGTATTGGCAACCATGTTGGAACTGAAAAGATCAAGAGAAAATTGGTTCTAAGCTTAAAGGCCCCCTCTTGAAGCTTTTTTTTTCCTTATGCCTATCTTTCTTTAGATTTTAGCCTTTTCCATTACACTAAGCAATAATTGAGCTATACAGTACTTTACCGTTTTCATCAAGTGATGAGAAAAAATAAAAAAAGAGTAGTGTGTTTGTGCTATCCACCTTCTTGGAAAAGTGGGTTCAAGTTTACAATCAATTACTATTAGGACTCAAATCCCGTCCTCATGTGTCTTTGCTCTTCCCTTCAGGGATCCTTCTTCGGAATTACTCCCAAAAAGATGAATGTATAGGTAATTGTCCCTTATCTTTACAGCATTCAATACCACTTTCCTCTGCATTATTGATTCTAAGTCCTTTCCACAGACCGTTGTGGAAAGTGGGTCCAAGGCCTCAATGAATTATTGCATTGACTGATTGACTTCATCGTCTCCTCATGGGTCTTTCCCTCACTTTTAGCCTTGCTACATTGGTTACCTCAGCTTCGTTGATTCTTTTGCTCTGTGGAATTCACTTCTCTTAATTCTCATAAAGGATTAGCAATCAGCAAGAGGGTTTTCTGTTTGTTATCTTCTTGGCATTTCTTCTGTGATTCTCTTCTCAATATTTTTGAAGCCACACGAGCAAAGGTATATTATCTTTCCATCTAAATTAAATTCTTGTAGCTTTTGTTTTCTGAGATCCCATATTATTCTCCCAACCTATTATTTGCTACTTGCAAGGTATATTATCTTTCCAGTTTCCACGCACTTTCTTAATTGTAAAAGTGGGTACTAGTCTACAATCAATTACTATTAGCACTTAATGATGTCCCCATGAGTCTTTTCTCTACGTACCTTTATCTTTACAGCATTTGTCGATGCCACTTTCCTTTGCCTTTGTCGTTGCTGCATTGAATTCCTCTACTTTACTCATTCTTTAAGTCTTTTCCACAGACCGTCGTGCAAAGTGCATGGGTCCAAGGCCACAATGAATTATTGCATCGACTGATTGATTTCATGGCGTCCTCATGGTCTTTCCTTTCCTTTACCTTTAGCTTTGCTAACATTGGGTGCCTCTGCTTCATTCATTCTTTTGCTCTGTGGAATTCACTTCTCTTAATTCTCATAAAGGATTAGCAATCAGCAAGAGGGTTTTCTATTTGTTATCTTCTTGGCATTTCTTCTGCGCTTCTCTTCTCAGTATTTTTGAAGCCACACGAGCAAGGTATATTATCTTTCCGTCTAAATTAAATTCTTGTAGCTTTTGTTTTCTGAGATCTCATACTATTCTCCCAACCTGTTATTTGCAACTTGCAAGGTTAGATTTCCATTAATATATTTGGTGTTAAGAATTGTGTCTAGTGGCATGGAAATGTGTTCAATGAGCGGCAGATAATTAACTACTAAACTATAAATACAGTCATAGAATTTGACTTCCGTCCATATAGTAGTTCAACAAGGAAGACAGAAACTGGTTTTTCTGGACGTTTAACTAAATTAGATCCAAGTCTTCCTTTGTTTGACTTGCGTCTTTGCTTGTCTAATCCTCCTAAGTTATAAGCAAAATGGTAGCTATTTCATGGAGTCATAAAATAGACCGAAATCAACTCCAAGTCTACCATAGTTGTCCATTAAAAAACATTTACAACTTTTTAGAAGAAAGTTTTTCCAAAATCTATCATTTGGGTGGACTTTTTGGCCATTTACTCTCTATTTCATTTCCCATGAAAAATAGCCAAAAAGTCCATTTAAATGACAGATTTTGGAAAATTTTTTTTATATAAATTAAAATTGTCTGGAATGATGTTTTTCTAGTAATTAACAATGTGATTAGTTTTCGTGGAAACTTTTAAAAATTTTCATAAAACCTTAAGAAATGTAAAATGATTTGATTGTTTCTAATTTTAAAATGCTGTATGGTTTAGTACTAGTCAAAGTTTGATGTTCGATAACTCAAACACGTGAAACCATTTAAGATGTTTTTAGCTGAATTTAAACTAGAAGGACTCACTTAATACGATAAATATGACGACTTTGTGCATTTTTTGAACTTGGTGCCTGAAATACCATAAGAAATGGGAGAGCTCATAACAAGAGAGATAGGCTGTCCTCATTATAGCCAAACTTTGGAAAATTAATTCCCTGCTGTTTGATGATTTGCTGACGACAAATTTAGTGAAAGTAAAAATCAGAACCAAAATATGCACACATGGAGCATTTTGCTTTTTGCATTTTGCCTTATTGCTGTTTTCCTTTTGTCCTATGGCACGGCCGCACGGGAGGTTTGCTTAAACTCAACCTATCATATCTCCAACCCTTCTCAAATGGTTCAAATAACAGCCTACTTCAGAAACCGTCAAATATGCATCTAGTCTAGATAAAATGTAAACCTCAATTGGATTTTTGACAAAACGCTCAATAAGTTTTCCTCAAGGTTTCCCAATCATCTCCAAATCATTCCCAAATCTCTCTTCCATTCCACATATTTTCCTACTTTGTCCCATCCTTGCTTCCTAAACTAGTAACATGATCCAAGCAATGATGTTGGATCAAAAGGTGAAGGTTACGATCGTCTTTGAAATTGTCTTAAATTTCATCCTTGGGAATCAATGATGTTCATTTGTTGATTGGCATCGGTGTCCCTTTTGGCATAATTGTATTGGAGTTAGAATTATACATTTCAACCTTGTGGCTTGTGTTAAAAAATAGGGTTTTCTTAACGTGTACCCTAAGGCTATGTTTGGTATGCCAGATTAAAAAGTTACATATGATAAAATTGTTGGATGAAGAAGAAGTCTTTGGTTGTTTTATTTGGATGAAAATGAAATATTTATCCTATTCGACTCATCCGGCATACCAAACATAGCCTAATGACTGATGTTATGTAGCAACTAATGAGACAATCATTGTATGAGAAATAATGAAAACGTATAGAGAATTGTGTAAAATTAATTAGAAAAATATGAAAATAGTTAGAAAAACTGTGAAAAAGTGCATGGAATCCATACGAATGGGGCTTTTCTCCGCTAATCATGTTCTGTTGACTTGACCATCTATATATGGTGCTTTCTTTTTTATTTTTGAATTTTTTGTTCCAGGACCTTACCATGCACCTTCGTGGAAAGTTATCTCCAAGACCCACAATGAATTATTATCATTGACTGACTCCTCCTTTACCAAACCTCTGCTTCATTAATTCTTTTGCTCTCTGGAATTCACTCTTCTTCCCAAAACGGATTAGCGATTAGCAAGAGGGTTTTCTGTTTGTTATCTTCTTGGCATAGCTTCTGTGCTTCTCTTCTCACTCCAGCGAGTTACATTATCTTCCCATCTAAATTGAATTCTTGCAGCTTCTGTTTTCTTCTTTCTTCTAATTGCCCATAAAATTGCAGATCTTTGTGCTTATGTGGTCCTGTTATTTGCAAGGTTAGATTGCTATTAGTATATTTGGTGTTAAGAATTTTAAAATTAGATCTAAGGTTTGCTTTGTTTGACTTAAAATTAGGCCCCTTTTTATAAAGAAAATTAGTCCTGATTCATACAAGAAACAAATCAGTCGAAATTAGGAAATAAAAATTGAGCATTAAAATTGTTGGACTGGGTAGGTAATGACGACCAGTTGGTCTATCGAAGGCACTGGTCGGCCAAAAGCTCAATTCAGCCAGTTTTGAACGTCTAAGATCGACCATGACCCGCTTTGCATGATTAAAACACTGTTGTCCCACAAATTTAGCATTTCACTTGGGTCTTTAAGTCTCTTACCTCACCTAATGTCTTGCACTTAGGTCTTCAGAATATTTGCTCGAATCCTTACGCTCAATACAGCTGACTAGCTGAGATAATGTTAAATGCAATTGTAAATTAGTCGAGCATGCTTAAAATCCCTAACCTCTCCTCTGGCAGATATCCACTTACTCTACACAGCATATGGTAAATAACATGTTCCAAAACACCTTTTATGCTTTGTTTATGAGGGAGGCTATTGCCACCACATAAAATACTTTTAGGCCCCTTAGTTTACATTATTAAGGTTTTATGAAAAATTTAAAAGGTTTCTACGAAAACTAACCCTGTTGTCCACTAGAAAACATTTACAACTATTTAGAAGAAAGTTTTTTCAAAATCTATCATTTAAGTGGACTTTTTGGCCATTTACTCTCTATTTCATTTCCCATGAAAAATAGCTAAAAAGTACACTTAAATGATAGATTTTGGAAAAAATTTCTTACATAAATTAAAATTGTCCAAAGTGATGTTTTTCTAGTAGACTATGTGATTAGTTTTCCTGAAAACTTTTAAAATTTTTCATAAAACCTTAAGAAATGTAAAATGAGAGGGGCTTAAGGCCCTTTGTTTATTCCCCCTCAAAAAAAGGAAGGCTCTTTCTTCGCACCATCATGGAAACTGGAAAGTGGGTCTAAGATCTCAATGAATTATTGCAAGGACTCAATCAACCAATCAAGTCCTCATGTGCCTTAATTTACTTTTTGTCTTTGCTAAATTGGATACTTCTGCTTTATTGCCTGAGAGATTGGTCTTATATCAGAAGGATGGGATACTCATGCTAATATATATATATTTTTAATTTAATAAAAAAATAGAAAAATAGAAAAGGAGACAGACCTCTGCTTCATTAATTTTAAATTCCTCTCCTTCACACTTGTGGAACATTGGCTCCCAGACCACAATGAAGTCTTTCATTGACACGATCGGGTCCTCATTCATCTTTCCCTCACCTTTACCTTTGCTACATTGGGTGTGATACCTCTGCTTCATTCAGTCTTTTGGTCTGTGGAAGTAAGGGGTTAGCAATTAGAAGGAGAGTTTTCTATTTGTTAGGCATCGCTTCTGTAATTCTCAGAATCTTTTAAAGCCACTCCAGCGAGGTATACTATCTTCCCATCTAAATTAAATTTTTAAAGCTCTTGTTTCCTTTTTTGTTTTCAAAGTGCCATAGAGTGTTTGAATCACATCCTTGCTTGTCTAACTCTCCCAAGTTATCAGCAAAGGTAGATCTTTTCATCAAATCATAAAATAGACTGAAGTGGACTCCATATATGTCTCCCACAATTGTTTTCATGCTTCTGTTTCTTTAGATCATCTTTCCTGAGTGCCTGTTAAAACTTGTATTCCTCTTGCAGTTTCTTGCGTTCGAATTTACTTCGCTTCTCTCGTACAAAGATTCTCCCATGGGTCTGCTGGCTTCAATCTGGCTTCTCTGTTCCTGCCTCTATGCTGGGGTTGAATCTATCATCAAACTCTTGCTGTTTCTTGCATTCAAATTTTCTGCGCTTATCTTGAACCAAGATTCTCCCATGGATTTGCTGGCTTCAATCTTGCGCTCAGCAGTGGAATCAATCTTGAGTCCAGCACTGTTACAAGCTTGCCTCCTCCTCTGTGGCTGTATCTATTATTGCTTCAGAAATACCATCAAATTCCAATCGAATCTCGATGCTTTGGGAAAGGAGATGGGACACCTAATAGAGCTTGAAAACAAAGTGAAACAAGAACTCAAAGTTGCTGAGATCGATGGAAAATTACGGACAACTCAAGTGAAAGAGTGGCTTACTGAGGTTGAAAGGATTAAGCCCGAAGTCAACTCATTGCAAGAAGGTATCACGACCAACAACACAAAAATTTGTGGGAGCTTCTTAAACTGCACTTTACTCGGAAGGCAAGTGGCAAAAATGCTCGAGGAGGTAAAAAGGCTTCTGCAAGGTGGCAATTTCTCTGCTGGCATGGTGGCTGTGAATGCTCTACCAGAACCAGTCAGGTATATCCCCGGAGCTTCAATTGAAGATCAAACAACTGCGTCAAAGACTTTAGCTGAAATTATGAAACGATTTAGTGAAGATGAAGTCAGGAGGATGGGTATTTGGGGCATGGGAGGTGTCGGCAAGACTACTCTAGTAAGGAACTTGAACAACAAGCTCAAGAGCATGTCATCAAGACAACCTTTTGGTACAGTTATATGGGTTACAGTGTCCAAAGATTTGGACTTGAAAAGGCTCCAAACCGAAATTGCTCACAGATTGGGGTTGCAGGCATCATTAGAAGAAAATCAGCAACGATTGGCTAGCAGACTGCATGAAAGACTCATGAAAGAAAAAAAATTCCTCCTCATTCTGGATGATGTTTGGGAGCCACTCGATTTGAATTCTTTAGGTATTCCACCGGCTGAAAGTCATACGGGGTTTAAAATCGTATTGACGTCTCGATCTTTATCAGTTTGTGAGCAAATGGAAACTAATGTAAAAGTGAAAGTGGAACTATTAAACGATGAAGAAGCTTGGCAATTGTTTACAAAAAAAGCAGGGAGTGTAGCCAATTCAGAAGATATCAGACCATATGCAGAAGCAGTTGCCAAAGAGTGTAACAGACTGCCTTTGGCACTCATCATAGTGGGGTCAGCTTTGAGGGGAAAAGCAAAAGTCGAACTGTGGAAGAATGCCCTAAATGATTTGCGACGGTCAGAACCTTCTATCCCAGGGATTGAGAAAGAGGTTTATAAGCCTTTGAAGTGGAGTTACGACTCCTTACATCAAAGGAATTCCAAACCTTGTTTTCTGTATTGCTCTTTGTTTCCTGAGGACTATGAAATTGAAGTAAGTGAACTTGTACAATGTTGGCTGGGAGAAGGTTTCATAGATGAACAACTAAACTATGAGGATTCTCTTAACAGGGGAATCACTATAGTTGATGATCTAAAGGACGTGTGTTTGTTGGAAGATGGCAAGGCTGAGGGCACTGTGAAAATGCACGATGTAGTCCGCGACGTTGCTATATGGATTGCATCCTCGGAGGAGGATGGATGTAAATCTCATGTTCGATCAGGAATCGGGTTGAGTCGGATTTCAGATTTTGAGTTGTTGAAGTCGTGCAACAGAATTTCTTTCATGAACAACAAGATAACGAGTCTTCCAGATTGCGCTATACAATGTTCAAAGACATCAACTTTACTTCTTCAAGGTAACAACCTCAAGTATGTTCCCGAGAGCTTCCTGGAACGATTTCCAGCACTCAGGGTCTTGAATTTAGGGTCAACTTATATCCAGTCATTGCCTCTTTCCCTCACCAAACTAAGTGAGCTTCGACTTCTTGTTTTAAAGTCTTGCGATTGGATTGACAAATTACCCCCACTGGGAGGGCTTAGAAATCTCCGAGTGCTTGATTTAAGTTGCACTAAAATCTGGACATTACCAAAAGGGATGGAAGAACTGAGCAATTTAAGGCAGTTGGACCTCACATCGACTAAGGACCTCGAATCAATTCAAGCTGGAGTATTGTCCAGGTTGTTCGGTTTAGAGGTTCTGAATATGTGGGCAAGTGATTACAGGTGGCGTGTGAAGGGAGAGGTAGAAGAGGGACAGATGATATTTGAGGAGCTGGGATCCCTCACGCAATTGACTGTTTTAGTCGTTAAGTTGAGAACCATGCCTTACCTTGGTAGCGGAGATCTCATTTGGATAGAAGGATTGATAAACTTCCAAATTCATGTTACCTCACGTAACGGAACATTTTTTTCGTTTAGTCGCAATCAAAGGTTGGTGATTTTGGAAGGTGTTGATCTCTGTGAAAAACGGATTGGGTGGCTCTTAATTAATGTCAGTGATCTGATCTTGCGTGATTGTACGGAAATAGGTTGGATGTTTGAACACTTGGCCACCAACGGTAAAGCCTTTATTGGTTTGAAGGACCTAAGTATTTGGAATTGTGAAAGCTTAGGGCCATTCAGGGGATGTTCTGCCCAACATGACCCACTACCAAATTTGGAGAAACTTTGGCTCAATCATATCAAAAATCTTGAGTGTGTTTGGCCACCAGATGCCTCGGCTGGACTCAGATATTCGGAACTGAGAGAAATAAACGTGGTGCGTTGTCCAAATCTAACATATCTTATTCCTCATCATCTGATTCCGTACATGATAAACCTTGAACAAATCAAAGTTTGGGGATGTAAAAAACTGGAAAACCTGTTTGAAACTACTACTACTAGTAGTAGTAGTTCAGGGCAGAACGTGGCTCCACATCCTCTTCTTCCAAAACTACGGATATTGAAATTGGAAGACCTTCCCGAATTGAGGAATATCTGCAGAGAAAACGTATCATGGCAGAGTCTAGAGCAGCTCAGCGTGAAGAAATGCAATCAGGTGAGGAGGCTACCTCTCACTACCCAAAACGCAAGTACCATAAAGGAGATAAGCGGAGAAGAGCAGTGGTGGAACCAATTGCAGTGGGATGACGATCATACCAACCTCGCTCTCCTCCCGTTTTTCAAACCTGTCAACGTGTCTGATTATGAAATCGAATCCGAATTCGATGGTTGAAGTTGTGTGAGCTCTCTCTCTCTCTCTCTCTTCCCCCTAATTTCTTATTCTCTCTCTTTCTAAGATCTCCCTCCACCGACTGAAACCTCAAGTCGGGCAATGGCACCGACTCAAAACTCATGGTGTGTCCTATTGTGTTTCTAGTGGAGTGATGGTTAAGGTGCGAGTAAAGAAGTGAGGTGGTCTTGTGTGTATCTCTTGTATATGGAAGTGAAGTGTGAGAGTCAGTGAATGCTACTGCCAATTCATCTGTAACTTGTATAACTAGTTGGAGTGGTGTCTTTCTTTTGAATTTTTCTATTTAAGACTACGGATTTGTACCTTCCTTATCATGTAAAAAATCCCAATAATTGTTTAATTTTCATTTGAACGCCCAAACGGGCCTTAAATGTTTTCTAATGCAAAAATAAAAAATAAAAAATGGGAGCCAAAAGCATAACCGGCCAGATTTTGGAAAATAACTTAGAAATGTCTACTTTGTTGCAAACTACATGTACAAAGCCTATAATTGTTTTCATGTTCTTTTTTTTGTAAATCATCTTTCCCGAGAGGTTGATAAAACTCACATTCTTCTTGCAGTTTTCCGCGTTTAATTTTCATCCCTTCTCTTGTGCTGAGATTTTGCCATGGAAGTTTTGGTTTCAATCGTGGGTCAAGCAGTGGAGAAACTAGCTAGCCGGCTTCTCTGTGGCTGTATCTACTCTTCCTTAAAAAAAACATACCATCAGATTCCAATCGAAACTTGATGTGTTTGTATTACGGTTTTCTAAGTCTTTATGGTAGTGTGCTGTAACAGCACGCACAAGTTGGTCAAACCAAATGGAATCACCCGACAATCAACGCGCAATTGGTCTCCTTTTTTGTGCCTATCAACTCGAGGTGATTTGGCCGTCTATGGTGCTTGCCAAAACTAAAGTGCTTCATGGACAGTAGCTCATACTAAGGTAGATATCAGCAACATGCTCCATAGAATAATAGAACCTCAAAACTTCATTTGTATGTGTACTCGTAAGTCACATCTCCATTGTGCTCTACAAGATGGGAGAACCTATTGATCACCTTTTTGGTAAATTTGGCAACTGACAAAAATCATCAAATCATATCAAATAAAATAAACTCAAATCTCTTAGTCTTTTTAATTTTTAATTTTTAATTTTTAATTTTTAATTTTATACTCAAAACTCTAAACCGATTAAGTCACTGTCTACTCTGTATCATTAACTCCTAAAATAAAATTAGCTTAAAGAGAAGATGAAGAGTCGAACCTTCTAGTCTTCACACGTACGCCTAGAAACCACTAGGCATTTCACGTGTTTTTTATTTTTTTTATTTTTTTGGGTGCGAACTTGGTGTAGTTTTTCTTCTTAATTCTTATTCACTTGAGCTACCTTTCCATTTTGTTTTTTTGTTTTTTTGTTTTCTTCTCTAAGTCCTTACACGCACCTTCATGGAAAGTGGCTCCAAGACCCGCAAAGACTTATTACATCTTTGCTTGTCCAATTCTCCCAAGTTATATGCAAAGTGTTATTTCTTTTAAGGGGGATTTAGTCACAAGTCCTAATAACAAGGCTTATGCTGGCTTAAGTCTAGTGAAAAAACAATTATAGCTGTAAGTCCACTTAAATACGGCAAGACAAAAATGCCCCTTAGATATTAGTTAGAGAACATTCTAAACAAGGCACTAGAGGATTTTCCATAATTGGCAGAGATAATATTGCCTAAAGCTTAGCGAATCTTGTTCTCCCATAACCGACAGATTTTCCAAAATCGATGGAGATAATCTCGCTCAAATCCTAGCAAATCTTGTTCTCCCACAACCGACGCATGCATTATTATGATTCCATCCATAATGTCTTCCCTTACTATGTTGCTTATGGTTAGGATGTTGCAATGTAAACAAGAACGACCACTGGTCCACTGGAATCAACGACATGATTCTCTTGGATGATTCATGTAACTATTGCACATGACCAATACTTTGTGAATGAAACTATGTTACATGTAGCTATTATTTTTTCAAGTTCTATTTATATGTAACTGTGTCACATGTAACTATTTTTTTTTTCTTTTGTTATAGTTTTAATATGTAATTGTTTTGTTCTACTTTTTGAATTTAATATGTAACTATTTGTTGTATTTTTATGGAGATTGTAATGATGAAAACATATGGCAAAAACCAATCATTGTAAAAGATGTAGAGTCATGGGGAAGAAGCATTGTCGGTCGCACGACAAAAATGTGAAGGAGATGCCACAGAAAATTCCCTTATCTAGTGTGTAAATATTGTCAACATTCATTAAAAGAGATTTTCTTTATCTAGTCCATAAATCATGGAGCAATATATTCAAATTTAAGACTAATAGGATTATACAACTAGATTGCTTTCTGTGTGGTGTAAAATCTGCTCCCTGAGATCTGATGATGATGAGGGAGCTTATTCTTGTGCGTGGACCTGCACTCACAAGCTTGGAAACATAGTCAAAGGGTAGCCCAAGGTGGGTTTTGGCCAAGCCCTCTCCAAAGCTTAAGTCAGAATCTGTTTTTGGAGGAAGCAACAAGGAAGAAGACGAATTTTTTAGGATTAGGGTACTATAGCTTACCTTATTCGGCTATATCGTATTCTATTTATACCCATTTGTACGGACTGACCATGTAAGGTCAGGTAATTGCCTTGGTTAGGTCAGATCTGACCATGGTTTGCCAATAACCGTCTGACCATGATTTACTGATTATGGTTGGGCAGAAGACCATGGTTCCCTATAACCGCTATGTCAGGAATTACAACTGTAGTAACAGTCTTGGACTGTAGTAGCAGTTTAGATTGTAGTGTAAGTCATGAGACAGGTGTCTTGAGTTGAGTATAAGGCCCTGAGCTGGGAGATCACATGCGCTGCAACGAACCTGGTTGAGTTGCCATTGCCACGTGTCAATAATTCTAGTTTGAGCTCTTTAGCCCGAGCTGGTTCCTCGATTCAGAAATATTCCCACACAATTGCCCCAATTATGACTTTCCCAAGTTGGGACTTGTCATCATTTTACAATTGCTGAATGCCTCACACTGTGCTACTATGGCGTTTGGCTTTTTAGGGCTTAGCTGGTAAAATGTGCAATTACACCTTTCCGTATTTCAAGGCGCTGACATCATGTGCATTGAGGCTATCCCATCCGCCGTATGTGGCATTTAATGTTCCAAAAGCATTATGTCTTTGGAGGAAAAGTTAATCATTGTTTATTTTTCCTTTTGCCTTCTCTCTTTCTACTCTCTTTGCTCTTTGTTCTTTTTGCTCTTTGCATTCTGCCTTCACCAGAAAGTGCTGTATACGCCGTTTTCTCGCCGGAATCCATCATTGTTCATTGTATATTTGCCGGAGGAAGTCTTTCTCCATTCTTTTCACCGTTTCAAGATTCGTTCCGCCCCCACTGCACTGTTCTTGAGCATTGTTTTAGTTCTCCTACCGTTTTAGAAGCTATCCTTCGAAGACTCTCACCGTCATGTGCTTGCACCTTTCCAGCGAATTTGCTTTTCGGCACACTTCTCAAGATCTACGACGGTATATCTCTTTCCTTATCTTTATTTTTCAGTTTATTCAATATTATTTCTTGGCCTGGGGCTGTTAGTGTTGCTCTTAGGGTTTGTTTCGCGATTCTAAGGTTTTCCTCCAATTTTTTTGGGACAAATTGCCAAGTGTCACATCCCATTTTTGTCACCATAACTAGGGTGCATCATTTCATGTAGGATTTTGAGTTCTTTTTTAGTCTAGTCTTTTGCATTGAGTTTCTATGGCATTGAATATCATGTGTATGAATTTTGAAGTGATTTGGAGTTCATTTTGATAGTCAATAAGAACTTTTGCGACTTTAAGGGCATAATCATCTTTTAAGCCGTATATATTCTGTACGGGGTAAAATCTTTCTCCCCGAACTACGTGTTGATGATGGAGCTTGTTCCCTCGCCTGGACCTGCAATCACAAGCTTGGAAAATGGGTCAGAGGGTAGGCCAAGGTGGGTTTTGGCCGTGCCCTCTCCGAAGCTTAAGTCAGAAAGCTGCACTGTGGAGAATGAGGCAAGGAAGAAGATGAATCTCAGAGAATTAGGGTACTGTAGCTTACCAAATTAGGCTGTATCGTATTCTTTTTATACCCACCTGTACGGACTGACCATGTGAGGTCAGATAACTGCTTGGGTTAGGTCAGATCTGACCATGGTTTACCCATAACCGTCTGACCATAGTTTAGTGACCATGGTTGGCCAGGGAATCGTGGTTTCTTGTAACCGCTGTGTCAGGAATTACAGCTACTAGGACAGTTTTGGACTGTAGTAGGATTTGGAGTGTAGTATGAGTCATAAGACAGGTGTCCCGAGGTGAAAGCCAGGAACCGAGTTGGGAGATCACGTGCCTTGCAGCGGGTCCAACTGTGCAGGCCTCCCACGTGTCAAGTGAAGTGATTTAACTTCTTACCCCGAGCTGGATCTTCGGAGGTGAATCACGTGCGTTGTGGTTGACTTGGTTGAGCAATCTTCGCCACGTGTCAGCGTTTCAGACTTGAGCCCTCCATCCCGAGTTGAGACCTCAGTTCAGATATATTTCCACACAATTTGCCCCAGATTATGACATTCCCGAGCTGGGACTTGTCATAATTTTATTTTGCTAAGTGTTTTTCCCTGTGCCCCTATGCCGTTTGGCATTCTAGGGCTTACCTGGCAAAGAGGCGGTTAGGCCTTTCCGTATTCCAAGGCGCTGACGTCATGTGCCTTGGGACCGTACGATCTGCATTTAATGCGCCAGAAGTATTATGTCTTTGGAGGGAAGCAAATTACTGCTCATTTTATCTTCTGCACTCTCTCTCTACTTTCTGCCTTTGCTCTCTGCATCCTGTTCTCCGTTTTCTCTCTCTACTTTCTTTGCTCCTGCCTTCTGTTTTTTTTTCAGGAAAGTACCGTATTTTCCACCGGAATCCACTGTCTACGCCGTTCGCTTGTGGGAGAAGATCCGTTCCTCTCTTCTTAGTTGCCCTTGCGAATCGTTTCTCCGGCGCTGTTCTCTGTTGGTGTTCCTCTTGCTCGCTTCCACCGTTCAAGAGCGACTTTGGAAGTTTTCAGCGCCGTGCCGTACAGTTTCTCCGGCGAAGCAGCCTTTTTGACCACCGCTTAATCTTCTGAGAAGGTATAACTGGTTTTTGTTCTTTGTTCTTCAATTTGTTCGGTGTATTTTTCTCTTTGCGGTTGCTGGAGGTGTTCTTGGGGTTTGCTTCGTAATCCTAGGGTTTCCCTCTGGTTTTTGGGGGCAAATCACCAAGATACTGATTTTCCCGCCTTTTAGGGTTTGAAAAACTCCATCTCGGGGTAAACTTGAGAAAAAAGTTTTGGTGCCCTTTTTAGTCTTTTCCCAACTCCGAGCTGAGTGCTCCCCGAGCTGACACTTAGAAAAAATTTTAGGGTCTGTCAAGGCAGGGGTAACATACCTGTTAGAACCTGATCATGGAGTTTTAGGTCAGGACATATTGTCATGGGTTGAGTTATCTTTGGATTTAACCTTCCCCTTTCGTCTTGGCAGATGTCTTCTTTTTATGATATTAGGGGGAACCCTGCAAAGATAGCAGAGTTCAATGCTTTATACGGCTTTGAAGACGGGAAGTTTAGCTTCCGCTTTGCTGAGCCCGGGGAGGACGTCTTTAGGTCAGACGCCAAGGGTGGCCTCCCCGTTCCTATTGCTGCTTTCATGGAGGGTGGAGTTCGTGTCCCCTTCCCAGACCTTCTCAACGACTTCCTCCTCTACTGTGGAATAGTCCCAACCCAACTAGGGCTGAACTCCTTTAGGATCATCATGGGGGTTCATGTCCTTAACCAGCTTCTAGGGACTTCTGTCGGGGTGCGTGAGATCCTTCACCATTACAAAATCTGCGCCCTTAAAAATAAGCCCGACGTTTACCTCTCCCTCAAGCGCAGAATGAAACCCTTTGTCACTCACATCCCCGACTCCAACCCGGGAGCTCATGACATTGTGGTCTTCGTTTATGGGCCTGTAGATGGGACTCTTCCCCCTGATCCTCCCATCATTCCCCGAGAGAGAGGCTCTAGCTGTAAGAAATCAACGACGTCATTTAGCTTCTTTCTGTTTTATCTGACTTCGAGTTGAATCTTGAACTTAACATTGATATTCATGTGTCATGTTTCTTTCTAGTAGCTCCTCACGCCAACGAGCCCGCTGACGCGCTGAACAAGGAGGATATCGGGAGGCTGCTCGGATATCAAGTCAGCCAGCGCTGCCGTGCGGCGGAGACCTTGCTCAACTACCACGCGCGGTACCAGACTTGGGGGAAGGCGAGTTACCCCCACTGGGAGCAGCCTGACGACGAGCTGACCCGTGTGGTGGAAGAGGACTTGGAGAGAGGAGAGCAAGAGGAAGAGGAGGAAGAAGGGATCCGCCTCCGACCTGAAGGGGAGGGAGCTGAGGAGATTAGGCCCTCCGAAAAGACGGCTCGCCGCGCCCCCTTCGTCATTGAGAGCTCCAGCTCTGAGGAGACTGTCTCCCAAGCCATGGAGAGGAGAGGCTCCCGTCCCCCCCCCCCGCCAAGAGACAAAGAACAGACTCCAGCAGCCAGAGGACCCAGAAAGACTCTGGGATGAATTTGAGGGCTCTGGTTGCTGAGAGAAGGGCGGCGGAGAAAGAGGCCCAGGAAAAGAAGGCTGCTGAGCAAAATCAGCAGCAGCAGAATCAGCAGCCGCAGCAACAGCGGCAGAATCAGCAGCCGCAGCAGCAACAGCGTCAACAGCTGCAGAAGACTAACAAGGCTGCTGCTGTTGTTGCTCCTGGGTCAGGTCGGGACGCTGGGAAAAAGCCCACTGACCCCAACAGCGGAAAGCTCATGTCCCACGCCATGAGGGGGCAGGACGTGGGCAGGCCCCAAGCGCCCGAGGCTACCGGGAAGGGGAAGGCTCCCCTGGTTCCTCCAACGAAGCCCCGGAAAACCTCCGCAGTCCCCGAACAGCAACCCGTTGTGCAAGGGCCTGGACAGGGGGGTTCCAATGCCTCGGGGGCCGGAGATGGGAGCGCCCCAGCCCGTGCTGATGCGATAGCAAAATTCCCCGAGGTAAACCTTCACTTCTTTCTGTGCTTTTTATCCGGAAGTCTATTATGAACTCTGACTGACTTTATGTCTCTGTTCGCGTGTGCAGTTCCCCGTACCCACAGATAGGGGTGTTACCAGCTCTTTCTCTGCGGAGTACAACTTCAGGCAGCTGGGGAATCCCATGAGGTTGCCGGTGGACATGGAGCATTTCAGGAAGAGGACCGCCCTCGACAACCTCCGCTTCGGGTTTACCAGCCTTTACCGAGTAAGCTCCGTTCTTTTGTGGTTTCCGTTACTTGTTGTCCCACCTTATTTTTGACTTGATGATGTCTGCATAGGGCTGCCAACAAATCCTGCTGGCGGGAGATCGACTTGAAGAGGAAGACAACAAATTGCAGGTCGAGCTCGCCAAAGTCCGGAGTGAGTACGATCAGAAGCTAGGGGAAGCTGAGGCCAACTGTGCTGCGGCTATGTCTCAAGTTCAGAAAGTAAAGTCTGAATGCGAGACTCTTAAGTCTACAGCCGAGAGTGCCATCAGCAAGCTCGAGCTCACGAGGAAGGACTACGCAGACTTGGAGGCTGAGCTGAGGAAGGCAAAGGATGCCCAGGATGGGTTGGCCCGGGAGAAGCGCGAGCTGGCGAGTAAGGTCCGGGCCCTTGAGGCTGAGGTAGAGAGGGAGAAGGCCTCCGCGAAGAAGGCCGTGACTGAGGAGAGGGAGAGCGTGACGGCTTCCCTCGTTGGGCAGATGACCACCGAGCTCGAGGTCACCTACAGATTTGCGTGGGAGACCTTGGTCGAGTTGGCATCTGCCCAATTTCCTGGCATTGCCGATATTCCCTTTGAAAGGAGGGATATTCCCCCGGATTACGATCCCGAGGGAGGTGATGTCGGGGAAGCTGAGATGGAGGTTGCTGGCGGCGATGAGGCCGGGGAGAACAATCCCGAGGTCACGTCTCTGCCTAATGCCACCATTGAAGCCGAGGGGACTGTTGACGTCCCCGATGACACTTCAGTCGCTGCCAACGGGGACCCACCCGTAAATGCAACGGAAAGCACCTCGGAGGCTATCCCTGATCTTCCTCAGACTCCCGTGGTTCCGCCTGTCTCTACTGATCCCGTTGCGGCTCCCGAGGTCATTGCTCCAGCTGCCGGGAACTCGGGGGAGAATGTAGCTACTTAGGTTTTTTCCTTTGTTTTTTCTTTTTCATTTCTTCTGGCTGAATGCCCCAACTTGTACAGAACATTGTAATACTCCTTCTATTGGAATGAAATACAGAATTTTTCTCTCTAGTGTGCATGTGTCTTTTATTTTCGTACTGGTTGTATGTTTGAATGTACTATCGGTATAAGATACCTTGTTGCTGGGGTGAAAATAATTAGACCCAACCTGAGTACGGGCTTTAGTTTGTCGAGTAAGAGACCCGAACACCTGTCAGTCCTTTAGACCCATCTCTTGGTATGTTGTTGCGTTGAACCTGTTCCTAGGTGAGAATTCGTCGTGAACCCATTCTTAGGTTCGGTGTGCTCAAGCCATTTATTAGGTGAGACTTGTGCCCATTCTTAGGCGATTTTGCTTGGACCCGTTCTTGGGCAAGACTTTGTTGTGAACCCATTCTTAGGTTCGGTGTGCTCAAGCCATTTATTAGGTGAGACTTGTGCCCATTCTTAGGCGATTTTGCTTGGACCCGTTCTTGGGCAAGACTTTGTTGTGAACCCATTCTTAGGTTCGGTGTGCTCAAGCCATTTATTAGGTGAGACTTGTGCCCATTCTTAGGCAGTTTTTGACTTCGACCCGTTGTTGGGGAAAATGCCTTTAGCTCAACTAATAAACAAGCGATGACGTTCTTGAATAATCTCTGAACTTGTATTGAATAATCATTGAATGTAATTACAACTTTGGCTATCGGTAAAACAATCTTAGGTTGGCTATGTTAACTGATCTTGGGAGCTCTTGTCCGGTCTCCAAGCTCTTCAATTTGTAAGAACCTGTACCCCCGACGTGGATGACCTCGTAAGGACCTTCCCATGTTGCCCCGAGCTTCCCGTCTGCAGGATTTCTGGTTCCAGCGTTGACTTGTCTGAGTACCAACTCTCCGACATTGAACTCCCTTGATTTTATTCTTCGGTTGTAATATTTTTTCAGCTCTTGTTGGTAAGATGCCATTTTAATTCGAGCCCTTTCCCTTCTTTCTTCTGCTAAATCCAGATCTTGAGACAGAGTTTGATCATTCGTTGCCGCGTCATAAGATTCGGTTCTGAGACCTGGTAGACCCATCTCTATTGGTATAACTGCTTCCATGCCATAGGTCATAGAAAACGGAGTTTCTCCAGTGGACCTCCGCGGGGTAGTTCGATATGCCCATAGTACAGAATGCAGCTCGTCGGGCCAAGACCCTATCACGTTGTCTAGCCTCCTTTTTATCCCCGCGACTATAATCTTGTTGGTTGCCTCTGCCTGACCATTGCACTGCGGGTAACTCGGATTAGAATACCACCACTGAATTCCCTGTTCTGAACTGAATTCCCGAGTTCTCTTACTGTCGAACTGAGTCCCATTATCCGATACGAAGGCTCTCGGGATCCCGAAGCGAGTGATAATATTTTCCCAAAGGAACTTGATAATATCAGAATCTTTAATTGAAGCAAGCGCGATAGCCTCTACCCATTTGGTAAAATAATCAGTTGCAATGAACAAATACTTCCTGTTCCCCGAGGCTGTGGGCAGTGAACCCACGAGATCTAACCCCCACTGCGCGAAAGGCCATGGACTGGATATGGGATGCAGCTCCTGAGCAGGTTGGTGTATCCTGTCAGCAAACATCTGGCACTTCGGGCACTTCCTGACATACCTGATAGCATCTTTCTGCATGTATGGCCACCAGTAGCCCTGAGTGTTTGCCCTATGGGCTAATGATCTTCCTCCTGCATGACCTCCGCATGATCCCTCGTGGAGTTCAGCCAGCAGGTCTAGCACTTGGTCTGGATGTACGCACTTCAAGTATGGTCCCGTGTAGGATCTTTTGTAGAGAGAACCTGACGGAGATAACCAAAAACGAGCTGACTTGGCGCGAATTCGGTGACCCTGATTGCGATCCTCGGGTAATTCATCTCTCTGTAGATAGGCAACTATCTCGTCCATCCAGCTCGGTATCGGGGGCTGAATGTCCGAGATGAGCTCTTCTGTCCCAATGCTGGGTTCTTGCAAGATTTCGACATTTATGGTTCGGGGGGTGTCTGTTTCCAATGCTGCAGCCAGGGCAGCCAACCCATCTGCATGTCTATTTTGATCCCTGACAAAGCGTTTGAACTCCACACTGGTGAATTTCGCAGCTAATTCCCATACCTTGTGCATGTACGCAGCCATCCTTTCATCTTTGGCTTCATATTCTTTGTTCAGCTGGTTAACCACTAGCCTGGAGTCACTGTATACTGTCAGCTCTTTCACCCCCATTGCTTGGGCCATCCCTAGTCCTGCCACCACTGCCTCATACTCTGCTTCATTGTTTGAGGCTGGGAACATAAGTCTCATTGCTTGCTCGATGATCTCCCCTTCGGGATCTGTCAGCACAATTCCCAAACCTGCGCCTTTCGCATTAGATGCACCATCCACTTTGAGCTCCCATCTCTTCCTCGCTTCTGTGTTTATATTGTCTCTCCCCCCCAGTTCGGGCAGAGAGGATTTGAATGCTGTCTGTCCCGAACTGGAAGTAGGATCTGCGAACTCAGCCAAAAAATCAGCCAATATTTGCCCCTTTATGGCAGGTCGGGGCTGGAAGTGAATGTCGTAAGCATTGAGTTCTACCCCCCACTTCGAGACGCGTCCTGACAAATCAGCTCTGCGTAGCACATCTTTCAGTGGGTAGTTGGTGAGGACGATGATAGGATGAGACTGGAAGTAGTGTTGAAGTTTTCTGGAGGCTGTGACAAGGGCTAGGATCAATTTTTCAAGGGGCAGATAGCGGGTTTCAGCGTCTAATAATGTCTTGCTAATATAATAGATTGGGACTTGAGTAAGGTTGCGTTGGGCTAAAAGAACGCCACTGAGTGCATGAGCTGAAACAGCAAGATAGAGGTAAAGAGGTTCCCCGTGGTAAGGGTGGGTCAGGGTGGGCAGTTTTTCTAAATGAGCAACTAACTTTTGATAAGCCTCCTGGCATTCCGTGTTCCATCCCGAGTTAGTGCTCTTCTTTAGTATTTGAAAGAATGGGTGGCATTTGTCTGATGACCTCGAGATGAATCTACTGAGTGCTGCCACCATCCCGTTCAATTGTTGAACATCCCTGACCGTTGTTGGAGTACGTAAGGTTCTTATCGCCTCAATCTTACTTGGATTTGCTTCGATCCCCCTTCTTGAAACTAAATGACCAAGGAATTTTCCCGAACCTATGCCAAATGAGCTTTTCTTCGCATTTAACTTCATTCCATACTCCCTGAGTCGGGCAAAAGCCTCAGTTAGGTCTGTCAGATGATCTTTCTCTGAGCTGCTCTTAACAATAGTGTCATCAACGTACGCCTCAAGGTTTTTGCCAATCAGTCCTTCAAACATCCTGCTAACAAGACGTTGGTAGGTGGCCCCCGCATTCTTTAACCCGAACGGCATCACCTTATAGCAGTACGTTCCTCTAGGAGTAACGAACCCAGTCTTGTCTTGGTCGTGTTCTGCCATAGGAATCTGATGGTAACCCGAGTAGGCATCAAATATGCTCAGTCTTTCATACCCCGAGATAGAGTCTATAAGTTGGTCAATCTTAGGCAAGGGGAAACTGTCCTTTGGGCATGCCTTATTGAGGTCTGTGAAATCGATACAGACTCGCCAGTCCCCTGTCTTCTTTCTTACACATACGGGATTGGCCAACCAACTCGGGTACTTTACTTCTCTGATGAACCCTGCTTTCAGAAGCTTATCAACCTCGGCAGAAATTGTTTCGGCTCTATCATCTGATAATCTTCGTTGCTTCTGAACCACCGGCTTGTAATTCGGGTTAACTTGCAACTCATGAGTAATAATTCTGGGATCAATTCCTGGCATTTCATGGGGTGACCAAGCAAATACATCAATGTTATTCTTCAAGAATTCAAACAGCTCTGCTGCGTCGGAGTCACTCAATGACTTTCCTATCCAGAAAAACCTCTCTGGATCATCAGGATTGATTATCTTTTTAACTAACTCCTCCCCTGTTCTGTCTGCGGGTTCCAGAGCTGTTTCCTCTACTCCGGGCCGTTCTCCCTTTCGTTGCTACAAGGGGACCTCATCAATCTTAGCTTTTTTCTTCTGCTCAGGCTCTTGCCTCGGGGCTTTGAGTTTGCCAGTTCCCGAGCTGGGAAGGCGTGGGACCTTGGACTTCAGTTTGTCCTCGGAAGGCGCTGAGTGGCCTGCATACTCTGCCAGAAAACACTCCCTGGCCGCTGCCTGGTTTCCCTTTATCTCCATGATTCCCTCTGGGCTCGGGAACCTGATGGATTGGTGGTAGGAGGATGGGACAGCCTTTATGGCATGAATCCAGGGTCGCCCGAGTATAACATTGTAAGCTGACCTCTCCTGGATCACCACAAACGTTTCCATGGATTGCACTGGCCCTGCCCGAACTGGGAGCGTTATCTGCCCCAATGGGAAAGTCATGTTGCCATTAAAAGCTTTCAAGCTGACGTGGCAGGGCTTCAGGTCGGAGTCCCTAAGCCCGAGTTGACTGAACAACTTCTGGAACATGACGTTCACAGATGCTCCGTTATCCACATAGACTTTGCCCACGTCGTAGTTCCCTATGAGCATGCGGACAACTAGAGCATCGTTGTGCGGGCAGCGCACCGTCCCATCAGTCTCGGCATCCCCGAAGAAAAGCAGTTTCTCACCATTTTCTCCCTCACTCTGAGGTAACAGTATTGGCTCGTCTCCAATATCACTGACTTCAGCATCTTGACACGCCATCCTATATTGTGCCCTAAGCTGGCTGGTTGACAGAGCGGTTTCCTCATATCCTCCGGTGATCATATCAATCCTCCCGAGGATCTTTGGTTGAGTGGATTGAGGAGCCCTGTTCTCGGGTTTTTTCTGTTCGGATGGCTGTCCCTTATCCTTTCGGGCTATAAACTCATCGAGTTTTCCTTCCTTGGCCCAAGCCTCGAGGTTGTACTTCAAAACCTTACAGTCCTCTGTCCTGTGGCCATGATCCTTGTGGTAACTGCAAAACAGCTTCTTATTTCTCTTCTCGGGCTCCGCGAACATAGGTCGAGGTTTCTGGAAGAAGTCCTTGTTCTCCAGTGCCTTCATTAACTTGTAGATGGGGAGAGTAAATACAGTGAAGATGGCCTGGTTCGGATTGGTGGGTGGCCTAGATTTCTCTCCTCGGGGATTATCCCTTTGTGACCTAGGGTCCTTTTTCTTGTCATCTTTTTCGCCAGTTTTGGCAGACTGTGGAGTGTAAAAATCATCCAACTTGGAATAATTGGCTACAGTGGAGAGTAGCTTGGCTAGGTTTCTGGGGGGATTAACAGTGAGCTCCTTAAACAGAGGTGACGGCTTCCTCAACCCGAGACGAAACAGATCCATCGCATTCTTCTCAATGGGCTCGTCAATCTCATTGTAGACCTCCCAGAACCTCTGAGAGAATTCCCGAAGTCCCTCCCCATCTTTCTGTTTCAGCTCGTATAGGTTCTGCATGGTCCTCGGGAATTTACAGCTGGTGATGAACCTTTTCTTGAACAGCTTGCTCAGTTCGTGCCAGCTGTCAATAGACTCATCTGGGATCTTGGCCCACCACTTTAGAGCCACTTCCCCCAAACTCATAGGAAATATTTTGCAAAGAAAACCCTCATTTCCAGCATATAACGACATACGTTGCAAGTAATAATTCAAATGATGATCGGGGTCTATTGAAAGAGAGTAAAGAGTAAAGGTTATCTCGGAATACCCTCGTGGGATTGGGACCCGTTGAATCCATCGTGTGAATGGGCTCCGAGCTATAGCGAGGCTTTCAGGTCTTTCTCCCCCTCTACTCTGGTTGCCCCGGTGTCTCTTGGAGGCTTCCTCCTCGTTTCTTTCACGCCTGGGTGACCGAGAGTGCTTTCTGCTTGTCCCCCCAGTACTTCTCCCCCCCCTTCTTTCAAGAGACCGAGACCTGTGATAGCGTCTCTCTTCTCTGTGAACTTCGTGCCCAGAACGCACCTGAGAGCGAGGTCTTGGGTGGTCCTCATTCCACCTTCGCGCATGATCTGAACGCCTTGAACTGCGTTCTGGGGACCTCTGAATCAGTGCATGATGTTGTTCATCTCCCCCTCCCAGATGTCTCTGTTCTGGATCAGTTAATCGTGGCTGATCGTCATGTCTGCTGCGGTGGTGGTGGTGTGAGGCCCCGGGCCTGGGTGAGCTCTCCTGATGCCTAGTGCGACGGAGTGGACTGGTTTGGCTAGCCTCCTCAGCGACAATATTGACTCCGCGAGGGGCGAAGGTTCGCTGGAGGTAGCGGTGGTAATTTTGCTCTGCATTCAGCTTTGCCAGCTGCGCCGATTGAATCTCCGACTGCATGGTTGCAATCAGTTCCACTACCGCCGCTGGGTTGGGGTTGTTTGTTACAGCCTTATCGAAGGCGGCTTTCAGAACAGGCTGGTCATCGAGAGAATGTAGGACAGCAGACATTTCAGGGGGGATATAATGTTGTTGAATCGGAGGAAGCTGACTGGTTCCCGCCGCAAGCAATGGCGGGTTGGTCTGTGGAGGCTGGGTTTCTGCTCGTTTCCCAGCATCGCCTGTAATGGCTTGGTCTACGCGAGTAAAGTTCGCTCCAGATCTGGTTCGCCCAAAGGTGGGCGGAGGTGGTGTAGCCATCTTATCGCGATGGTTCCCACAGACGGCGCCAAATTGTACGGGGTAAAATCTTTCTCCCCGAACTACGTGTTGATGATGGAGCTTGTTCCCTCGCCTGGACCTGCAATCACAAGCTTGGAAAATGGGTCAGAGGGTAGGCCAAGGTGGGTTTTGGCCGTGCCCTCTCCGAAGCTTAAGTCAGAAAGCTGCACTGTGGAGAATGAGGCAAGGAAGAAGATGAATCTCAGAGAATTAGGGTACTGTAGCTTACCAAATTAGGCTGTATCGTATTCTTTTTATACCCACCTGTACGGACTGACCATGTGAGGTCAGATAACTGCTTGGGTTAGGTCAGATCTGACCATGGTTTACCCATAACCGTCTGACCATAGTTTAGTGACCATGGTTGGCCAGGGAATCGTGGTTTCTTGTAACCGCTGTGTCAGGAATTACAGCTACTAGGACAGTTTTGGACTGTAGTAGGATTTGGAGTGTAGTATGAGTCATAAGACAGGTGTCCCGAGGTGAAAGCCAGGAACCGAGTTGGGAGATCACGTGCCTTGCAGCGGGTCCAACTGTGCAGGCCTCCCACGTGTCAAGTGAAGTGATTTAACTTCTTACCCCGAGCTGGATCTTCGGAGGTGAATCACGTGCGTTGTGGTTGACTTGGTTGAGCAATCTTCGCCACGTGTCAGCGTTTCAGACTTGAGCCCTCCATCCCGAGTTGAGACCTCAGTTCAGATATATTTCCACACATATTCCATTTGGCTTTAGAATGAATCCTGAGTCATTCCCTCGAGTTCATATGAGTATATAGAGTCTACTTATAGGTTCAATTTCATGAATTAATGATTTAAGATCAATTCGGCTCATAACGGTTCGGGTTGGCTAAAAGACCCTTTCTTGGTTTGCTCAAATTAACTCACCAGACCCACTCAATTAACTCTCATTTAACTTCAATTGAGCTTTATTTACATCCTAGACATGTTTAAGAAGGTTGAATTTTGATTTGGAAAGCATTTGGTTCGACCTTGTGTGCAAACCCAAGCTTAGCGACGGTGAGGTACCATGGTTAGCCGCCTTTTCAAAACCTAACCATGCACCCATGGTTAAGGGTTTTTTTCCTAAAATGTCTAAAAATGTGTTCCCCTTTGAAACACGGTCGTTTTGGCTTTTATTTCGTCAAAATCGGACTTAATTTGACCCTTTTAGGACTCCTAACAAGATTAGAAGTCAAAACCGGAGTGAGAAAAAGAGGGCCATCGGTAATCGTCTGGGGCTGGACGGTCAGCCGTCTAGGCCTAGATGGCTAACCATCCAGGACTAGTTAGTCACCCGAGGAGTCCGTCTTCGAATAGGTTTCTGACTCCTTTTGCCCTCATGTGACGGTTTCCTCCACCTTTGCAAGTTGATTCCTCGTAGGATTGTGTAAGTTTGAGTTGTTTGAGCACCAAGAAAGTCTCTAATAGCCCTAGGATCATTATTTAATGAATTAATCTTAGCTATTGGTTTGAGGGGTCAATTATCTATATAAAGGACATGATATTCAGCACATGGGAGGAGAATAATTGCACTTTATACTTGGAGAGAAAGGGAGCTATGAGTCTTGAGAGCTAGAAGGACATTAAGAGGAGGCTCTTCAATCCTAAGTAAGCAAGAGAACAAGGAGTTTAAAGGCAAGGGAGGTTCTACAAGAGGTAAACACTCCTTTTAACTGCTAAATATAGGTCTTCTCCTTCTCGTTCTCTTTCTTCTTCTATGATAGTTCTAGTGCATGTTGTAACTCCACATGATAGGTTAATTCAATGCTCTTTTATGATATGATATGAATGATTTTAAGATGATTTATGGCTTTATATGCCTGATAGTTCTTAGTTTACTAAGGATTTGAAAGTGTTACTCTTTTTATCTTCTTAAATCATGCATAGTTCATATGTCTTAGTTGCTGTGATAACTGTCATGAGTTGATGCTCCTGTTAGTTAATATATATGATATGAATGATATTTATGATGATTTGAGCATGTGTTAGAGTCATTTCATAGGTTTTAATGCATAGTTGTGAAATTAGGGTTTCGGTAACCCTAAATTTACACAAGTTTCATATAGCATGTTTAGGACAATTCTGTGAATTATTGCTCATCATGGTCATTCTATATATGGTGCATATAGTTGAATCATGCTAGGTTTGCATTCATATAGTAGATTTTGTAGGGTTTTTGGAGAGATTATCCTTTTCTAAGGATAATTATCCTTTTTGTTAAGTAAGGTTTTGCATGAGAGCTTTTTGTAATGTTGTCACACCCCATTTTTGCACCACCTTACTAGGGCTCATCATTCCATGCATGTTTTTGTTTTGTTTTTGAGTCTAGTCACTTGCATTAGTTTTCTAGAGTCACAAGGACAATGGATATGAATTTTGGTTCAAATTGGAGTTGATCTTGAGGGATAATAAGAGCTTTTGTGACTTGAGGGGCATAATCGTCTTTTAAGTCCCAAACTTTTCATTTGACCTTGGAATGATCTCCAAATTGTCAATTGGAGTTCATATGGATGCATATGAGTACTTAAGTCCCGTGGCCCTGGTGATGAGTTTAGTGTGGTTATTTACGGATTATCCTTGAAGAATTAGTGCGAATCACAGCATGAGATTTTTGGTTAAAATGAAAAGAAAATTATTTTATTAAATTAGCCATTTTTATCATGACACTAACACGTGTACGTATGTGATGAGTGTGTGTACGCACATACAATACATGTGCATGCGTGTTAGCGGTTAGTCTCCCAATTTTTATAAAAGACAATTTCCTTTTCCTATTCAGATTAGAAGTCTTTTATCATTATAAAATACATTTTGATTATTCTCCAAGGAAACCTAGTCCAGGAAGGAAAGGGAAACTCCAGATTTCAGCTATAAATACTCTCTTAATGTCTTTAAACAAGGGGGAGGAGAAGAGGGTTTGGAGGGAGTGAAATTCGTCATAATTCAGCAGCAGATTTTCTGAAAACCAGCAGTCGTATTTTAATCATAACGTTTTCATCCGAAGTCAGAATTTGATGAAATTGGTCTTGTTAGAAAGATAATTCAATTCTCTACAACTTTGTATTTCACAAGCTTTGTCCAAATCCAACGTTTTCATACCCAAAAACGCGATTGAAGTTGCTGCTGCTGCAAAGTGACGAAAATCACTTTTCTTTTCTCTTGTTCTCTTTTTGTTTTCTATTTCTTTTCAAAGTTGAGCGAGTTTTGATCTCTTTGCTGTGATACCACTTTGACAAAGAGGAGGATTCGTGTTGGTTTGATTCACTCTAAAGACCTGAGGAGCCACGAACAATTACAAACACAAAGGAAGGCCCTTCCTAAGGTATTCTCCTTCTCTATTCAAGCTTAAACTAGGTCTTCATATGGGTTAGGCTTATTGCATGTTAAAGGTAACTTTTTTATCATGTATTAACACTCTAGCTAGTTAATATACATGGAATATCTATTTTTTATCTACTGCTTAGCATGCTTTAGGGCTGTCCTTTAGGTTTTTAATGCATAGTTATGATTCTTGTGCTCCTGTTTGTCCTTGTGCTAGGATTAGTGTCATTGCATGTTAGAGTTAGGATTTTCATCATGTTATATTGCTTTAGTTAGTTAATATGCATGATTTAATTTCTGTTTAGTTTGGTTTTAGCATGATTAAAGTATGTTTTGTATGTTTTTAAGCATATTTGTGAGTTTAGGGTTTTAGAGTCATTGTTTTGTGTTTGTTTTCATATAGCATGATAAAGTAGACTTTTTTTATTTGGTTTTTCTTCGTGTTTGCTGTATATGTTTTTCATATGGAGTAAACATGATAGTTTTGCATGCATGTTAGTATGTTTTAGGGTTTTTATGCATGATATGGTTCTAGGAATATGTTAGGACTTATTATTGTTCGCTGTTTTTGCTATTGGCATGCTTAGTGGATGATTTTAGGTCATAATACTATTCTGTCCAGATTTGCATGTTAGTGTTTTTGCATGGTTTTGAGCACTTGTAAGGGTGCAAATAGGTGTGGTATTTGTCCTATGGCAAATAGGGCTGCTTATGTCTGAAATAGCTAATGTTTGGAGTAATTGCGCTCAGGTAAGTGGGTGTGAAGGTGCCCCAATTCACCTTTCTTCCTTATCCCTTCTCTTCTCCCTATTTAGGGTTAATTTTTAATATGATCCTATGGTTTAATTAGAGGTTTCCTTCATAAACAAAATTCTAGTTTTTATTAAGGTTTCCATTTTGTGGATTTCTTTCCTAAAATCAAACTTTCTATCAATACTCTTTTGATCAAATAAGGAAACCTAGGGTTTTTACCATAGGTTTGTATTAGGATTTAACCTTAGTTCTAATCGAACTACGTGGACTTTGATCCATGTATTTCGTTGCATGGTACGTAGGCGCTCTTCGTGAGGCTCAAGTCCGTTCTAGGATCCAAGCATCCTAGGTTTATTTTTGTTTTGTTTTCTTCTTTTTCTTTTTCTGTTTTTATGTGCTTATTATGCATGGATGGATGAATGAAATATATGATATGCATGCAATTCTTGTGATGATATACTTGCTGATTTTTGTATGAAAAGATCTTGATTTAGCCCAAATGAACTGAGAGACCGAAAGGGTGACATGGGTGCCTATAGGCTTTGCCTAGAACCTTCCCATGTCATAACTTAGCCTCCGAATCCCCGATTTCTTTGGTTTTCAAAAGATTGGTTTTTGCCTTTCCTTTTTTATGGAGTCATTCAAATTGTTTTCCTAAAACAAACTATTTTTAGGGTTTTCCTTGTTTCCTTTAAAAAATAAGGTGGCGACTCCTTTCCTTTTTCTTTTTCAAACCCATTTTCTTTCAATCCCTTGTGGGCCCAATTTCCGGGGTTCACAGTTTGGCGACTCCACTGGGGAAGTTGTGGGCTAGACTCTATAAAGTTTAATTGGGCTAAGTTAATTTCTTATGTTTAATTAAAATCAATCACATTGCATCCGCTTGATTGTGTGCTTTCATTTATTGCATTGTGTGCGCAAACTCTTGCATGCTAGGATCGATGTCCCTCGATGTATCCTTGCCAACGATCGGCCTAGTCTCAACCTTGGTTTTCCTGATTCCATGTGTTGGGGCGAAAGCTATCAACCTCTCTTGCCTAGTACCCTTGGGCTTGCCCTTGGGTATATTAAATGAGTTAATCACGTACTGCCGGACCCACGCGGCGTTTCTGATGCCACATGTGGTTAGGTATAAGGATTGCTCAAGCAAGTGAAGGACCCTAGCCTACCCTTATCATTAGTCCATATAGACAGACTTGTAGGACACTACGGTCTCACCTTTATGCACCCACAATTGTTTGTAATGATGCTATGCCGTGTTTGTGGTGTGAGGCTTTATATCTTATGCCCTTAACATAGACCTTTAAACCCTAGCCTTCGTTAAGGCCATGGGTTAGGAGGAATAAATTAAGGAAATAGGATGTAAAGCTATGTTTGCGATGTGCTAGTCCTAGGGGATTAATTAAACCTAGTTGAAGGACTCTATGCCCTATTCTTTAAAACATACCCTTAATCCATGATCTCTGTAAAGGTAATTGGATAAAAGGAATGAATTAATTGAACATGGTGTAGAGACCGAGTTCATTAAGGAAAATATGGAGGTTTAGGACAAGTCCTTAGGCTAAAGGTTAAAATTTTTCTATCCATAGACGTGCTGGCTTGGATCCGCAATCCACAAGGGCGTCTAGTGAGTGTTGAGTCTACCCATCAGACAGACATGGCCGACGAAAGAACTAGTGAGGGGCACTTTGACCTTGAGGCTTGCCTGAAAGCCATCATGGCCAAGCTTGACCATACCGCCGAGACATCCGATACCGCATTGAAAATGGCTCAAGAGAACCAACAGAAGATGGCGGATCTTGAACAAAATGGCTCTAAGGCCCATTCCTCGGGTATACCTCATGGGGCTGGCACCGAAGAGGGACCTCAATCCAATGAGAACACCAAGACAAGGGGGGAAAGTAGCTCGAAACCTGAGGTCACCAACCTAGAAGGGGAAGCCAAGGGGAAAGGTACTAGCAGTGATTCCGTGTTAGCTAGCAAAGTAGAAGCTTTGGAGAGAACCATAAAAGGGATTCGCAGGGCTGATGACATGGTCGATGTGCGGACTCTATCCCTGTTTCCAATGGCTCGTATTCCACTACAATTCAAGATGCCGGAGTTAGAAAAGTTCGATGGGACGGGTTGCCCTAAGACTCATTTGAAGATGTACGTGCGAGCTATACACCCTCGAGGGGCTACTGACGAGCTTTTAGCTCAAATGTTCCATGAAACCTTGGCCACTTCTGCTTTGAAATGGTTCTTATCCTTGGATGAGAATAGAACCCGGACTTGGGAAGACATATGCAATGAGTTTTCAGAGCACTACAAGTATAACACAGAGGTGGACGTTACTCGAAGGGACCTAGAAACTACCAAGCAAGGGGCTTATGAAACTTTCTCCGCTTACATTACAAGGTGGAGACAAAAGGCGTCGAGAATGACGGATAGGCCGAATAAGGAGGACCAAATTCAGTTAGTGGTTAAGAACCTGCTGCCCGTGTATCACAAGCACCTATTTGCCCATTATTTCCCAAATTTCAAAGCTCTCATTGGGGCTGGCACGTAGGTTGAAGATGCTATCAATGATGGGACAATCAAGACTGAGGAAGTGAGGAGTCGCAAGACAAACTTTACTGGGAAGAACAATGCCGAGGTCAACACCATAACTCAACCAATCCAACCCTTTTCTCTCAATGATGTCAACCCACCTCGCCAATTCACTGACCTATTCATGCCACTCGAAAGAGTCCTTGAAAAGCTCATAAGTCGTGACCTATTGAAGCCACTCGACCCAAGACCTCCACCAAATCCCTTACCCAAGAGCTACAATGAGAATGAGTACTGCAAGTACCACCAATCCAAAGGCCATGCCACCAATCGCTGTATTCGCCTTCGTCACCAAGTCCAAGATCTCATTGACAAGCAAGTCATTTCACCACCAACCCGTCCGAATGTCACCCGTAATCCTCTCCCATCACACAACAACACACCCCCACCTAACACCATAAATGCCATTGGGGTTGAATCCTTTCGCCCTCGCCATCCCATAAGACAATACACTCCGCTCCCCATGACCTTAACCCGTCTCTTCACCATTTGCCGCAATAACAGCCTTATCATGCCACTTCCACCAAAGCCAAGACCATCAACCCCTCACCAATATTGCCAATACCATCGTGCACCCGGCCATGACACCGAGGCTTGTTCTATACTAAAGAAGATCATCCAAGACCTCATTGACTAAAAGGTTTTGTTGTTGCCAAAGAAATCTATCCAACAAGAGCTGAAAGAAAGATATGAAGCAGGGGATCCTCAGGTTGGCCTATTAGGTGAAGCGTCGGGGAAATATGATTACTATGTGCTGTACTCAAGCCCAAGTCCGATATCAGATGAGCCGACAGTCCCTTCAGGTTGGGATGACTTGCCGACAGAGATGGAGAGCATTGACATGATAGAATAGGATAACTTAATGAATGACTCCGAGGAAGTCCATGACATATGGGCTAGCGATGATGAGTTGGACCATATAACCAGAGGGGGTCGCCATTTCAAGCCTCCCCACCTAGAATCTGAAAATCCGTTAGAAGATTTGGAAGGGCAGAGGCGTCCTAGCTTGCAAGAAGAAGAGGATGAAATGCTTAGGCAGCTGAAGAAGACTAATGCCAACATTACTATTTGGGGCTTGCTCATGGCCTCGCATATGCACAGACAGACCGTGTTGAAACTGTTGAATCAGATACAAGTGCCTGTTGACACATCCCCCGAGGGATTGGTACATTTGGTGAATCCAACTCCCAAGAACTCAACCATCGTGTTCACCGATGTAGACCTACCTAAAAGCGGGCCGAGCCATTCTCAAGCTCTCTATGTGACCGTTGACACTATGGGGAAGAGGGTTCCCACCGTTCTTATCGACAATGGGTCCGCACTGAATGTATGTCCTCTCCGAACTGCCACTGTTTTGGGTTTGGGACCCACTGATTTCACACCATCTGAGCAGACCGTAAGAGCTTATAACAACACCCGCCGAGAAGTAATAAGGGTAGTTACTTTGCCTCTTATCATGGGACCCACTGAATTTAGGGTAGAATTCCAAGTGTTGGATGTGCCGTCATGTTTCAACTTGTTGTTAGGCCGACCTTGGATCCATCCTGCTGGGGCTGTGCCATCTTCACTCCATCAAAAGGTAAAGTTTCCTTATGAAGGAGCCATAGTAACACTTCAAGGGGACTATGAATTGAAACTCGCAGGTGTGCCTATATGTGAGATACAACCTGAATCAGCAGCGATACCGCTATCTGGGTTTGACTATGTCCAATGCATTGAAAAAGAGCTCGAAAAGGGTGAATTAATACCCTTGGACTTTTGCCCCCATGGCAACTTGCACGTCGGTGAAATAATGAGAAAGATGAGTTTCTTTCCAGGCATGGGGCTAGGGCGTCGCCAACAAGGGATCCCTACGTCTATTCAAAGCCGTGTCACCTCATACACTTTTGGGCTAGGATATGAGCCCTCTAGAAATGATCATGCAGAAATGCTAAAGAGGAACAAGGAGAAAGTAAGAGCCAAAGCCGAGGGAAGGGTGCCAGACCTGAGAATCTCGCCATACCGACCTACTTTGAATGGTTACTTCGTCAAAGAAGGGGATGATTTTCTATATTGCGGGTTTCCAGAGCCCACCTTTGACCAAGCTACCAAGATCCGAGTTCCGGGTTTTGAAATCTTCTTCACCGAATGGTATCCAATCACAGCTGAAATGGTGGATGACGATGCCATCAATGATGAGTTCTGGGAAAAGAAAGAGGAGGACTGGGCAGAGAACCTTGATGCAGGGGCTATGACTGAAATGTTCCAAGACATGATCCTCATCATGGAAGACTCAACCATTGAAGAACTCCAGGGTTCGTCCATTAGCCATGCTACCTTGCCACTCCTGAATTGGTACCTTGAATGTGGTGTCGTTGCGGAGATCCATGAAGAAGAAGACCTTGGCCTACCTGATAGCAGCTTGTAGGTGTCTTAGTTTAGTAATATTTCCCTAATTCAATAAGATGTATCTACTTTACTCACTTTGTGGAGTCATAGAATTGATACAGATTTGTTTGTTTTCCTTCTTTCTTTTGTGTGTCATTCCCATTATTCCTAGTCAATAAAGTGTGCTTTCTTTCTCTATATATGCAGTGTCTCTTTTCTCTCCTCTATGGATATTTATGGCATGGATATAGATCCTAAGAACGATGTCCCCCCGGAGCTCGTTGAGCAAAGGAAAAGGGGCGTCACCGAACCTAATATGGATGAATTGGAATCAATCAACTTAAGGACGAATGAATTGCCAAGAATAGTTAAAATTGGGAAAACCTTCTCCCCCGTTGAAAAAGAAAAGATGATCTCCCTCTTGAAAGCCAACATTATGGCTTTTGCATGGTCTTATGAAGACATGCCTGGCATCGACCCCGATATTGTGCAACACTATATCCCCACTAATTCCCTAAAGAAGCCGGTAAAGCAGAAACTCAGAAGATTAAAACCAGAATGGGCTCTAAAAGTAAAAGAAGAGGTAACTAAACAACTAGACACGGGTTTCCTCCAAGTTGTGGAGTACCCCGAGTGGTTGTCGAATATAGTGCCTGTGCCTAAAAAAGATGGGAAAGTGAGGATGTGTGTCGACTTCCGAGATCTCAACGCCGCGAGCCCTAAGGATGACTTTCCTTTACCCCATATCAACGTGTTGGTAGATAGCACGGTGGGACATGCACTCCTCTCCTTCATGGACGGATTCTCCGGGTATAACCAGATAAAGATGGCGCCTCAAGACATGGGGAAAACAGCCTTTATCACGCAATGGGGAACGTACTGTTACAAGGTAATGCCTTTTGGCTTAAGAAACGCTGGGGCTACTTACCAAAGAGCAGCTACGACTCTATTGCATGATATGATCCATAAGGAAGTCGAGGTTTATGTCGATGATATGATCGTAAAGTCCGTGGATAGAGAAGGGCATTTCAAGGCACTAGAGAAATTCCTAGAGCGAGCAAAAAAGTACAATCTCCGTCTCAACCCACAGAAGTGCGCTTTTGGTGTCACTGCAGGCAAGTTATTGGGGTTTATGATCACTCAGAGAGGTATCGAAGTGGACCCAGGGAAGATAAAAGCTATTGTGGAGATGGAGCCGCCTAGCACTGAGAAGCAGATCCGGGGTTTTCTGGGAAGAGTTCAATACATAAGCCGATTCATTGCCAACTTAACCATGGTTTGCGAACCAATCTTCAAATTGCTTAAGAAAGGTGTGCCAAAAGTATGGAACGAAGAATGCCAAGAGGCCTTTGAGACCATTAAGAGATACTTGAGCAATCCTCCAATCTTAGTTCCCCCACGGCAAGGTGCGCCACTTTTGTTATACTTAACGGTCACCGAAACCGCGACGGGGGCTATGTTAGCTCAATATCTCGAAGGGTCTACAAAGGAGAATGCCATCTATTACTTAAGCAAGAAAATGACAGACTATGAAGTGAAGTACAATGCGATTGAAAAAGCTTGTGTGGCACTAGTATGGGCGACGCAGAAACTCCGACACTACATGATGTCCTTCGAAGTGTTCTTGATAAGTCGCATGGACCCGTTGAAGTACCTGGTAGAAAGGCCAGTATTGTCATTCAGAACTGCTCGATGGTCAATTCTCCTCAATGAATTCGACATCAAGTGCGTGAGTCAGAAGTCTATCAAGGGAAGCGTCATCGCAGACTACCTAGCCAGCTGTCCGGTGTCATCATCCGCTCCGTTCAACGATCAATTCCCAGATGAGGACGTGCTAGAGATTGGTAGAAAAACTTGGAGAGTATACTTCGATGGGGCAGCCAATAAGAAAGGTTATGGGATAGGAGTCCTGCTGGTCTCACCCGAAGAGGCATTTACACCGTTAGCGGTCAAGTTGGGGTTCGAAGCTACCAACAACATTGCTGAGTATGAGGCCTGTATCCTAGCACTGGAAGCGGCACTTGAATTGGGGATCAAAGAATTGGAAGTGTTCGGGGACTCAGCACTAATCATTTGCCAGATAAAAGGGGAATGGAAAACTCGAGATGAGAAATTGTTGCCTTACCATGCCTATCTGGAAGCTCTAACCAAGGAGTTCTCAGAGATAGAGTTCAACTACCTTTCAAGAAACAAGAACCAGTTCGCCGATGCCTTGGCGACCCTAGCATCCATGGTGGAGATACCTGAAGGGGGAAATGTGAAGCCATTGGTGATAGAATGCCGAGACAAGCCTGTGTACTGTTATGCAATCCGAGAAGGAGAGGTAAATGATGGCCGTCCGTGGTTCCATGACATAAAGAAGTTCATTGAAGAAAGGGAATACCCAGAAGGAGCATCTCGTATCAATAGAAAAACCCTAAGGTGGTTGGCGAGTCGCTATGTACTTTGTGGAGGAAAGCTATATCAAAGATCATACGACGGGATCCACCTGCTGTGTGTCACCGAGGAGGAAGCCGAGCATCTGATTAAAGAAATCCATGAAGGGACAGGGGCTCCGCATATGAATGGCTATATGTTAGCTAAGAAAATCATGAGGTTAGGCTATTATTGGTCCACCATGGAAAGAGATTGCCACGCACATGTCAAGAAGTGCCACAAATGCCAACTGTTCGCCAGTGGACAACATTTGCCTTCTATGCCTTTAACGAGTATGTCATCACCTTGGCCATTCGCGGTATGGGGGATAGATATCATCGGACAGATCAAGCCAAAGGCATCAAATGGGCATAAATACATCCTGGTCGCCATCGACTACTTCACTAAGTGGGTGGAAGCAGCGTCCTTCAAGACCTTGAATTCCAAGAAGGTAGCACAGTTCATACAGTACAGCATCATCTATCGATATGGGGTACCGCATGAAGTTATCTCAGACAATGGCCAGCACTTTCGGAAAGAAACCCATGAGCTCTTGCAAAAGTATGGCATAGCCCACCATCTGTCGTCACCATACCGTCCTCAGACTAATGGAGCGGTGGAAGCAGCTAACAAGAACATCAAGAAGATACTACAGAAGACTGCGAACTCACACACAGACTGGCATGAGAAGTTGCCATTGGCTCTATGGGGTTACAGAACATCAATAAGGTCATCAACAGGGGCTACCCCTTATTCTCTAGTTTATGGAATGGAGGCCGTGTTGCCAGTTGAATTGGAAGTTCCTTCACTAAGAGTTGCCGTGGAGAGCCAGATAACAGAAGTGGACTGGGTTAAGAGCCGCTATGATGAGTTAGCTTTGCTGGATGAAAGGCGTTTAAGGGCGCTGTATCATGTTCAGGGGTATCAACGGAGAGTTGCCAGAGCATTCAACAAGCATGTCAAAGATCGAGGTCTAAAGAAAGGGGATGTAGTGCTGAAAGAAATCAGAGCTCCAGTGTTCGATCCGCGGGGAAAATTCAAGCCAAGTTGGGGTGGGCCATACATTATCAAAGAAATATTGCCAGCAGGGGCTATTCGCCTCATGGATTTAGATGGAATTGAGTTCGCTCGTCCAACTAATTTGGATCAATTAAAGAAATATCATGTTTGAAGCCTGCTAGGTTGAAAACCCGTAAGGGCGGCCTAGGCAAAAGTTAAGGCATAAGAACTACGTAAGACCTGATTCTCCATTCCAAAACAAAAAAAAACAAAAAACAAAAAAAAAAAAGAAGAAAAAAAAACCATGGAGATACGTAGGCAACCCATAAAGTTACCTTGGGTGCGGTCTAAATCAAACAAGAAAATCCCAAATTTGATTTATTATTGGCAATTTATTCAAAACTGAAATTGATTGACATAGCAATTCATTGGTATTAAGAAAAAGAACTATAAATATGCCATAAATATCCTATTCTATTGAGTCTTCTATTTTCTTGAGCCTCTTTGCAGCTCGCTCTTCAGCTTTCTTCTCCTCTCTTGCATGTCTTCTTTTCTTCCTCAAGTCGTGTTCATAAGCTGCTATCACTGCTTCCATAATATCTTCTCTGCAAGGTCCAAGTTCATTGTTCTTGATAAGTCCAAAAATCCTTTCTCTTCGAGTAGTCTCTCTCTCACCTAAATTGCTTTTCAACCATTCCTTATACTTTGAGCTCATCATATACGGACCATCAGTATTCGTAACTTGGGTTAGTATCAACTTGCTAGGCCATCGGTCCTTCGCCCAAGTCACTACAGAAAGACCCGCGGGCACCACAGGATAGTCACCTTTCAAGGAAGTGGGTATGGTTTGCATGGCGCCCATCTGACGCAGAACCCTTGAAGGCCAATAAAAAGAAGTAGACCTCAGTCCTATGAGTCTCACCATGGCGCATCCAAAAGTCCGCAGAAGCACCTGGTCACTGCAGCCCCATATGAATACAAACCACTTGACACTCCTCCAAGAAAGGGTTTGGAAGTAACCTAGCCAATCTCTCAATGAAAATTGCCCAGGTAGTTCAATGCGGCGAAGGCAGTAATGCTGGGGCTTGTATGGTGTAATGGCAACTGGTGACAAGAAATTCAGTCTTTCAAGCAACCACATCTGCAGTAGAATGGGGCTACCTCCTAAAGGAACCTTTGGGTCCTCATGAGTTTTATCCAAACCATTCAGGGTTTCAGCTAGCACCATGGGAATCAAGTTATGGCCCTTGGCAAGGAGAGGAATCAAGTCACAGATTTGAATGGGAACATGTGGAGTACCAGTGGAAATAAGAAAACGACCAATGAGGCAAAAGGCAAGAGCATGCTTAATAGGAAAGGTAAAATTCAGAATACCTTTACTATCATAAGCTAAAAAAGAGGTTGCCAATTTCATCAAGTCTACCATATAGTCCTTTACAAACGTAGAGGCATATTGTGGGTGAATCCCTAGTAGATTGGAGAAAGAAGTAAGAAAGCTTGGGCGAGGAGTAGGGAGAATGAAAGGACCTACCGTTGAAACTCCATACAATGCACAGAATTCCTCCATGGTTGGGCACAGTTCTTCATAGTTGAAGCGGAACACATGAACTTGAGGATCCCAAAAATATGTAGCAGCAGTCAAGAGGTTCGTTTCAAGCCTCACATGCCTCAAGGAGAGCAATGGATCCAAGCCAAAGCACTTGAACTCAGATTTTGCTTCAGCACTCATAACTCTCAAAAACCCTCCTAAAAATTTGTCTAGAGCCTCCATAATTTCTAATGAATGAATACAAGTAGGTTTAGGAACCTCTTGGATGTGTTTTTATAGGGAAAAGGTCACAAATCCAAGTTCAAATAGGAAAAAATCCATCAGAATAGGAAGTTTCCTATTCAAAGTGGGATTTCCGCTTCGGGCTCGGGTAACCACCCAGGCCTGGGCGGCTAGCCTCCCGAGGCCTGGTGGTCACCCAAGCCACTTTGTTTTGGTTTTGCTTCTCGCTTTGTCTCGCCTTGACGCGTGATCAAACCTCCTTCCAAATGAGATATTCAACACTTTTTGAGCTTAAAATCAATCAAATTCCATCTTGAAATCAATTCCTTGAATTGATTTTATGTTCAAAAGGGTTGAATATATTTCCCCTGTGTCGTGCCAACTCAAGTGACAATGTGTTAAGTCACTTTCCTCTTGCACCATGCCTGTTCAATCTTGATAAATTGATCATATATCCTCATTTCAAATCTTGATTTTTCATCCTACTTGGTTGAATATATTCATCGCTTGAATGTGTTCTTCCATTTCAAAAGTGTATTCACCCTTTGAATATGCTTCTCAGTTTCAAATTCTCATTTTCTATCATTCTTGATTGAATATATTCATCACTTGAATATATTCTTCCATTTCAAAAGCATGTTCGCCCATTGAATATGCTTCCTAGTTTCAGATCCTCATTATCACTTACTTGGTTAAGTATATCCATCGCTTGGGTATATTTCTCCATTTCAATGGTATACTCATCACTTGAGTATACTTCTCAGATATTTGGTCACTTACTTGGTTAAGTATATCCATCGCTTGGGTATATTTCTCCATTTCAATGGTATGTTCATCACTTGAACATACTTCTCAGATTATTTGTCACTTACTTGGTTAAATATATTCATCACTTGAATATATTTCTCCATTTCAATGGTATACTCATCACTTGAGTATACTTCTCAGATTATTCTCTATCTTACTTGCTTAAGTACATCCATCGCTTGGATATATTTCTCTATTTCAATGGTATGTTTATCACTTAAACATACTTGTCACTTACTTGGTTAAGTATATCCATCACTTGGATATATTTCTCTATTTCAATGGTATGTTTATCACTTAAACATACTTGTCACTTACTTGGTTAAGTATATTCGTGACTAGAATATATTTCTCCATTTCAATGGTGTACTCATCACTTGAGTACACTTCTCAGATTATTCTTATTTTACTTGGTTAAATATATCCGTCGTTTGGATATATTTCTCCATCTCAATGGTATGCTCATCACTTGAGTGTATTTCTCAGCTTACTTGGTTAAATATATCCATCACTTGGATACATTTCTCCATTTCAAAAGTATGTTCATCACTTGAACGTACTTCTCAGTCTTTTTCAATCATTAAGTATACTCATCACTTGAGTATATTTCTCAGCATCTTTTTCATCACTTGGTTAAATATGTTCGTGACCTGAATATATTTCTCCATTTCAAAAGTACACTCATCACTTGAATACACCTCTCAGATTATTCTTATCCTACTTGGTTAAAGATATCCATCGCTTGGATATATTTCTCCATTTCAAAGGTATATTCATCACTTGAATATATTCTTCCATTTCAAAAGCATGTTCGCCCATTGAATATGCTTCCTAGTTTCAGATCCTCATTATCACTTACTTGGTTAAGTATATCCATCGCTTGGGTATATTTCTCCATTTCAATGGTATACTCATCACTTGAGTATACTTCTCAGATATTTGGTCACTTACTTGGTTAAGTATATCCATCGCTTGGGTATATTTCTCCATTTCAATGGTATGTTCATCACTTGAGCATACTTCTCAGATTATTTGTCACTTACTTGGTTAAATATATTCATCACTTGAATATATTTCTCCATTTCAATGGTATACTCATCACTTGAGTATACTTCTCAGATTATTCTCTATCTTACTTGCTTAAGTACATCCATCGCTTGGATATATTTCTCTATTTCAATGGTATGTTTATCACTTAAACATACTTGTCACTTACTTGGTTAAGTATATTCGTGACTAGAATATATTTCTCCATTTCAATGGTGTACTCATCACTTGAGTACACTTCTCAGATTATTCTTATCTTACTTGGTTAAATATATCCGTCGTTTGGATATATTTCTCCATTTCAATGGTATGCTCACCACTTGAGTATACTTCTCAGATTTCATTCTCAGATTACTTGGTTAAATATATCCATCGCTTGGATATATTTCTCTCCATTTCAATGGTATGCTCACCACTTGAGTATACTTCTCAGATTTCATTCTCAGATTACTTGGTAAAATATATCCATCGCTTGGATATATTTCTCCATTTCAATGGTATGCTCACCACTTGAGTATACTTCTCAGATTTCATTCTCACATTACTTAGTTAAATATATTCGTGACCTGAATATATTTCTCCATTTCAGTGGTATACTCATCACTTGAGTATACTTCTCAGATATTTTGTCACTCACTTGGTTAAATATATTCGTGACTTGAATATACTTCTCCATTTCCAAGGTACGTTCATCACTTGAATGTACTTTTCAGATCTCATTCTCATCACTTGGTTAAATATATTCGTGACTAGAATATATTTCTCCGTTTCAAAAGTATGTTCATTCGTAGTGGCTTGAATATGCTTCTCTTATCAATTCTTAACCCCCAGTGGTTTAAGTATACTCATGACTTGAGTACACTTCCTTATTTCAGTCTCAGGTTTTCAACCTCCCATCATTGTTGGTATCAGTGTGTGATTTCTCCGGGCTTTTTGGCCAAAAATGGGTTGTTCTTTATCATTGGTTCACAAGTGTAACTTGTTCGCCAATGAAGGGCTTCTGTCACACCCCATTTTTGCACCACCTTACTAGGGCTCATCATTCCATGCATGTTTTTGTTTTGTTTTTGAGTCTAGTCACTTGCATTAGTTTTCTAGAGTCACAAGGACAATGGATATGAATTTTGGTTCAAATTGGAGTTGATCTTGAGGGATAATAAGAGCTTTTGTGACTTGAGGGGCATAATTGTCTTTTAAGTCCCAAACTTTTCATTTGACCTTGGAATGATCTCCAAATTGTCAATTGGAGTTCATATGGATGCATATGAGTACTTAAGTCCCGTGGCCCTGATGATGAGTTTAGTGTGGTTATTTACGGATTATCCTTGAAGAATTAGTACGAATCACAGCATGAGATTTTTGGTTAAAATGAAAAGAAAATTATTTTATTAAATTAGCCATTTTTATCATGACACTAACACGTGTACGTATGTGATGAGTGTGTGTACGCACATACAATACATGTGCATGCGTGTTAGCGGTCAGTCTCCCAATTTTTATAAAAGACAATTTCCTTTTCCTATTCAGATTAGAAGTCTTTTATCATTATAAAATACCTTTTGATTATTCTCCAAGGAAACCTAGTCCAGGAAGGAAAGGGAAACTCCAGATTTCAGCTATAAATACTCTCTTAATGTCTTTAAACAAGGGGGAGGAGAAGAGGGTTTGGAGGGAGTGAAATTCGTCATAATTCAGTAGCAGATTTTCTGAAAACCAGCAGTCGTATTTTAATCATAACGTTTTCATCCGAAGTCAGAATTTGATGAAATTGGTCTTGTTAGAAAGATAATTCAATTCTATACAACTTTGTATTTCACAAGCTTTGTCCAAATCCAACGTTTTCATACCCAAAAACGCGATTGAAGTTGCTGCTGCTGCAAAGTGACGAAAATCACTTTTCTTTTCTCTTGTTCTCTTTTTGTTTTCTATTTCTTTTCAAAGTTGAGCGAGTTTTGATCTCTTTGCTGTGATACCACTTTGACAAAGAGGAGGATTCGTGTTGGTTTGATTCACTCTAAAGACCTGAGGAGCCACGAACAATTACAAACACAAAGGAAGGCCCTTCCTAAGGTATTCTCCTTCTCTATTCAAGCTTAAACTAGGTCTTCATATGGGTTAGGCTTATTGCATGTTAAAGGTAACTTTTTTATCATGTATTAACACTCTAGCTAGTTAATATACATGAAATATCTATTTTTTATCTACTGCTTAGCATGCTTTAGCGCTGTTCTTTAGGTTTTTAATGCATAGTTATGATTCTTGTGCTCCTGTTTGTCCTTGTGCTAGGATTAGTGTCATTGCATGTTAGAGTTAGGATTTTCATCATGTTATATTGCTTTAGTTAGTTAATATGAATGATTTAATTTCTGTTTAGTTTGGTTTTAGCATGATTAAAGTATGTTTTGTATATTTTTAAGCATATTTGTGAGTTTAGGGTTTTAGAGTCATTGTTTTGTGTTTGTTTTCATATAGCATGATAAAGTAGACTTTTTTTATTTGGTTTTTCTTCGTGTTTGCTGTATATGTTTTTCATATGGAGTAAACATGATAGTTTTGCATGCATGTTAGTATGTTTTAGGGTTTTTATGCATGATATGGTTCTAGGAATATGTTAGGACTTATTATTGTTCGCTGTTTTTGCTATTGGCATGCTTAGTGGATGATTTTAGGTCATAATACTATTCTGTCCAGATTTGCATGTTAGTGTTTTTGCATGGTTTTGAGCACTTGTAAGGGTGCAAATAGGTGTGGTATTTGTCCTATGGCAAATAGGGCTGCTTATGTCTGAAATAGCTAATGTTTGGAGTAATTGCGCTCAGGTAAGTGGGTGTGAAGGTGCCCCAATTCACCTTTCTTCCTTATCCCTTCTCTTCTCCCTATTTAGGGTTAATTTTTAATATGATCCTATGGTTTAATTAGAGGTTTCCTTCATAAACAAAATTCTGGTTTTTATTAAGGTTTCCATTTTGTGGATTTCTTTCCTAAAATCAAACTTTCTATCAATTCTCTTTTGATCAAATAAGGAAACCTAGGGTTTTTACCATAGGTTTGTATTAGGATTTAACCTTAGTTCTAATCGAACTACGTGGACTTTGATCCATGTATTTCGTTGCATGGTACGTAGGCGCTCTTCGTGAGGCTCAAGTCCGTTCTAGGATCCAAGCATCCTAGGTTTATTTTTGTTTTCTTTTCTTCTTTTTCTTTTTATGTTTTTATGTGCTTATTATGCATGGATGGATGAATGAAATATATATTATGCATGCAATTCTTGTGATGATATACTTGCTGATTTTTGTATGGAAAGATCTTGATTTAGCCCAAATGAACTGAGAGACCGAAAGGGTGACATGGGTGCCTATAGGCTTTGCCTAGAACCTTCCCATGTCATAACTTAGCCTCCGAATCCCCGATTTCTTTGGTTTTCAAAAGATTGGTTTTTGCCTTTCCTTTTTTATGGAGTCATTCAAATTGTTTTCCTAAAACAAACTATTTTTAGGGTTTTCCTTGTTTCCTTTAAAAAATAAGGTGGCGACTCCTTTCCTTTTTCTTTTTCAAACCCATTTTCTTTCAATCCCTTGTGGGCCCAATTTCCGGGGTTCACAAATGTGTTTAAACATGAAATCACTTATAGTGTGTTCTAGTATACATATTTTACATAGGATATGATGATTGCACCTCCCCATAACGACTTTTTTACGTGAAATTATCTTAGGATAGTTTTACTTAAGAAAGCTCGTCATAGGATGGCCTGTTTTCATATTTTACATAAAATGTCATCTTTTTGGTAAGAATAGACTTTACTATCATGTTTATTGATATTATTGGGGTCTCTCATGATTGTTAGTGTGTCTTTGATAGGTTTTTAGGCATGTTAGTTAGGTCATTGCATGTAGGATTGAGTTGGGGTCGTTAGTTATTCATTATTCTTGTTATTTGCATGATTAATGGACAATTTTAGGCTTTGATATGATTCTGTCCAAATTAGTATTTTGTTCTCTTTGTATGGTTGTATGCAAACAGGTACAATAATTGCCTTATTGCAAATAAGGTTGTTATCGCTTTAGCATGCTATCGCTTAGAGAAAATTGCACAAGGTAAGTAGGGTATGAAGTGCCCTAATTCAATTTTCTTAACTTTTCTTTCTCTTCTCCCTCATAGGGTTATTCTCTAATAGAGGGATATAGTGAATTCTAGGGTTTCTTTCCACCCCTTTTCAAAAAGTTTGTATCTTTTACTGAATTTTTATTAAGAATTATTTGTCTTTGAAAATCTCTATGGAAGGAAACCTAAGGTTTACCATAACTCTCTATTAGGATTTAACCCTATTCTAATCGAACTACATAGACTTTGATCCATGTATTTCCATGCATGGTACGTAGGCGCTCAATTGATGTTCAAGGCCGCCCTAGGATACTAAGTATCCTAGGTTTTCTTTTTCTTTTATCCATTTATCCATCATATATGATTGCTAGAGGAGTAGGATGGATTTGTGAATGATTTGCATGCTGTATTTTATTGATTGATATTGATTTGCATGTGATTAAGTCATTAAGTTAGCCTAATCAAATTAAGAGACCAACTCGGGCGATGTAGGTGCCCATGGGCTTCGCCTAGAACCTTCCCACGTCATAACTTAGCCCACGAATCCAATTTTCTGGTTTTGAAAACTTTACTTTTCCTTTAATGGAGTCATATGGTTTTGAAAATAAAACATTTTTATGGTTTTCCTCTTTTCCTTAAAAATGAGGTGGCGACTCCCTTTCATTTGTTGTCTTTTAAAAACCTAAACTCTTATGGGCGCTGTGCTTTTTCGTGGGTTCACAGTTTGGTGACTCCACTGGGGATATCGAGGGCTAGACTCATTTAATTTGATTGGACAAAATTAATTTCTTATTGTTTAATAAAATCAATCACTTGCATCCGCTTGATTGTGTGCTTTCATTCACTACATTGTGTGCGCAATTGTTGCATGATGACTCGATTGTCCCTCGATGTATCTGTGAACCCTGGAAATTGGGCCCACAAGGGATTGAAAGAAAGTGGATTTGAAAAAGAAAAAGGAAAGGAGTCGCCACCTTATTTTTTAAAGGAAACAAGGAAAACCCTAAAAGTAGTTTGTTTTAGGAAAACAATTTGAATGACTCCATAAAAAAGGAAAGGCAAAAACCAATCTTTTGAAAACCAAAGAAATCGGGGATTCGGAGGCTAAGTTATGACATGGGAAGGTTCTAGGCAAAGCCTATAGGCACCCATGTCACCCTTTCGGTCTCTCAGTTCATTTGGGCTAAATCAAGATCTTTCCATACAAAAATCAGCAAGTATATCATCACAAGAATTGCATGCATATCATATATTTCATTCATCCATCCATGCATAATAAGCACATAAAAACAGAAAAAGAAAAAGAAGAAAACAAAACAAAAATAAACCTAGGATGCTTGGATCCTAGAACGGACTTGAGCCTCACGAAGAGCGCCTACGTACCATGCAACGAAATACATGGATCAAAGTCCACGTAGTTCGATTAGAACTAAGTTTAAATCCTAATACAAACCTATGGTAAAAACCCTAGGTTTCCTTATTTGATCAAAAGAGAATTGATAGAAAGTTTGATTTTAGGAAAGAAATCCACAAAATGGAAACCTTAATAAAAACCAGAATTTTGTTTATGAAGGAAACCTCTAATTAAACCATAGGATCATATTAAAAATTAACCCTAAATAGGGAGAAGAGAAGGGATAAGGAAGAAAGGTGAATTGGGGCACCTTCACACCCACTTACCTGAGCGCGATTACTCCAAACATTAGCTATTTCAGACATAAGCAGCCCTATTTGCCATAGGACAAATACCACACCTATTTGCACCCTTACAAGTGCTCAAAACCATGCAAAAACACTAACATGCAAATCTGGACAGAATAGTATTATGACCTAAAATCATCCACTAAGCATGCCAATAGCAAAAACAGCGAACAATAATAAGTCCTAACATATTCCTAGAACCATATCATGCATAAAAACCCTAAAACATACTAACATGCATGCAAAACTATTATGTTTACTCTATATGCAAGACATATACAGCAAACACGAAGAAAAACCAAATAAAAAAGTCTACTTTATCATGCTATATGAAAACAAACACAAAACAATGACTCTAAAACCCTAAACTCACAAATATGCTTAAAAACTCACAAGACATACTTTAATCATGCTAAAACCAAACTAAACAGAAATTAAATCATGCATATTAACTAACTAAAGCAATATAACATGATGAAAATCCTAACTCTAACATGCAATGACACTAATCCTAGCACAAGGACAAACAGGAGCACAAGAATCATAACTATGCATTAAAAACCTAAAGGACAGCCTTAAAGCATGCTAAACAGTAGATAAAAAATAGATATTCCATGTATATTAACTAGCTAGAGTGTTAATACATGATAAAAAAGTTACCTTTAACATGCAATAAGCCTAACCCATATGAAAACCTAGTTTAAGCTTGAATAGAGAAGGAGAATACCTTAGGAAGGGCCTTCCTTTGTGTTTGTAATTGTTCGTGGCTCCTCAGGTCTTTAGAGTGAATCAAACCAACACGAATCCTCCTCTTTGTCAAAGTGGTATCACAGCAAAGAGATCAAAACTCACTCAACTTTGAAAAGAAATAGAAAACAAAAAGAGAACAAGAGAAAAGAAAAGTGATTTTCGTCACTTTGCAGCAGCAGCAACTTCAATCTCGTTTTTGGGTATGAAAACGTTGGATTTGGACAAAGCTTGTGAAATACAAAGTTGTAGAGAATTGAATTATCTTTCTAACAAGACCAATTTCATCAAATTCTGACTTCGGATGAAAAAGTTATGATTAAAATACGACTGCTGGTTTTCAGAAAATCTGCTGCTGAATTATGACGAATTTCACTCCCTCCAAACTCTCTTCTCCTCCCCCTTGTTTAAAGACATTAAGAGAGTATTTATAGCTGAAATCTGGAGTTTCCCTTTCCTTCCTGGACTAGGTTTCTTTGGAGAATAATCAAAAGGTATTTTATAATGATAAAAGACTTCTAATCTGAATAGGAAAAGGAAATTGTCTTTTATAAAAATTGGGAGACTGACCGCTAACACGCATGCACATGTATTGTATGTGCGTACACACACTCATCACATACGTACACGTGTTAGTGTCATGATAAAAATGGCTAATTTAATAAAATAATTTTCTTTTCATTTTAACCAAAAATCTCATGCTGTGATTCGCACTAATTCTTCAAGGATAATCCGTAAATAACCACACTAAACTCATCATCAGGGCCACGGGACTTAAGATGACAACCGGTACAAAATTGAACCTAGAAATACCTCATATGCATCCATATGAACTCCAATTAACAATTTGGAGATCATTCCAAGGTCAAATGAAAAGTTTGGGACTTAAAAGACGATTATGCCCCTCAAGTCACAAAAGCTCTTATTATCCCTCAAGATCAACTCCAATTTGAACCAAAATTCATATCCATTGTCCTTGTGACTCTAGAAAACTAATGCAAGTGACTAGACTCAAAAACCAAACAAAAACATGCATGAAATGATGAGCCCTAGTAAGGTGGTGCAAAAATGGGGTGTGACAGTATCCTTGCTAACTGATAGCCTAGTTCGACCTTGGTTTTCATGATTCCATGTGTTGGGCGAAGCTATCAAACCTCTCTTACCAAGTACCCTTGGGCTTGCCCTTAGGTATATCAAATGGATCAATCACGTACTGTTGGACCCACGCGGCATTCCTGATGTCACATGTGGTTAGGTATAAAGATTGATACAAGCAAAGTTGAGGACCCCAGCCTACCCTTTTAAAAAGAAGAGAATGCATGTAATGGGCCTTCTAGGACACCATTAGATCACCTATATGCACACACATTGTTGTGATGATATGCTACCATGTTTGTGATATGTTGTCATGCTTTGTTGATTGAGTGGGTAATTAAAGGGAACTTTACATCTTACACCCTTAATATGTACCCTTCCCCATAATCCCTGCAAGGGTAATTGGTTAAGAGAACTAATTAAGTGTGGACGTTGTAAAAATCTTTAGATAATTATGGAAGCTTAGGATGGACCCTTAGGCTGAAAAATTGAGTGTTTGCCCTTACGTTAGAGGGAGAGACGTGCTGGCTTGGATCTGTAATCAACAAGGGCGCCTAGTCAGTACTGATTCTGTCACCGAGTCAAATATGGCCGAGGAAAGAGCTAGCAACTAGGGTTTTAACCTTAAAGCCATTTTGAAAGCTATGATAGAAAAGCTTGACCACACTGCCTAGGTATCCGAGACCGTGCTCAAGATGGCTTAAGACATTCAACAGAAGATCTCTGAACCTAAATCTAGGGCCCATGCCACTGACAACAATCAAGGATCCAATGATTCTGAATCTGCTGAAGAGCCATTAGGAGAGGGGGAAGAACCACCCAAGACCAAAGAAGGGGAAACCAAGGCCACATCAAGAGAGAATTTAATTGTGCTAGCAAACAAGGTTGAGGCCTTAGAGCGAACTTTGAAAGGAATCCGCAGATCTGATGATATGGTGGACATCCGTACTTTGCCCTTATTCCCAAAGGCCCGCATTCCACTACAGTTCAAGATGCTAGAATTGGAAAAATTCGATGGGATAGGCTTTCCAAAGACCCACCTCAAGATGTATGTAAGAGCTATGCACCCACGAGGGGCGAACGATGAGTTATTGGCTCAAATGTTTCATGAGTCATTAGCAAGTTCCGCCTTGAAATGGTTTTTTTCATTGGAAGAAAACAAAACCAAGACTTGGGAGGATGTATGCAATGCATTCACGGACCACTACAAGTATAACATCGAAGTGGATGTCACAAAAAGGGACTTAGAAACTACTAAGCAAGGGGTTAATGAGACTGTCTCCGCCTTCATCACTAGGTGGAGACAAAAGGCTTCCAAAATGACAGATAGACCGAATGAGGAAGATTAGATTCAGTTCGTGGTAAAGAATTTGTTGCTCGTATATCATAAGCATCTCTTTGCTCACTACTTTTTGAACTTCAAGGCTCTTGTTGGGGCCGGCACACAGGTTGAAGATGCAATTGCTGATGGAACAATCAAAACGGAGGAGGTCCAAAGGAGTCGAAGGACAAATTTTAGAGGAAAAACCAATGCTAAGGTCAATACCATAACCCAACCTACTCGCCTTTTCTCCCTAAATGATTCTACTTCACCTCGCCAATTCACCGAACTCTATATGCCACTCGAAAGAGTCTTTGAAAAGCTAAGAAGCCGTGACTTTTTGAAACCCCTTGACCCAAGGCCTCCACTAAACCCATTGCCCAAGAACTACAATAAAAATGAGTATTGCAAGTTCCACCAAGCCAAAGGCCACCAAACCAACTGTTGCTATCGCTTCAAGATTTGCTTGGTAAGCAGATCATTTCACCACCCACCGCACCAAATCGCCCAAATGTCACCCGAAATCCCCTCCCCACTCATAATGTACCTCCTCCCAATAACATAAATGCCATCGAGCTTCGCTCGTCCCAATCTTGTCAACCCATAAGACAATACACACCACTTCCCATGACCTTGACTTAGGTTTTCCACCAATATTGCGATAAAAGCCTCATATTGCCACACCATCCAAAGCCAAGACCTTCGATTCCTCACCAATTCTGCTTGTACCACCGTGCACCAGGGCATGATACGGAGAATTGTGTCATATTGAAAAGGTGGTTCAAGACCTTATTGACCAAAAGGTTTTGGTATTGCCAAAGAAATCCGTTCAGCAACAATTGAAAGAAAGGTTCGAGGCAGGAGATCCTAAAGTGGGTTTGCTGGGAGAGTCGTCCAGAAAATTTGATTATTATGTACTCTACCCCGACCCTACTCCTAATGAGCCTATTGTCCCTACAGGTTAGGATGAGTTACCAGAGGAAGTTCAAATGGAAGAAATCGACGTGATCACATAGGATGATCTCATGGGTGACTTGTGTGAGATTGATGATATGTGGATGAGCGATGATGAAGTAGAGCACATAACTAGAGGGGTCGCCATTTCAAGCCTCCACACTTAGAATCTAACAACCCGTTGGGAGAATTAGAAGGTAATCGCTACCTTGACTTATAAGAAGAGGAAGATGAAATGCTTAGGCAATTGAAAAAGACTAATACAAACATCACTATATGGGGTTTGCTCATGGCCTCTTACAAGCACAGGTAGACAATCTTGAAGTTGCTTAACCAAATACAGGTGCCTGTTGACATATCTCCAGAAAATTTAGTGAACTTGGTGAATCCAACCTTGAAGAACTCAACCATTGTGTTCTCAGAAGCAGACCTACCTAAAAGTGGACCTAGCCATTCACAAGCCATGTACATCACTGTTGACACCATGGGAAAGAGAGTTCCAATAGTCTTAATTGACAATGGTTCCGCTCTTAATGTGTACCCTCTCAGAACCGCCACCGTCTTGGGATTGGATCCCACTAATTTCATGCCATCTAGACAAACAGTAAGAGCTTATGATAACACCCATAGAGAAGTGATTGGGATGGTTACCTTGCCATTGATTATGGGACCTACAGAATTTAGAGTAGAATTCCATGTGTTGGATGTGCCATCGTGCTTTAATTTGTTGTTGGGCCGACCTTGGATCCATCCCGCTAGGGCTGTCCCTTCTTCACTACATAAAAAAGTCAAGTTCCCTTATGAAGGGGCCATCGTCACACTTCAAGGTGATTATGACTTGAAGTTGTCAGGGGTACCCATTTGTGAGATCAAACCCGAGCCTGTTGGAGTACCATTGTCTGGGTTCAAGTATGTTCAGTGCATAGAAAAAGAACCCAAACAGAGAGAGTTGTTACCTCTCGACTTTTGCCCTCATGGCAATTTACATGTTGGGAAAATAATGAAGAAAATGAGTTTCTTCCCAGGCATGGGACTAGGACGTTGTCAACAAGGCATACCGCGATCCATTCAAAGCCGTGTTGTCACCTATACCTTCGGTTTGGGGTATGAGCCTTCCAAGAAGGACCGTATGGAGATGTTGCAGAGAAACAGAGAGAAGATCAAAGCAAAAGCAGAAGGGAGGGTGCCAGATATTAGAATCTCGCCATACAAACCTACCTTGAATGGCTACTTTGTCAAGGAAGGGGAGGATTTTTTGTTCTGTGGATTCCCCGAATCGTCTATTGACAAAGCAACCAAGACAAGAGTTCCAGGGTTCGAGATATTCTTCACTAAGTGGTATGTAATCACTGCTACAATGGTTGATGATGAAGCAATCAATGATGACTATTGGGAAAAGAAGAGTGAGGATTAGGCAGAACAAATGGATTCGGAAGCCATGGTTACAATGTTTCAAGATATGGTTCTTACCTTAGAGGAATCGGATTTTGAGTGTTCTTTAATTCACCATGCAGCCATGCCACTCCTTAATTGGTATCTTAAAGAGGGTACCATTACAGAAACTCTTGAGGGCGATGATCTCGACCTACCTAATAGTAGCTTGTAGGTTCCTTTAGTAGTATTGTTTAGTTTTCTTTCCAAATAAAAGTGTGTCCGCCTAGCCCACCTTGTGGAGTTAGGAGTCGTTTCCTAGTTGTGGCACATATGTTTTCTTTTCTTTGTCTTTGTTAGTCTAGTTAATAAAGTATGTCTCTTTTTATTATTTGCAGTGTTTCCTTTTTCTCTTCTATGGATATCTATGGCTTGGATATAGATCCTAGGAATGACGTCCCTCTGGAACTCATTAAGTAAAGGAAAAGGGGTGTTATCGAACCTAACATGGATGAATTGGAATCAATTAATCTCGGGACAGATGAATTGCCAAAGATAATTAAAATTGGGATAACTCTCTCGCCTGTTGAAAAAGAAAAATTGATAATACTTTTAAAAGCCAACATAGAGGCCTTTACATGGTCTTATGAGAACATACCCGGCATTGATCCAGATATTGTGTAACATTACATCCCCACTAATCCCACTAAAAAGCCTATAAAGCAAAAATTGAGAAGATTAAAACTAGAATAGGTTTTGAAAGTAAAAGAAGAGGTAACTAAACAATTAGACACAGGGTTCTCCAAGTTGTGGAGTACCCTAAATGGTTGTCTAACACAGTGCCTATGCCTAAAAAAAATGGGAAAGTGTGAATGTGTGTGGACTTCCGCGACTTTAATGCTGCGAGCCCTAAGGACGACTCCCTCCTACTGTATATCGATGTGTTGGTGGACAGTACAGCAGGCCATGCTCTTTTCTCATTCATGGATGGATTTTTCGGTTACAATAAGATAAAGATAATGCCTCAAGACATGGAAAAGACGGCTTTTATCACGCAATGGGGGATGTATTGCTACAAGGTAATGCTTTTTAGCTTAAGAAACGCTAGGGCTACTTACTAAAGAGTTGCTACGACCCTATTGCATGATATGATCCATAAAGAAGTAGAGGTGTATGTGGACGATATGATAGTCAAATCTGTAGACTGGGAAGGACATTTTGCTGCATTGGAGAAGTTCCTAGAACAAGTAAAGAAGTACAATCTCGATTGAATCCTCAGAAGTGTGCCTTTGGAGTCACCGCAGGAAAGTTGCTGGGTTTTATGATCACTCAGAAGGGAATTGAAGTTGATCCAGGGAAGATAAAAGCTATCACAGAGATGGAGCCACTAAGAACTGAAAAACAGATCCGAGGTTTTCTAGGGAGAGTTCAGTACATAAACTAGTTTATCGCCAATCTGACCATGGTTTGCGAGCTGATTTTCAAGTTACTTAAGAAGGGCGTGTCCAAGGAATGGAATGAGAACTGTCAAGAAGCCTTCGAGACTATTAAAAGATACCTGAGCAATCCCCCAATCTTGATTCCCCCATGGCAAGGTGAACCATTACTGTTATACTTAATGGTTACTGAAACAGCGACGGGAGCCATGTTAGCTCAATACCTTGAAGGGTCGAAGAAAGAAAATGCTATTTACTACTTGAGCAAGAAAATAACAGATTATAAAGTAAAGTATAATGCATTAGAAAAGGCTTGCGTAGCATTGGTATGGTTTACCCAAAAACTCCGTCATTACATGATGTCTTTCGAAGTCCTGCTGATAAGTCGCTTGGATCCTTTGAAATATTTTCTAGAAAAACTAGTCCTATCATATAGGATGGCTCGTTGGTCGCTTCTCCTCAATGAGTTCGACATAAAGTACCTGGCGCAGAAGTCCATTAAAGGAAGCGTTGTTGCAGGCCACTTAGCAAGTTGCCTTGTGTCATCTTCAACCCAATTCAATGATGAATTTCCTAACGAAGACATCCTACAAATCAGGAAGAAGACTTAGAGAGTCTACTTCGACGGAGATGTAAATATAAGAGGTTATAGAATAGGAGTGCTACTAGTCTCGCCTGAAGAAGCTTTCATGCCCTTAGTAGTCAAATTGGGGTTCGAAGCTACCAATAACATTGTGGAATATGAGGCCTGCATCCTAGCATTGGAAGCTGCGTTAGAATTGGGAATAAAAGAACTAGAAGTATTCGAGGATTCAGCATTGATCATCTATTAGATAAAATGGGAGTGGAAAACTCATGACAAGAAGCTGTTGCCATATCACGCCTATTTGGAAGCATTGACTAAAGAGTTTACAGAGATCGAGTTCAATTACCTGTCAAGAAACAAGAATCAGTTTGCTGATGCCCTAGCAACTCTAGCCTCGATGGTGGAGATACCAGAAGGAGGAAATGTAAAACCGCTCGTGATCGAATGCAGAGAAAAACCTGTTTATTGCTGTTCCATTCGAGAAAGAAAGGTAATAGATAATCACCCTTGGTTTTATGACATAAGGAGGCTCATCAAAGAAAGGGAATATCCAGAAGAAGCATCTCGTGTGGACAGAGGAACATTGAGAAGATTGGTAAGCCATTATGTGGTATATGGAAGGAAACTGTATCGGAGGTCTTACGACGAGATTCACTTGCTGTGTGTCACGGAGGAAGAAACTAAAAGACTCATCGAAGAAATTCATGAAGGAGTGGGGCTCCGCATATGAATGGATACATGCTAGCTAAGAAAATCATGAGGTTAGGGTACTACTGGTCTACAATGGAAAGGGATTACTATGCCCACGTCAAGAAGTGTCATAAGTGTCAGCTCTTCGCCAACGGACAATACTTGCCTTCCATGCCCTTAACAAGTATGTCAACTCCATGGCCGTTTGCAGTATGGGGAATAGATATCATCGGGCAGATTAAGCCGAAGGCATCCAACGGACACGAATATATCTTGGTAGCCATCGACTACTTCACTAAGTGGGTGGAAGCCACTTCCTTCAAGACTTTGAATGCCAAAAAGGTCGCGCAGTTTATACAGCTCAACATTATCTACATATATGGGGTACCACATGAGGTTATTTCGAACAACGGTCAGCATTTTCAGAAGGAAACTAAGGAACTCCTGCCGAAATACAAGATTGTTCATCACCTGTCATCCCCGTATCGCCCACAAACTAATGGTGCAGTAGAAGTCGCCAACAAGAATATCAAGAAGATACTACAGAAAACGGTAGACACGTACACCAATTGGCATGAGAAATTACTATTGGCATTGTGGAGGTATAGAACGTCAGTCAGATCATCAACAGGGGCTATGCCATATACTTTAGTGTATAGGATGGAGGCAGTTCTACCAGTGGAATTGGAAGTTCCTTCGCTAAGAGTTGCTATAGAAAGTCAGCTGGCAGAGGTGGACTGGATCAAAGGCCGTTATAATGAGTTGGCATTGTTAGATGAAAGGCGATCAAGGGCCTTGTACCATGTGCAAGGGTTCTAGAGAAGAATTGCAAGGGCGTTCAACAAACATGTCAAAGACAAGGGCTTAAAGAAAGGGGATTTGGTATTGAAAGAGATCCGAGCTCTAATTTTCGATCCACAAAGAAAGTTCAAACCAAGTTGGGATGGCCCGTACGTCATCAAGGAGATATTGCCAGCAGGGGCTGTTCGATTTATGGATTTGGATGGGATCAAGTTTGCTCGTCCTACCAATTTGGATCAATTAAAGAAGTATTATGTATAAGGCCTGCTAAGTCGAAAACCTGTAAGGGTGGCCTAGGCAAAAGTTAAAGCATTTGAACTACGAGGACCTGATTCCCCAAAAAGAAAAAAAAAAAGAAAGAAAAAAAAACGAAAAAAGAAAAAGGAAAAAGAAAAGATGGGGATACGTAGGCAACCCATAAAGTTACTTTGGGTGCAGTCCAAACAACACAATCACAACAAATCTCGAAAGTAAATTATTATTGGCAATTCATTTAAAACTAATTGTTTTACATAGCTGTCATACCCCATTTTTGGCACCCTATCTAGGATATATCATTTCATGCAGGATTTTGAGTCCTTTTCGAGTCTAGTCTTTTGCATTGAGTTTCTAGGGCATTGAATATCATGTGTATGAATTTTGAAGTGATTTGGAGTTCATCTCGATAGTCAATAAGAACTTTTGCGACCTTAAGGGTATAATCGTCTTTTAAGCCGTATATTTTCCATTTGACCTTGAAATGAATCCCGAGTCATTCCTTTAAGTTCATATGGTTACATAGAGTCTATATATAGGTTCAATTTCATGAACTGATGGTTCAAGATCAATTCGGCTCATAATGGTTCAAGTTGGCTAAAAGACCCTTTCTTGGTTTGCTCAAATTGACTCACAAGACCCAACCAATTTTCTCTCATTTAACTTCAATTGGGCTTTATTTACATCCTAGATATGTTTAGAAAGATCGAATTTTGATTGGGAAAGCATTCGGTTCAACCTTGTGTACAAACCCAGCTTAGCGACGGTGAGGTACCATGGTTAACCACCTTTGTAAAACCTAACCATGCACCCATGGTTAATGATTTTTGTCCTAAAATGCTTAAAAATGTGTTCCCCTTTGAAACACGGTCGTTTTGGCTTTTATTTTGTCAAAATCGGACTTAATTTGAACATTTTAGGACTTCTGAAGCAAGTAGGAGTCAAAATCAGAGCAAAATGGGAGAGCCCTCAGGTAACTGTCCGGGGCTGGATGGTCAGCCGTCCAAGCCCAGACGGCTAGCCGTCCAGGCCTAGTTGGTCACCTGAGGACTCCGTCTTCAATATAAATTCCGACTCTTCTCTCCCTCTTTTGACGATTTCCTCCGCCATTACAACTTGTTTTCTCTTAGGAGTGTGTAAGTTTGAGTTGTTTGAGCACCAAGAGAGTCTCTAATAGCCCTAGGATCATTGTTTAATGAATTAATCTTAGCCATTGGTTTAGGGGGGTCAGTTCTCTATATAAAGGACATGATATTCAGCACATAAGGGGAGGTTAATTGCACTTTACACTTAGAGAGAGAGGGAGCTACGAGTTTGGAGTGCTAGAAGGACATCAAGAAGAGGCTCTTCAACCCCAAGCAAGCAAGAGAACAAGGAGTTTGAAGACAAGGAAGGTTCTACAAGAGGTAAGCACATCTCTTTAATGCTGAACATGGGTTTTCTCCTTCTCCTTCTCCTTCTTCTTCTATGATAGTTCTAGTGCATGATGTAACTCCACATGTTAGGATAGTTCAATGGTTTTAGATGTACTATGAATGATTTTGAGATGGTTTATGGCTTTATATGCTTGATAATCCTTAGTTTGCTAGGGTTTTGAAAGTATTATCCTTTTTTATCCTCTTAAATCATGCATAGTTCATATGTCTAGGTTGCTGTGATTATTATCATGAGTTGATGCTCATGTTGGTTAATATATATGATATGATTGATATTCATGATGATTTAAGCATGTGTTAGAGTCTTTTTATAGGTTTGTATGCATAGTTATGAGATTAGGGTTTCGATAACCCTAAAATCACACAGGTTTTATACAGCATGCTTAACTTAACTCTGTGAGTAGTTTCTCATCATAGTCATTCTATATATGCTGCATATAGTTGAATCATGCTAGGTTTGCATTCATATAATAGATTTCATAGGGTTTTTGGAGATATCATCCTTTTCTAAGGATAATTATCCTTTTCGTTAAGTAAGGTTTTGCATGAGAGCTTTCTATGATGTGTTTAAGCATGAAATCACTTCTATGGTGTTCTAATATATATATTTTACGTAGGATATGATAATTGCACCTCCCCATAACGACGTTTTTATGTGAAATTATCTTAGGATAGTTTCGCTTAAGAAAGCTCGCCGTAGGAAGGCCCATTTTCATATTTTACATAAAATATCATCTTTTTGGTTAGAATAGGCTTTGCTATCATGTTTATTGATATTATTGGAGTCTCTTATGATTTTTAGTGTGTCTTTGGTAGGTTTTCATGCATGTTAGTCAGGTCATTGCATGTAGGATTGAGTTAGGGTCCTTAGTTATTCATTATTCTTGTTGTTTGCATGATAAATGGATAATTTTACGCCTTATCATGGTTCTGTCCAGATTAGTATATTGTTCTTCTTGCATGGTTTTGTACACTCGTAAGGGTGCAAACAGGTACAATGCTTGTCCTATTGTAAATAGGGCTGCTATTGCTTGAAATGGCTAATGCTTGGAGCTTTTGCGCTCAGGTAAGTAGGGTATGAAGTGCCCTAATTCACTTTTCTCTTCTTTCTTTTCTCTTCTCCCTCTTAGGGTTACTTCTTAATATGAACACATGGTAATTATCAAGGGTTTCCTTCATTAATAAAATTCTGGTTTTCTACCAAAGTTTCCATCTTGTGGAAGTTTTCAATTGTGGATTATTTAATACATTTTTCGAATAAGGAAACCTAGGGTTTTTACCATAGGTTTATATTAGGTTGTAACCCTATTCTATTCGAACTACGTGGACTTTGATCCATGTATTTCCCTGCATGGTACGTAGGCGCTCTTCGTGAGGCTTAAGTCCGTTCTAGGATCCAAGTATCCTAGGCTTTTCTTTTCTTTTCTTTTTGTTTTGTTTTACTTGTTTGATTATGTATGAATGAGATGGATGGATGGAATATATGTTATGCATGCTACCTTGCGATGATATATGCTGATATTTGAGTGAAAAAGATCTTAAGTTAGCCCAATCAAATTAAGAGACCAACCCGGGCGATGTGTGTGCCTATGGGCTTTGCCTAGAACCTTCCCACGTCGTAACTTAGCCCTCGAGTCCAATTTTCTGGTTTTAAAGACTTTGTTTTTCCTTTAATGGAGTCATGTGGTTTTGAAAATGAAACATTTTTGTGGTTTTCCTCTTTTCCCTAAAAAATGAGGTGGCGACTCCTTTTCGTTTGTTGTCTTTCACCCTACTTATCTTTTTGACCAAACTCCCTTGTGGGCGCCGCGTGCTTTTCCGTGGGTTCACAATTTGGCGACTCCACTGGGGATGTCGAGGGCTAGACTCATTTAATTTGATTGGGCTAAATTAATTTCTTTATTTGTTTAATAAAATCAATCACTTACATCCGCTTGATTGTGTGCTTTCATTTATTGCATTGTGTGCGCAGTTGTTGCATGATCACTCGATTGTCCCTCGATGTATCCTTGCCAACTGATAGCCTAGTTCGACCTTGGTTTTCCTGATTCCATGTGTTGGGCGAAGCTATCAAACTTCTCTTGCCAAGTACCCTTGGGCTTGCCCTTGGTATATCAAATGGATTAATCACGTACTGCTGGACCCACGCGGCATTCCTGATGTCACATGTGATTAAATATAAAGATTGATACAAGCAAAGTTGAGGACCCTAGCCTACCCTCTTAAAAGAAAGAATTGCATGTAATGGGCCTTCTAGGACACCGTTGGATCACCTATATGCACACACATTGTTGTGATGATATGCTACCGTGTTTGTGATGTGTTTCCATGCTTTGTTGATTGAGTGGGTAATTAAAGGAGACTTTACATCTTACATCCTTAATACGTACCCTTCCCCATGACCCCTGCAAGGGTAATTGGTTAAGAGAACTAAATTAAGGGTGTACGTTGTAAAAATTTTGAGATAATTATGGAAGCTTAGGATGGACCCTTAGGCTGAAAAATTGAGTGTTTGCCCTATGATAGAGGGAGAGACGTACTGGCTTGGACCCGTAATCAACAAGGGCGCCTAGTTAGTATTGATTATGTCACCGAGTTGAATATGGCCGAGGAAAGAACTAGCAACTGAGGTTTCAACCTTGAGGCCACTTTGAAAGCTATCATGGAAAAGCTTAATCACACTGCCCAGGTATCCGAGACCGCACTCAAGATGGCTCAAGACATTCAACAGAAGAACTCTGAACCTGAATCTAGAGCCCGTGCCACTAACAACAATCAAGGATCTAATGATTCCGAATCTGCTGAGGAACCATTAGGAAAGGGGGGAGAACCACCCAAGACCAAGGAAGGGGAAACCAAAGCCACATCAAGAGAGAGCTTACCCGTCCTAGCAAACAAGGTCGAGGCCTTAGAACGAACTCTGAAGGGAATCCACAGATCTGATGATATGGTGGACATCCGTACTTTGTCCTTGTTCCCAAAGGCTGGCATCCTGCTACAGTTCAAGATGCCAGAATTGAAAAAATTCGATGGGACAGGCTGTCCTAAGACCCACCTCAAGATATATGTGCGAGCTATGCACCCTTAAGGGGCAAACGATGAGTTATTGGCTCAAATGTTTCACGAGTTATTAGCGAGTTTCGCCTTGAAATGGTTTTTGTCATTAGAGGAGAATAGAACCAAGACTTGGGAGGATGTGTGCAATGCATTCACGGACCATTACAAGTATAACACCGAAGTGGATGTCACGCGAAGGGACTTGGAAACCACTAAGCAAGGGGTTAATGAGACTTTCTCCACCTTTATCACTAAGTGGAGACAAAAGGCTTTCAAAATAACAGACAGACTGAATGAGGAAGACCAGATTCAGTTGGTGGTGAAGAATTTGTTGTTGCCCGTATATCAATAGCACCTCTTTGCCCACTACTTTCCGAACTTCAAGACTCTTGTTGGGGCTAGCACACAGGTTGAAGATGCAATCGCCGATGGAACAATCAAAACGAAGGAGGTCCGAAGGAGTCGAAGGACAAATTTTGGAGGAAAACCCAATGCTGAGGTCAATACCATTACCCAACCCACTCGCCCTTTCTCTCTAAATGATTCCACCTCACCCCGCCAATTCACCGAGCTATATATGCCACTTGAAAGAGTTTTTGAAAAGCTAAGAAGCCGTGACCTCTTGAAACCCCTTAACCCAAGGCCTCCACCAAACCCACTGCCCAAGAACTACAATGAAAATGAGTATTGCAAGTTCCACCAAGCCAAAGGCCATCCAACCAACTGTTGTTATCGCCTCTACCATGAAATTCAAGATTTGCTTGACAAGCAGATCATCTCACCACCTACCGCACCAAATCGCCCAAACTTCACTCGAAATCCCCTCCCCACTCACAATATGCCTCCTCCCAACTACATAAATGCCATTGACCTTTACTCGTCCCAATCCCGTCAACCCATAAGGCAATACACACCACTTCCCATGACCTTAACTCAAGTTTTCTACCAATGTTGTGATAAAGGGCTCATATTGCCACACCATCCAAAGCCGAGACCTTCGACTCCTCACTAATTTGGCTTGTACCATCAGGCACCCGAATATGATACCGAGGACTGTGTTATATTGAAAAAGTTAGTTCAAGACCTTATTGACCAAAAGGTTTTGGTATTGCCAAAGAAGTCCATTTAGCAACAATTAAGAGAAAGGTTCGAGGCAGGAGATCCTAAAGTCGGTTTGCTAGGAGAGTCATCCGGAAAGTTTGATTACTATGTACTCTACCCCGACCCGACCCCTGATGAGCCTATAATCCCCACAGGTTGGGATGAGTTACCAGAGGAAGTTCAAATGGAGGAGATCGACATGATCTCATGGGTGACGTAGGTAAGATTGATGATATGTGGATGAGCGATGATGAGGTAGAGCATATAACTAGAGGGGGTCGCCATTTCAAACTTCCGCACTTAGAATCTGACAACCCATTGGGAGACTTGGAAGGTAACTGCCACCTCGACTTGCAAGAAGAGGAGGACGAAGTGCTTAGGCAATTGAGAAAGACTAATGCCAACATCACTATATGGGGTTTGCTCATGGCCTTTTACAAGCACAGGTAGACAATCTTGAAGTTGCTCAACCAGATACAGGTTCCCGTCGACACATCTCTAGAAAATTTGGTGAACTTAGTGAATCCAACTTCGAAGAACTCAACCATTGTGTTCTCAGAAGCAGACCTACCTAAAAGTGGACCTAGCCATTCACAAGCCATGTACATCACTGTCGACACCATGGGAAAGAGAGTTCCAACAGTCCTAATCGATAATGGTTCTGCCCTTAATGTGTGCCCTCTCAGAACTACCACTGTCTTGGGATTGGATCTAACGGACTTCATACCATCCGAGTAAATAGTGAGAGCTTATGATAACATCTGCAGAGAAGTGATTGGAGTGGTCACTTTGACACTGATTATGGGGCTTACAGAATTCAGAGTGGAGTTCCAAGTGTTGGATGACCCGTCGTGCTTCAATCTTTTGTTAAGGAGGCCTTGGATTCACCCTGCAGGGGCTGTCCCTTCTTCATTGCACCAAAAAGTCAAGTTCCTTTATGAAGGGGCCATCGTCACACTCCAAGGTGATTATAACTTAAAGTTGTCGGGGTTACCCATTCGGGAGATCAAGCCCGAGCCCATTGGAGTACCATTATCCGGATTCGAGTATGTTCAATGCATAGAGAAAGAGCCAGAACAGAGAGAGTTGATACCTCTCGACTTTTGCCTTCATAGCAACTTACATGTGGGGAATATAATGAGTTTCTTCCCAGGCGTGGGACTAGGACGCCGTCAGCAAGGCATACCGATATCCATTCAAAGCCGTATTGTCACTTACACCTTCGGTTTAGGGTATGAGCCTTCCAAGAAAGACCGTATGGAGATGTTGCAGAGAAGCAGAGAACGGGTCAAACCAAAAGCAGAGGGGAGGGTGCCAGATATTAGAATCTTGCCATACCGACCTACTTTGAATGGCTACTTTGTTAAGGAAGGGGAGGACTTTCTATTCTGCGGATTCCTCGAACCATCCATTGACAAAGCAACCAAGGCAAGAATTCTAGGGTTCGAGATATTCTTCACTGAGTGGTATCCCATCACTGCAACAATGGTTGATAATGAAGCAATCAATGATGACTATTGGGAAGAGAAGAACAAGGACTAGGCAGAACAGATGGATTCGGAAGCCATGGTTACAATGTTTCAAGATACGGTTCTTGCTGTGGAGGAATCGGATCTCGAGTGTTCTTCAATTCACCATGCAGCCATGCCATTCCTTAATTGGTATCTTGAAGAGGGTACCATTACAGAAATTCTTGGGGGCGAGGATCTCGACCTACCTGATAGTAGCTTGTAGGTTCCTTTAGTAGTCTTGTTTAGTTTCCTTTCCAAATAAAATTGTGTCCGCCTAGCCCACCTTGTGGAGTTAGGAGTCGTTCCCTAGTTGTGGCACATGTGTTTTATTTTCTTTGTTTTTGTTAGTTTAGTAAATTAAGTGTGTTTCTTTTCATTATTTGAAGTGTTTCCTTTCTCTCTTCTATGGATATCTATGGCATAGATATAGATCCTAGGAATGACGTCCCCTCGAAGCTCGTCAAGCAAAGGAAAAGGGGTGTTACCGAACCTAACATGGATGAATTGGAATCAATTAATCTAGGGACAGATGAATTGCCAAAGATAATTAAAATTGGGATAACTCTCTCGCCTGCTGAAAAAGAAAAATTGATAATACTTCTAAAAGCCAATATAGAGGCCTTCGCATGGTCTTATGAAGATATGCCTGGCATTGATCCAGATATTGTGCAACATTACATCCCCACTAATCCCACCAAGAAGCCTGTAAAGCAGAAATTAAGAAGATTAAAACCGGAATGGGCTTTGAAAGTAAAAGAAGAGGTAACTAAACAATTAGACGCTAGGTTTCTCCAAGTTGTGGAGTACCTTGAATGGCTGTCTAACATAGTGCCTGTGCCTAAAAAAGATGGGAAAGTGCGAATATGTGTCGACTTCCACGACCTTAATGTTGTGAGCCCAAAGGACGATTTCCCTCTACCGCATATTAATGTGTTGGTGGACAGTACAGCAGGCTATGCTCTTTTCTCCTTCATGGATGGGTTCTCCGGTTACAACCAGATAAAGATGGCGCCTCAAGACATGGAAAAGACGGCTTTTATCACGCAGTGGGGCACGTATTGCTATAAGGTAATGCCTTTTAGCTTGAGAAATGCCAGGGCTACTTACCAAAGAGCTGCTACGACCCTATTGCATGATATGATCCATAAAGAAGTAGAGGTGTATGTGGACGACATGATAGTCAAATCTGTAGACTGAGAAGGACATTTCGTGGCATTGGAGAAGTTCCTAGAACGGGTGAAGAAGTACAACCTCCGATTGAATCCTCAGAAGTGTGCCTTTGGAGTGGGGCACGTATTGCTATAAGGTAATGCCTTTTAGCTTGAGAAATGCCAGGGCTACTTACCAAAGAGCTGCTACGACCCTATTGCATGATATGATCCATAAAGAAGTAGAGGTGTATGTGGACGACATGATAGTCAAATCTGTAGACTGAGAAGGACATTTCGTGGCATTGGAGAAGTTCCTAGAACGGGTGAAGAAGTACAACCTCCGATTGAATCCTCAGAAGTGTGCCTTTGGAGTCACCGCGGGGAAGCTACTGGGTTTTATGATCACTCAGAGGGGAATTGAAGTTGATCTAAGGAAGATAAAAGCTATCACGAAGATGGAGCCACCAAGAACGGAAAAGCAGATCCGGGGTTTTCTGGGGAGAGTCCAATACATAAGCCGTTTTATCGCCAATCTGACTATGGTGTGCGAGCCAATTTTTAAGCTACTTAAGAAGGGCATTTCCAAGGAATGGAATGAGGATTGTCAAGAAGCCTTTGAGACTATTAAAAGGTATCTGAGCAACCCCCCAATCTTGGTTCCCCCACGGTAAAGTGAGCCGTTACTGTTATACTTAACGGTTACTGAAACCGCGATGGGAGCTATGTTAGCTCAATACCTTGAAGGGTCGAAAAAGGAAAATGCCATCTACTACTTGAGCAAGAAAATGATAGATTATGAAGTAAAGTACAATGTATTAGAGAAGGCTTGCATAGCGTTGGTGTGGGCCACCCAAAAACTCCGTCATTACATGATGTCTTTCGAAGTCCTACTGATAAGTCGCCTAGATCCTTTGAAGTATTTGCTAGAAAAACCAGTCTTATCATATAGAACGGCTCGTTGGTCACTTCTCCTCAATGAGTTCGACATAAGGTACCTGGCGTAAAAGTCCATTAAAGGAAGTGTTGTTGCAGACCACTTAGCAAGTTGCCCTGTGTCATCATCAACCCAGTTCAATGATGAGTTCCCCGACGAAGACATCTTTGAAATCAAGAAGAAGGTTTGGAGAGTTTACTTCGACAGAGCTGCAAACAGAAAAGGTTATGGAATAGGAGTGCTACTAGTTTCGCTCGAAGAAGCCTTCACGCCACTAGCAGTCAAGTTGGGGTTCGAAGCTACCAATAACATTGCGGAATATGAGGCCTGCATCCTAGCATTGGAAGCTGTGTTAGAGTTGGGAATAAAAGAACTTGAGGTGTTCGGGGATTCAGCATTGATCATCTGTCAGATAAAAGGGGAGTGGAAAACTCGCGACGAGAAGCTGTTGCCATATCACGCCTATTTGGAAGCATTGACCAAAGAGTTTGCAGAGATCGAGTTCAATTACCTGTCAAGAAACAAGAATCAGTTTGCTGATGCCTTAGCAACTCTAGCTTCAATGGTGGAGATACCAGAAGGAGGAAGTGTGAAACCGCTCGTGATCGAGTGTAGAGAAAAACCCGTTTATTGCTGTTCCATCCGAGAAGGGGAGATAGCATATAATTACCCTTGGTTTTATGGCATAAGGAGGTTTATCGAGGACAGGGAATATCCAGAGGGGGCATCTCGTGTGGACAGACGAACACTGAGCAGATTAGCAAGCCATTATGTGGTATGCGGAGGGAAACTGTATCGGAGGTCTTATGACGGGGTTCACTTGCTGTGTGTCACGGAGGAAGAAGCTAGAAAACTCATCGAAGAAATTCACGAAGGAGTGGGGGCTCCCCATATGAACGGATACATGCTGGCTAAGAAAATCATGAGGCTAGGGTACTACTGGTCTACAATAGAAAGGGATTGCTATGCCTATGTCAAGAAATCTCATAAGTGTTAGCTCCTCGCCAACGGACAACACTTGCCCTCCATGCCTTTAACAAGTATGTCAACTCCATGGCCGTTTGCAGTGTGGGGAATAGATATCATCGGACAGATTAAGCTGAAGGCATCCAACGGTTATGAATACATCTTAGTAGCCATCGATTACTTCACCAAGTGGGTGGAAGCAACTTCCTTCAAGGTTTTGAATGCCAAAAAGGTGGCACAGTTCATACAGCTCAACATTATCTACCGATATGGGGTACTGCATGAGGTCATTTCAGATAACGGTCAGCACTTTCAGAAGGAAACTAAAGAACTCTTGCAGAAGCATAAGATCGTTCATCACTTGTCATCCCCATATCGCCCACAGACTAACGGTGCAGTGGAAACCGCCAATAAGAACATCAAGAAGATACTACAGAAAACGGCTGACACGTACACTGATTAGCATGAGAAACTACCATTGGCATTCTGGGGGTACAGAATGTCATTGTCAACAGGGGCTACGCTGTATGCTTTAGTGTATGGAATAGAAGCCGTTCTACTAGTGGAATTAGAAGGGTTGCTGTGGAAAGTCAGCTAGCAGAGGTGGACTGGATCAAAGGTCGTTATGATGAGTTGGCCTTGCTAGATGAAAGGCGATTGAGAGCTCTTTACCATGTGCAAGGGTACTAGAGAAGAATCGCAAGGGCATTCAACAAACATGTCAAAGATAGAGGCTTGAAGAAAGGGGATTTGGTATTGAAAGAGATCCGAGCTCCAATTTTCGATCCACGAGGAAAGTTCAAACTAAGTTGGGGTGGACCGTACGTCATCAAGGAAATATTGCCAGCAGGGGCTGTTCGACTTATGGATTTAGATGGGATCGAGTTCGCTAGTCCTACAAATTTGAATCAATTAAAGAAGTATTATGTATGAGGCCTGCTAGGTTGAAAACCTGTAAGGGCGGCCTAGGCAAAAGTTAAGGCATTTGAACTACGAGGACCTGATTGCCCAAAAAGAAAAAAAAAAAAAAAAAGAAAAAAAAAAGAAGGAAAAAAAGAAAAAAAAAAGAAAAAAAAAGAAGAAAAAGAAAACAAAAAAAAAAAAAAAAAGAAAGAAAAAAAAAAGAAGAAAAAGAAAGAAAATGGGGATATGTAGGCAACCCATAAAGTTACTTTGGGTGCGGTCCAAACAACACAATCACAAGAATCCCAAAAGTAAATTATTATTGGCAATTCATTTGAAACTAATTGTTTGACATAACAATTTATTGGTGTTAAGTAAAAGAACTATTGACATGCCATAGATATTCTATTCCTTAAGTCTTTAAGTTCTCTTGAGTTTCTTCAGAGTCGTCTTGCTTGTCTTCTTTCTTTCTCTCTCAAGTCTTCTTTTCTTTCGTAAGTCATGGTCGTGTGCTGCCTCTACTGCCTCAAGAATGTCTTCTCTGCAAAGCCCAAGTCTTGTGTCCTTGATAAGGTCATAAATTCTTTCTCAGCAGAAAGCCTCCTTTTCGCCCAAATCATCCTTCAACCATTGCTTATATTCTGGACTCATCTTGAAAAGTCCTTTAGTGTTGGCAATTCGAGTCAATTTCAGGTTCATAGGCCAGCGAGTCCTCACCCACTTGACTATAGTAAGACCAACAGGTTCCACAAAACAACAAGGTCCTTTTAAGGACGGTATGGTTCGCATAGTGCCCATCTGGCGAAGAATTCTCGAAGTCCAATAGAAGGAAGTCGATCTCAGTCCTATGAGTTTGACAAAAGCACACCTCGAGGTTCAAAAAAGTACCTGCTCTTTACACCCCCATATGAAGACATACCACTTGATGTTCCGCCACGACAGTGTTTGGAAATAACCTAACCAATCTCTTAAAGAGAATGGCCTAGGGAGTTCAACTCGATGTAGATAGATGTGCTGGGGCTTGTATGGGTTGACAGTGGTAGGAGATAGAAAATTCAAGCGCTCGAGCAACCACATTTGCAATAAAAAGGGGCTACCTTCTAAAGGCGCTTTAGGGTTGTCATGAACCTTATCTAAGCCATTCAAAGTCTTAGCTAGTACCAAGGGAATAATGTTATACCACTTGAGAAGAGGGGCAATCAACTCACATATTTGAACAGGGGCTTGAAGAGTGCCAGTGGAGATGAGAAAGCGACCAATTAAATAGAAAGCGAGTGCACACTGAAGTTGAGGGGTGAAAGTCAGAGTACCTTCGCTATCATGAGCCAAGAATGAGGTTGCTAACTTCATTAAGTCTACCATATGATCATTTACAAAGATCATTACATCCCTCTGAGGAATGCCAAGAAAGTCTGAGAAGGAAGCAAGGTAATTCGAGCGAGGTGTAGGAAGGATGAATGGCCCTACGGGTGAAACTCCAAATAAAGCACAGAATTCCTCCATGGTTGGGCATAATTCTTCATAGTTGAATCGAAATACATGGATTTGAGGATCCCAGAAATATGTAGCAGCAGTAAAAAGAGTCGTCTCGAGCTTCATATGCATTATAGAGAGCAACGGTTCCAAGCCGAAGCGTTTAAACTCAGTTTTGTCTTTGACAGCCATGACTGCCAAAAACCTTCTTAAGAACCCATCCAAGGCTTCCATAATTATTGTCAATAAAAATAAGTGAGTTCGAAGGCTTCCTTCTTTTGTTTTTATAGGAAAAAGGTCACAAATTCGAGTTCTAAAAGGAGTAGAATCGTCAAAATAGCAAAATTCCTGAAAAATCGTGAAAAAACGCGTCAACCTCGGGTAACCATCCAGAGCTGGACAGTCAGCCGTCTAGGCCCAGACGGCTAACCGTCTGGGGCCAGATGGTCACCCGAGGCCTCTGCCTTGTTTTGCCTTATTTCGCCCGGTTTTGCCTATTTTCGCTTTCGAGTGGCCTTTTTAGGCCATTTTCACTCCTATGAGCTCACATTAACTCAAATTTTCATAAGAAGGGCACCACAACATCATCATGATAGATTCAAAGAAGCACCACAAGTATCCATAATAAGGGTTAAGAAAGTTGGTTTAAGGTTGCAATTACAAAACATAGCATAAAATGCAAAGAGATAGCCATTGTCTCATTGTTTTTACAATCCCAACAAAGAAGTAAATGAACTCAGCGAGTCCTAGAGCTTCTTTTGCAGCTCGATCCAGCTCCATCACGACCCCCACGAGGTGCTCTAGGAGGGCGCATTGATGGTGGTGGTTGCATAGACAAAGTCCGTGGCAAAGAAACTAAGTATGAGAATAGGGTTGGTTGAAAACCTCAAATGAGAACTTTAAATAGGTTGAACACTTACTATGACATCCAGGCGGGCTTCTGCCATGGATTTGGCTAAGCTTATCCTCATAAGGTCACGCCTCAAGCCCTCACTAAGGTCAATGAACTCTTGGGCATATGCCCGCAGGTACCTAGGATAATCAATAAGATTAAATTGAAGGTAATGCTAAAAGAAGGAAAGAAATACGCATAAAGAGAACTCACCTGTTCTCGACTTGGGTCGATCCTAGGGGATTCATCAAAAGCAAGGTGGGTAATGGCAGTCTTGACAAAGTCCGACCCGCAGCACAAATCAATGGACCAATTAGGCTGAGGCAAGGGCAGTGACCTATCCCCCTCCATTTCATCTTCTTCAGAGCCAGGAATCACTCCTGAGCCCACCGTCGAGCTATGCCCTCTTACTCGTTGACCCTGCAAGTGTTCACCTATCAAATAAAGTCTCTATCAAAAGAAAAGGCTAGGAAAGCGTCAAAGACTTACCCCTTGAGGAGGGAGGCTGTCACCCTGGCCTCATCAGATATTGATGGCAGAAAGTGTCGTACACAATGTCAGGAGAAGTGAACTCCTCCGCATCCCAACCCCTCAAAGCATCCCACAACTCCTCCCCCTCCATCAAGTTAGCATGCCTCATATTAAGTGGTGGTGGCATTAGAGCCATGGCTGCATTCACATCACCCATGACTTGTCGTAAGACTCGTTCCCCCAAGTACCAGTACCTACCCACGGAGCCTTCCAAAAGCACCCTCTTGCCAGTCAACATCAAGCTAGAAATGCATCGCTTGGGTAGCATTGGCACCCATATCTTCCAGGGATCCCATTCAATCTGTTCAAAAATCCAAAATGAGAAATCAGAAGTAAAAAGAAAAGAAAAGAATAGGGAGAGAATTTCACCATATCAGCAGTGAGGCTTGCTAGGTGAGCTCTAGCATAGGTGTAATTATGACGATTCGCTGCCTGGAAGGACACATAAGTGGGAGAGTAATTCTTGAGGGTAGGCCATTTAATGGTTTCCTCAGCAAGGGATAGCGACATAGGTTGAGGTACTCATAGCACCAAACTTGTCAAGAGTTGAGAAAAGAGTCAAAAAAGAAAGGAAAATATAAGAAAGAGCGAAAAGAAATAAAAGGGAAGTAGCATTACCTCCCAAACAAAGGGCATCCCTCTGAAGTCCTTAGTAACACCGTGTGACATGTCACACATTGTGTGGTACATGGTGGCTAGAACAGCCCTTCCCCAGTGAATTTCCTAATCTTGCTAACATCTTCCATGCTTACAAGAAGACCTAAAAGGGCTAGGTCGCCCGTACCGGCAAAGAATGTGCAGGAGATCATGTAAAGAAAAAATGCTTTTGTAATGCAATCAGGGCTCACACCTTTGCTCTCCCTTTGCTTTGCAAATTTGTTAAAAAGCCAAGTGCGGCGCACTGCTTTCTTGATTACCTCAACTTCCATTCCAATGTAAGCTAGGAGATAATCCTCATCCGAGGAGGCCTCTTCATAAAATTCCAAGCTCTTGCCCTTAATGCTCAAGCCTGTGATCATGGTGAAGTCCTTAGGGGTTAAAGTCATCTCCCCGAAGCCGAAATGGAATGTGTTGGTGGTGTCCCACCATAGTTCAGACAAGGCTAGCAAGGCCTGCCTATCACATTGATCATTCCACAAGGAATCTAGGAATGGACCAAAACTGGCCTTTTCGACATGGCTCTTGGCTATAGGTTGGAAGTTTTCCATGTTCTGCCACTATTCAATAAGTCCTTTGATAGAGGACCTAGTGCGCATGTCCTGAAAGTTGGGCTATAGCCGTTGAAAATACCTTAAGAGTTAGTTGAAAGAACATGGAAACAATAAGCTTACACTAGCAATTGGTTTCAAATTGTTTTCTAAAAGATGTCAAAAAGTTGTTTTTATTCATGAAATGAATTGCTAATGAATGTTTATGAGTTTACTTGTTTATATGCCTTAATTTGGCAAGGATTGAACACTTTTTTATCACTTGGGCATTTTATCGAACACTTGGGGGGTGACACTTCCCAAGCCTTGAAATAAAAGAATTTTGTATGATCAATCCTTGCTAAATTATAGCATATTACTCACTTGAGTGTTTACTTGTTGATATACATTGATTTGGTAAAGATTGAACATCTTTATTTCACTTGGGCATTTTATTAAACATTGGTGGGTGGCATTTTTCAAGCCTTCAAAAGAAAATGATTTGTGTGTTCAATCCTTGCCAAATCAAGGGATATCACTCAACAACACAAGAGGTACTCAAAAGAAGTAGATGGGAATGCAATTTCATCAAAAGAATCGAAAGATTCAAAAGAAAAGTGTTAAGTTGGGTAAACTTACTTCTTGTTGGGAATGGAGGAATGAGAGATGCTTGTCGGGTTCAAGCAACACCCTATCTTGTGGAGCATCATAGAGTGCTGCCTTGTACTTGCTTTTAACCCCATAGAATGGATACTTGGTGCTTGACTCCTTGCTAAGATGACATTCTTGATGATGGAGTTGGGTTTGTGAAAAATGGGTTTGATTTGGTTTGATTTCAAAAGATGATGTGAATTGGGTGTTTTGATTGTTAAATGGGCTTGGTTTGTTGTTATTTGATGTGCATATGATGTTGGGTTTGAATGTTTTTGAAGTAGGAATGAGAGAATGAGAGATGGAGAAGATGGAATGAGAGTTTAGAGAGAGAAACTCTTTAATTTTCGAATGGGAAGAATGTGAGAACGAGTGGGCTAACATGGGTTTAAAAACCCAGAATTTTTTCAATGGTGGGCTCGGGTAACCGTCCCCCCCTGGACGGTTAGCTGTCTTGCCCTGGACGGCTGACCATCTGAGGGCAGATGGTCACCCTAGCCCGCTTTGCCTGTTTGCCCCGTCTCACGTGCTTGTGTCCTCTAAACTTCTCCAATTTGACTTGATGGTCACTTTTTGAGTTATGGGATAAATATATCCCCCAAGTTTGTCAAGTTTCAATGAAATTTATGAATCTTGGGTGATTGTATTTACCCACATAATGAGAAATTGTTATGGCTATGATAAATAGCTTTCTCATGAAATGAGCTTGGTGTTGAATAAATTGACTTTCAGGCCTTGGAATTCAATTCTCTATATGATGATAGTGATGTCATATCATGTGATAAAGATAATTTCACATGAAATGATGATTCATGAGTTATGCTAGTTACGAAGTAACTTGCTATCTTTATGAAATTGGCATGAAATGCACTTGGTTTTTTCGATCAATTGACTTTTAAATCAATGCTATATCATGTGATAAAGATAATTTCATATGAAATAACATGAAATAAGCTTGATTTTCAATCAATTAACTCTCAGTTCAATGTCATTTCATGTGATAAAGATAATTTCACATGAAATGATAAGAAATGAGCTTGATTTTGAGTTGAATGACTCTCAATTCAATGTCATTCCATGTGATAAAGACAACTTCACGTGAAATGATAAAAAATGAGCTTGATTTTGAGTTGAATGACTCTCAATTCAATGTCATTCCATGTGATAAAGACAACTTCACATGAAATGATGAGAAATGAATTTGATTTTGAGTAAAATGACTTTCAATTCATTATCATACCATGTGAAAAAGATAATTTCAAATGAAATGATAAGAAATAAGCTTGGTTTTGAATCAATTGACTTGCAATTGGATCTCATATCATGGGATAACGATAATTTCACATGAAATGATGATTCATGAGTTATGAAATAACTCACTATCTTTGCTATTTCCATTGAAAGTGGCATGAAATCGTGTGATAACGATAATTTTTTTAGGATTATGCCCTAGAGCCAATCATAGAGATGATTGTTTAGGGATTAGGAACAATCAATTGATTTCATTTATATATGTCACATTTATTATTGATTTAATAAAAGGACTTATTCTATTATGTTTATATGCATCATTTATATTTACATAATATGTCCATGGAGTTAGAGTTGAGAATATGAAATTACAAAGGGTTGTAATTTTGAGACTCTAAATATATCTCTGTACTAAACTCCTAAATCATTCCTAGTTGAAGGTTCACTATGATGGACAGTAATGAACCATAGGACTAGCACTTGTTAGGTTGACTCTATAGGAGGATAGCTAGTCTCAAGCTATTTGTGTGGAGACACTACAACCAACAAGTGGGTGCCTATTATAAGAATAGGTACACTGAATGTGACCAAAGATATGAGATAAACTGAATGGAGTTTTAACCTGCCTGTCAATCAGTTTCTCATTGTTATAGTGGTACAAGTAATCCTTAGACCTGAGATACCATGGTTGTCTTATGCATATAGCTTTAGAAGTTTGATAACACTAAGTGAAGATCCTATTCAGGAGTCTGTAAGGGTGTTCAGTGGCCCTACTGCTATGTGTGTGAAGGCATGTGAGTGATCAACAAGGAATCCATCACTCTCAGGAAAAAGGGAGTGAATGTCTCATATAGTATTCATTGAATATAACTCATTAAACCCATGGGCCCATGGTAGAATGAATATGGAAAGGAGTTTCCATAAGTTCATCATTGAGTTGATATTAATGAATGAGTATAAAGTAATTGAATTAGGGACTTGATAGACTTCCATGTCCTATTAGTTCAATTGGAGACATTGTGTTGATGGAAGGATGGAATTGTAACCTATAAACTATAACAGAAGGGTTCTTTGTAAATGACTATTCACCTCATTAAGGACCACACCATGAGCCATATGCTAAGTGTTACTCATGGTTAGTAGAAACCCTAATTGATATAAATGAGTTATAATCAATTAGGGAATTGAAAGGAGTTTCAATTAGACCCTTTAATGGAAAGTGTTCCATTGTGCACAACATGTGCTATTCCTACTACTTGATGATGTGAACCCAATGGGTAACACACTATCATGCTAAGAGAGCTTGAAAGTCTATGAGAGAAAGGGCATAATTGATTAAAGAAAAGTTCTTTAAGGGGTTAATTTGTATTTGATGCAAATTAGTGGGCTAATTATGTAATTAAGAGTAATTACACAAAACCCACTAGGGTTAGGAATCCCCCCATGGCCGGCCCTATTAGTGGGCTATATAATGCCCACTATAAGGTGATAAAAAAGGAAGACATTCACTCCTCCAAGTGCTGGCCGAAATTCATAGGGGGCTCCCTCTCTCTCCCTCTTCTCCACCTCTAGCAACAACAAGGAAGAAGAAGGAAAGGACTTCAAGCTCAAGTTAGGTGTGGATACCGTTGGAGGCAGCACACTTGGGTTGCTCATTCACCACTGTCTGGAGATAAAGCTTGGAACAAAAAGGAGAAGACAAAGCTAGGAGCATAAAGGAGAAGACATTAATCAATTGTAAGTAATCCCAACTCTCTTGGTAGTTAGGGTTTATGTTTTTGTATTATGCATAATCGGATTCATGGGTTTGGGAATCGTAGGAAAATTTTAATTCCGCCTTTGTAGTTTTCCTCCCTAGTTAGATTCCCAACAAATTTCACATGAAATGATGATTCATGAGTTATGAAATAACTCACTATCTTTGCTATTTCCACTGAAAGTGGCATGAAATCGTGTGATAACGATAATTTCACATGAAATGATGATTCACGAGTTATGAAATAACTCACTATCTTTGCTATTTTCACTGAAAGTGGCATGGAATCGTGTGATAATGATAATTTCACATGAAATGATGATTCATGAGTTATGAAATAACTCACTATCTTTGTTATTCCCAATGAAATTAGCATGAAAGGCACTTGGTTTTGAATTAATGGACATTCAATTCAATTTCACATCATGTGATAACGATAATTTCACATAAAATGATAATCTATGACTTTTACTTGTTATGAAATAACTTGTTTTGAGAATTTCCAATGCAATTGGTAGGATACCTTGTGATGCACTAGTGCAACTAGTCTCGCATCATGAGAAGACCATGTGGATATCACTAATGCAATTAGTGCATGGTAAAGGCATTTGCATGAGTGCACCAACGAATGTTGGCATGCAATCAATTATTTGCTTTAATGAAATCGTCGCGTGCTTGGATATGACAAAGTCTATCCCTATGGCTCCATTTGAGTTTGTTGGTATTAATGAGATTAATCCATCGAACAAAAATGGGTTGTTCTTTTGTCATTGGCTCACAAGTGAAACTTGTTCACTAATGAGGGGCTTCTGTCACACCCCATTTTTGGCACCCTAGCTAGGATATATCATTTCATTTAGGGTTTTGAGTCCTTTTCGAGTCTAGTCTTTTGCATTGAGTTTTTAGGGCATTGAATATCATGTGTATGAATTTTGAAGTGATTTGGAGTTCATTTCGATAGTCAATAAGAACTTTTGCGATTTTAAGGGCATAATCGTCTTTTAAGCTGTATATTTTCAATTTGACCTTGAAATGAATCCCGAGTCATTCCTTTGAGTTCATATGGTTACATAGAGTCTATATGTAGGTTCAATTTCATGAATTGATGGTTTAAGATCAAGTCGGCTTATAATGGTTCAAATTGGCTAAAAGACCCTTTCTTGGTTTGCTCAAATTGACTCACAAGACCCAACCAATTTTCTCTCATTTAATTTCAATTGGGCTTTATTTACATCCTAGATATGTTTAGAAAGATCGAATTTCGATTGGGAAAGCATTCGATTCGACCTTGTGTACAAACCCAGCTTAGCGATGGTGAGGTACCATGCTTAACCACCTTTGTAAAACCTAACCATGCACCCATGGTTAAGGATTTTTGTCCTAAAATGCTTAAAAATGTGTTCCCTTTCGAAACACGGTCGTTTTGTCTTTTATTTCGTCAAAATCGGACTTAATTTGAACATTTTAGGACTTCTGAAGTAAGTAGGATTCAAAACCAGAGCAAAATGGGAGAGCCCTTGGGTAACCGTTTAGGGCTGGATGGTCAGCCATCCAAGCCCAGACAGCTAACCATCCAGGCCTAGTTGGTCACCCGAGGACTCTGTCTTCAACTCAAATTCTGACTCTTCTCTCCCTCTTTTGACGGTTTCTACCACCATTACAACTTGTTTTCTCTTAGGAGTGTGTAAGTTTGAGTTGTTTGAGCACCAAGAGAGTCTCTAATAGCCCTAGGATCATTGTTTAATGAATTAACCTTAGCCATTGGTTTAGGGGGTCAGTTCTCTATATAAAGGACATGATATTCAGCACATAGGGGGAGGTTAATTGCACTTTACACTTAGAGAGAGAGGGATCTACGAGTTTGGAGTGCTAGAAGGACATCAAGAGGAGGCTCTTCAACCCCAAGCAAGTAAAAGAATAAGGAGTTTGAAGACAAGGAAGGTTCTACAAGAGGTAAGCACGTTTCTTTAATGCTGAACATGGTTTTTCTCCTTCTCCTTCTTCTTCTTCTTCTATGATAGTTCTAGTGCATGATGTAACTCCACATGTTAGGATAGCTCAATGTTTTTAGATGTACTATGAATGATTTTGAGATGGTTTATGGCTTTATATGCTTGATAATCCTTAGTTTGCTAGGGTTTTGAAAGTGTTATCCTTTCTTATCCTCTTAAATCATGCATAGTTCATGTGTCTAGGTTGCTGTGATTATTATCATGAGTTGATGCTCCTGTTAGTTAATATATATGATATGAATGATATTCATGATGATTTGAGCATGTGTTAGAGTCTTTTTATAGGTTTTTATGCATAGTTATGAGATTAGGGTTTCAATAACCCTAAAATCACACAGGTTTTATATAGCATGCTTAACTTAACTCTATGAGTAGTTTCTCATCATAGTCATTCTATATATGCTGCATATAGTTGAATCATGCTAGGTTTGCATTCATATAGTAGATTTCGTAGGGTTTTTGGAGATATTATCCTTTTCTAAGGATAATTAGCCTTTTCGTTAAGTAAGGTTTTGCATGAGAGCTTTCTGTGATGTGTTTAAGCATGAAATCACTTCTATGGTGTTCTAATATATATATTTTACGTAGGATATGATAATTGCACCTCCCCATAACGACGTTTTTACGTGAAATTATCTTAGGATAGTTTCGCTTAAGAAAGCTCACTGTAGGAAGGCCCATTTTCATATTTTACATTAAATATCATCTTTTTGGTTAGAATAGGCTTTGCTATCATGTTTATTGATATTATTGGAGTCTCTTATGATTGTTAATGTGTCTTTGGTAGGTTTTTATGCATGTTAGTCAGGTCATTGCATGTAGGATTGAGTTAGGGTCCTTAGTTATTCATTATTCTTGTTGTTTGCATGATAAATGGATAATTTTAGGCTTTGTCATGGTTCTGTCCAGATTAGTATATTGTTCTTCTTGCATGGTTTTGTGCACTCATAAGGGTGCAAACAGGTACAATGCTTGTCCTATTGCAAATAGGGCTGCTATTGCTTAAAATAGCTAATGCTTGGAGCTTTTGCGCTCAGGTAAGTAGGGTATGAAGTGCCCTAATTCACTTTTCTTCTTCTTTCTTTTCTCTTCTCCCTCTTAGGGTTACTTCTTAATATGAACACATGGTAATTATCAAGGGTTTCCTTCATTAATAAAATTCTGGTTTTCTACCAAAGTTTCTATCTTGTGGAAGTTTTCAATTATGGATTATTCAATACATTTTTCAAATAAGGAAACCTAGGGTTTTTACCATAGGTTTGTATTAGGTTGTAACCCTATTATTAGGTTGTAACCCTATTCTATTCGAACAACATGGACTTTGATCCATGTATTTCGCTGCATGGTACGTAAGCGCTCTTCGTGAGGCTCAAGTCCGTTCTAGGATCCAAGTATCCTAGGCTTTTCTTTTCTTTTCTTTTTGTTTTGTTTTATTTGTTTGATTATGCATGGATGAGATGGGTGGATGGAATATATGTTATGCATGCTACCTTGTGGTGATATATGCTGATATTTGAGTGAAAAAGATCTTAAGTTAGCCCAATCAAATTAAGAGACCAACCCGGGCGATGTGGGTGCCTATGGGCTTTGCCCAAAACCTTCCCACGTCGTAACTTAGCCCTCGAATCCAATTTTTTGGTTTTAAAGACTTTGCTTTTCCTTTAATAGAGTCATGTGGTTTTGAAAATGAAACATTTTTGTGGTTTTCCTCTTTTTCCTAAAAAATGAGGTGGCGACTCCTTTTCGTTTGTTGTCTTTCACTCTACTTATCTTTTTGACCAAACTCCCTTGTGGGCGCCGCGCGCTTTTCCGTGGGTTCACAATAGCAATTTATTGGTGTTAAGTAAAAGAACTATTGACATGCCATTGATATTCTATTCCTTGAGTCTTCAAGTTCTCTTGAGTTTTTTCAAAGTCGTCTTTTCTGTCTTCTTTCTCTGTCTCTCAAGTCTTTTTTTCTTTCGTAAGTCATGGTCGTGTGCTGCCCCCACTGCCTCAAGAATATCTTCTCTACAAAGTCCAAGTCTAGTGTCCTTAATAAGGTCATAAATCCTTTCTCGACGGGAAGTCTCCTTTTCTCCCAAATCATCCTTCAACCATTGCTTATATTCTTGACTCATCTTGAAAGGTCCTTCAGTGTTGGTAATTTGAGTCAATTTTAGGTTCGTAGGCTAGCGAGTCCTCGCTCACTTGACCATAGTAAGACCGATAGGTTCCACAGAGCAACAGGGACCTTTTAAGGACGGTATGGTTTGCATGGCACCCATCTGGCAAAAAATCCTCAAAGTCCAATAGAAGGAAGTCGATCTCAACCCTATGAGTTTGACAAAAGCACACACTAAGGTTCGAAAGATCACCTGTTCTTTACACCCCCATATGAAAACAAACCATTTGATGTTCCGCCATGACAGTATGTGAAAGTAACCTAACCAATCTCTTAAAGAGAATGGCCCAGGAAGTTCAACTCGGCGCAGACAGAGGTGCTGGGGCTTGTATGGATTGACAGTGGTAGGAGATAAAAAATTCAAGCGTTCAAGTAGCCAGATTTGCAATAAAAAGGGGCTACCTCCTAATAGTGCTTTAGGGTTGCCATGAACTCTATCTAAACTATTCAGGGTTTCAGCTAATACCAAGGGAATAATGTTATGTCGCTTGAGAAGAGGGGCAATCAACTCACATATTTGAATAGGGGCTTGAAGAGTGCTGGTGGAGATAAGAAAGCGACCAATTAAACAGAAAGCGAGTGCATGCTGAAGTTGAAGGTTGAAAATCAAAGTACCTTTGCTATCATGAGCTAAGAAGGAGGTTGCTAACTCCATTAAATCCACCATATAATCCTTTACAAAGATTGTTACATCCTTTTGAGGAATGCCAAGAAAGTCTAAAAAAGAAGTAATGTAATCCGAGCGAGGTGTAGAAAGGATGAAAGGTCCTGTAGGTGAAACTCCAAATAAAGCCTAGAATTCCTCTATAGTTGGGCGTAATTCTTCATAATTGAATCGAAAGACATGGATTTGAGGATCCCAGAAATATGTAGCAGCAGTAAGAAGGGTCGTTTCGAGCTTCATATGCTTTATAGAGAACAACGGTTCCAAGCCAAAACACTTAAACTCAATTTTGTCTTTGGCAGCTATAACTGCCAAAAACCCTCTCAAGAATCCATCTAAGGCTTCCATAATTATTGTTAATGAAAATAATTGAGTGAGAAGGCTTCCCTCATGTGTTTTTATAGGGAAAAGGTCACAAATTCGAGTCCTGAAAGGAGTAGAATCGTCAAAATAGAAAAAAAATCCTAAAAAATCACGAAAAAATGCGTCGACCTTGGGTAACTGTCCAAGGCTGGACGGTCACCTGAGGCTCTGCCTTGTTTTGCCTTGTTTGACCTGGTTTTGCTTATTTTCGCTTTCGGATGGCCTTTTTAGGCCATTTTAACTCCTGTAAGCTCATATTGATTCAAATTTTCATAAGAAAGGCATCACAACATCATCATAATAGATCTAAGAAGCACCACAAGCGTCCATGCTAAGAGTTAAGAAAGTGGTTCAAGGGTTGCAGTTACAGAACATGGCATGAAATGCAAAAAGATTACCATTGTTTCATTGTTTTTACAATCCCAACAAAGAGGTAAGTGAACTCAATGAGTCCTAGAGCTTCTTTTGCGACTCGGTTCAACTCCATCACAACCCCCATGAGGTGCTCTAGAAGGGCGCATTGATTGTGGCGGCTGAGATGACGAAGTCTGTTGCAAGGAAACCAAACATGAGAATAGGGTGGGATTAAAAACTTCAAATGGGGAATTTAAAATAGGCTGAACACTTACTACGATGTCCAATGGGCTTCCACCATGGACTTGGCTAGGCTCATCCTCACGAGATCACGTTTCAAGCCTTCACTAAAGTCAATGAACCCTTGGACATACGCCGCAGGCACCTAAGACAATTAATAAGATCAAATTGAAGGTAATGTCAAAAAGGAAATACCCATAAAGAGAACTCACCTGTTCTCAACTTGGGTCGATCCTAGAGGACTCATCAAAAGCAGGATGGGTGATGGCAGTCTTGACAAAATCCAACCCGCAACACAAATCTACAGACCAATTAGGCCGAGGCAAAGGCAGTGACAGATCCTTCTCTATTTCACTTCCTCAGAACCATGAATCTCCCCTGTACCTGAGCCCACTGTCGAGCTATGCCCTCTTGCTCATCGACCATGCAACTATTCACCTATTAAATAAAGTCTCTATCAAAAGGAAAGGCAATGAAAGCATCAAAGACTTACCCCTTGAGGAGGGACGCCAGTCACCTTGGGTCTCATCAGATATTATTGGTAGAAAGTGTCATACACAATGTTAGGAGAAGTGTATTCCTCAGCATCCTAACTCCTCAAAGCATCCCACAACTTATCCCCCTCTTTTGAGTTAGCATGCCTCATATTTAGTGGTGGTGGCATTGGGATCACATCTACATTCACATCACCCTTGACTTATCTCAAGACTCATTCCCCTAAGTACCAATACTTGCCCACGGGGCCTTCCAAAAGCACCTTTTTGCCAGTCAACTCTAAGTTGGGAATGCATCGCTTGGGTAGCATTGGTACCCATATCTTCCAGGGATCCCATTCGATCTATTCAAAAATCCAAAATGAGAAATTGAAAGTAAAAAGAAAAGAAAAGAATAGGGAGAGAATTTCACCATGTCAGCTGTCAGGCTTGCTAGGTGAACTCTAGGATAGGCGTAATCATGACGGTTCACCGCCCGAAAGGACACATAAGTGGGAGAGTAAATCTTGAGGGTAGGCCATTTTATGGTTTCCTCAGCATGGGATAGGCGGCATAGGTTGAGGTATTCATAACACCAGACCTGTCAAGAGTTGAAAGAAGAGTAAAAAAGAAAAGAAAATATAAGAAAATGTGAAAGGAAATAAAAGGAAAGTACTATTACCTCCCAAACAAAAGGCCTGTTGGGAATCAAACTAGAGAGGAAAAATACAAAGGCGGAATTTAAAATTTTTCCTATGATTCCCAAACCCATGAATCTTAATTATGCTTAATACAAAAAACCATAAAGCTAACTACCAAGAGAGTTAGGGTACTTACAGTTGAATAAGTCTTCTCCTTTATGCTCCAAGCTTTGTCTTCTGATTGAGCAGTCCAAGTGCACTGCCTCCAACAGTATCCACACCTAACTTGAGCAAGTTGTCCTTTCCTTCTTCTTCCTTAGGGTTGCTAGAGGTGAAGAAGAGAGAGAGAGAGAGAGCCTCCAAGGGAGAATTCAGCCAGCACTTGGGGAGGAGTGATTGTGATTATGTCATCACCTTATAGTGGGCATTATATAGCCCACTAATAGGGCTGGCCAAGGGGGGATTCCAAACCCTAATCTAATTTGTGTAATTATTCTTAATTACACAATTAGCCCACTAGTTTGCATCAAATACAAATTAGCCCCTTAAAGAACTTTTCTTTAATCACTTATACCCTTTCTCTCATAGACAATCAAGCTCTCTTAGCATGATCAGTGTGTGACCCATTGGGTTCACATCATCAAGTAGTAGGAACAGCACAAGTTGTGCACAATGGAACACTTTTCATTAAGGGTCTAATTGAAACTCCTTTCAATTCCCTAATTGATTATAACTCATTTATATCAATTAGGGCTTCTACTAACCATGAGTAACACCTAGCATATGGCTCATGGTGTGGTCCTTAATGAGGTGAATAGTCATTTACAAAGAACCCTTCTGTTATAGTTTACAGGTTACAATTCCATCCTTCCATCAACACAATGTCTCCAATTGAACTAATAGGACATGGAAGTCTGTCAAGTCCCTAGTTCAATTACTTTATACTCATTCATTAATATCAACTCAATGATGAACTTATGGAAACTCCTTTCCATATTCATTCTACCATGGGCCCATGGATTTAATGAGTTATATTCAATGAATGTTGTATGAGACATTCACTCCCTTTTTCCTGAGAGTGATGGATTCCTTGTTGATCACTCACATGCCTTCACACACATAGCAGTAGGGCCAATGAACACCCTTACAGACCCCTGAATAGGATCTGCACTTAGTGTTATCAAACTTCTAAAGCTATATGTATAAGACAACCATGGTGTCTCAGGTCTAAGGATTACTTGTACCACTATAACAATGAGAAACTGATTGACAGGCAGGTTAAAACTCCATTCAGTTTATCTCATATCTTTGGTCACATTCAGTGTACCTATTCTTATAATAGGCACCCACTTGTTGGTTGTAGTGTCTCCACACAAATAGCTTGAGACTAGCTATCCTCTTATAGAGTCAACCTAACAAGTGCTAGTCCTATGGTTCATTACTGTCCATCATAGTGAACCTTCAACTAGGAATGATTTAGGAGTTTAGTACAGAGATATATTTACAGTCTCAAAATTACAACCCTTTGTAATTTCATATTCTCAACTCTAACTCCATGGACATATTATGTAAATATAAATGATGCATATAAACATAATAGAATAAGCCCTTTTATTAAATCAATAATAAATGTGACATATATAAATGAAATCAATTGATTGTTCCTAATCCCTAAACAATCATCTCTATGATTGGCTCTAGGGCATAATCCTAACAATCTCCCACTTGCACTATAGCCAATCCACCATGTATCTCATACTCATATCCTGTCGGTGGTGATCCATTACATTTGGGTCATGGCCTTAGTGAAGGGGTCTTCTTTATTCTCTATTGTTTTAAACTTCTATATGTATATGTCATCTCTTCCAATGATCTCTTTAATCACTTGGAATCGCCGCTTAAAGTTTGGACTTTTGATGAGACCATGATTCCTTGGTTTGAGCACTAGCCCCATTATTGTCACAAAAACAATAGTAAGGGCTTCTCAATGTCAGGAACCACTTTTAGTTCTGCAATGAACTTACTCATCCAAACATGCAGCAATGCACTCAAATTTGCAGCTCCACCATTTAAGGTGAGAACATACCTCGATGTTGATCTCCTATCATCATCGTCAGATTGAAAATCTGTATCCGTTCTACTGTAGACACCCCATTTTGTACCGGTTGTCACCTTAAGTGCCGTGGCCCCGATGATGAGTTTAGTGTGGTTATTTACGGATTATCCTTGAAGAATTAGTGCGAATCACAACATGAGATTTTTGGTTAAAATGAAAAGAAAATTATTTTATTAAATTAGCCATTTTTATCATGCCACTAACACGTGTACGTATGTGATGAGTGTGTGTACGCACATACGGTACATGTGCATGCGTGTTAGCAGTCAGTCTCCTAATTTTTATAAAAGACAATTTCCCTTTCCTATTCAGATTAGAAGTCTTTTATCTTTATAAAATACCTTTTGATTACTCTCCAAAGGAAACCTAGTCTAGGAAGGAAAGGGAAACTCCATATTTTAGCTATAAATACTCTCTTAATGCCTTAGAGATAGAAAAAAAGGAGAATAGGGTTTAGAGGGAGTGAAATTCGTCATAATTCAGCAGCAGATTTTCTGAAAACCAACAGTCGTATTTTAATCATAACTTTTTCATCCAAAGTCAGAATTGGATGAAATTAGTCTTGTTAGAAAGATAATTCAATTCTCTACAACTTTGTATTTCACGAGCTTTGTCCAAATCCAACGTTTTCATACCCAAAAACGCGATTGAAGTTGCTGCTGCTGCAAAGTGACGAAAATCACGTTTCTTTTCTCTTGTTCTTTTTTTTTGTTTTCTATTTCCTTTCAAAGTTGAGTGAGTTTTGATCTCTTTGCTTTGATACCATTTTGACGAAGAAGAGGATTCATGTTGGTTTGATTCAATCTAAAGACCTGAGGAGCCACGAACAATTACAAAGTCGGTAAATTTACTTTTATTTAGCTTTTATTTTAGTTCTTCTTTTTATTATTTTTATTTTATTTTATTTTTGTCTAAAGCATGATTAGCATGATTTAGGTTTAGTTTTTATATTTGCATTTATTTGTTTTTAAGTTTAGTTTTATTTTATTTATTTTGGGATGCATGATGTAGACTGATATATGAGTTCTGTGATTCTGCGTGAAATGCCTATTAGGTGCGTACGCATATATCAGTGATGCGTACGCACCAATCAGTGATGCGTACGCACCTTACCTCGGCAGACAGATTGTTTGTTTATTATTTTATTTAGTTTTGTTCTTAGTTGATTAGTGTCTGGTGGGTCTTTTGTATATTCTGATCTCTGCTTCCTAATATATTCTTTTATTCTCTTTTCTTTATTTATTCATTATTTTGGTCATTGTGTGTGCCATTATTATTGCATGACTTAGGGTCAATTTTAATTGAGCATTTAGATTAATTAAAGCCATTAATCATGTGTGGGGGCCGGTTCCGACCAGGTGTGGCTGGGTGCCTAACACCTTCCCAGCGACATACCCTAGCTCCGAACCCGAATCTCTGGTTATGACGAGCTAGACCCTGCTAGGGTTCACTCGTTTCCAATATTGGGTGGCGACTCCTCTCCGTGTTAGTCCTTTGAGGCTAATGCATATTCTCGAGCTATGTGGTATTTAGGGCGTGGCGCTCATAGTGGCGACTCCACTGGGGATAGAGAGTTAGATTCCGTATAGTGATTTATGGTTTTACTTAATTTAAATTATTTAATTGGAAAAGACCAAAATTACACACACGCGCACTACCACCCCTTACCCTCGATGACAGTCTGATGAAAGGTACCAGGTCCCATTCGGGCCTATGGTTACTGGAAGTTGGCATCATCAACCCACAGCCTGTACCACTAGCCTGTGATAAGCTAGTGAGTACGTTAACGGGCCACTCTTTGAGTGCCCTAGCTTGGGTGACCCTTGAAGGAGAAGTACCCCATTAACCAACACCACTAGTTACCCCACCAACCTTTGCATAGCCTTGTTTGAATGTGTGTCACTTTGCATATCATGTTGCATTTGCATATTAGGCCCATAATGTTTAGACTTAGGGGCAAGGCCCATCATTATCTATTCTCTTTTTTAAGTCTAGGCCCAATTGAGAGGTGAGGTGTGTGATTTTGTAATTGGGTCCAAGCCCAAAAAAAAAAAAATCAAAAATCAAAAATCAAAAATCAAAAGTCAAAAGTCAAAGAAATCAAAAAGAAAATATGGGCTTGGATCCAAATGAGAGTGGAAGAATGTGTGGATATTGTAATAGGCCTAGATGCGAAAAACAAATAGACTTTGGTTGGTTGAACCCAGTGTGATACCCTTGGCTTCATGTGTCCTTAATCTGATTCTATGTTGGGCTTTCTCTCATGGTTTTAGGTCCATCTCTTTTTCCTAAGGGCATCTCATTTATTAGAGTCTTTCAGTTTATGGGTATGAGGGTTAGTTGAGTCTTCTTTCTTTATGTGTGGTCTTGTTGTTGGTCCATCTTAGGGGCATTAGGCCCATTCATCTAGGGTTTACATCTTTTCTTTTTTAGTGTTGCATGTTGTCACCATGTCTCTTGTCTAGGTCTTTAGTTGTCATTTTGGGAGTCTATATCCACTTTCATTTTTTTCTTTTAGGTCTTCGAGTCTTGGTCTAAGTGTGTCTAGGTTCCTTTTTTTGGTTTAATTCTCTAGTCTTTGTTGGGCTTCATTCTAGAGGCATGTTTGGATGGAAATTGATGTGAAATCATTATGGATAATCATGGTAAATGGCTCTTATATGGATAGACATATTCTTTACAGGGATAGCCAATCATTGCTTCTAAAGAGAATCCTACACAACTAACTTGGGTCCGCAATCCGTTTGGGAGGTTAGAAAAAGTAGAAGTTACCCAAACTGTTGTAATGGCTGCTGAACAAGATTTGGTGAAGAGATTGGAAGAAATGATGGCAAAGATGATGGAAAGATCAATGGCACCTGTTTTAGAAAGACTCCAAAAGATTGAAGTTAGCCAGGGTAAACAAGCAACTAAAGAAGAAGACAAAGTTGGGGTGGAGGATGAAGATTTTATCTTTAGTACAGAAGACAAGGAGGACTACTATAAGAAGAAAGAAGCTGAATCTAAGAAGAAAGAAGCTAAAACCGAAAAGAAGGGAAAGTAGGTGCAAGACATTTCTGCTGAGGTGGAAAAGATGAAGACTATTTTGAGGAAGTCTCAAGGTATCGAAGAGTACATGTTAGACATGGATGAATTATGTCCATTTCCTAACGTCCAACTACCCCCAAAATTCAAAATGCCTAAAATGGATGTGTTTGATGGGACCGGTAATCCTCGCAATCATTTGAAGCAGTACATTCTGGCGATGAAACCTATAGGGCTTTCTGAAGAGCAGATTGTACATTGTTTCCCAAGGACCCTTAATGGCGATGCTATGAATTGGTACCTTTCCTTGGACATTGCAAAGACCCGAGACTGGAAGGAACTAGCAATGGAGTTCGTGCACCATTACAACTACAATGCCCAACTCGATGTAACTCTGCGAGATTTGGAGACTACAAAGCAGAAGAATAATGAGACATTCTCTGAGTTCTTAATGAGGTGGACGGCTAAAGCTGTTAAAATGCCCAATCGTCCAACTGAGAAGGATCAGGTGCGCATGATTGTGAAGAACCTTCTACCGGCTTTTCGAAGACCATTGATGCCTATTCCATTGAGGACCTTTGAAGACTTGTACGATGCTGGTATACAAGTTGAGGATGGCATGGATAGTGGGCTAATTGATAAGAATGATGGGAAGAAGCGCACGTATGGATTTGGTAGCTCGAGTGCAAGTAATGGCAACAAAGCTAATGAGGTTAATGCAGTTAATCCTCGTAGTGGACCTAGGGAGTTCTCTTCACTTGGTGTGTCTCTATCTACAGCCCTTCGGAATTTAGTGAAAAGAGGAAAGCTGAAGCCGCTAGATCCTACTCCTATCAACAAGTCGGCACCGAACTACAATGAGAACGAGTATTGTGATTTTCACCAAAGTAATGGTCATCACACAGATAGGTGCGGTCGTCTTCGCCACACCATTCAGGATATGATCGATTCAGGGAAGCTTCCTAGGCCAGAAGAACCAAATACAGTGACGAATCCACTCCCAAACCACCACGCCATGCCACCTCCATATGCAAATGGGACGTAGTGGGTCTGAAAGTAGAGGATTGCTTAGTTTCTTTTAGTTTCCATTTCTTTAAGACATTATTTGAATAATTGGTTATTTTGGTTGGATTTTTATGGTTTGGAACAATTATGTTGGGATAATTATTTTGGTATGATTGTTTCTTTTGATGATCAATGAATGGTTTTCATTAATTTATTGCTTGCTTTCTCAATGGTTTGTTATAGTTTGCTTTTCTAGCACATGAGTTAATATACTTGCCCTTTTAATTCATGAACTGCGAACAATGGAAATCAAAATGAAGAGAGGCCATCATTTCTACTGTCCTTCAAAAGAAAAGAAAAATCCCTTGTTAGCCATGTTGAGCCTGAATATTTTCCTTTGTGATACCCTTGTCAAGGATTGCCCTCTACACTAGGGGCAAATTTTAAAGAGATGTTTGTTTGAAAGAAGGAGTGGTGTATTAACCATTGAAATAGAAAGAAAGATGAAAAAAAAAATTGAAAAAAACAAAAAAGAAACATAAGAGATGAAAAGAAAAAGAAAGAAAAGATGCACCGGTGAAATATAGCAAGTGAAGTGCCAACTTGGAAAGTGAAATGAGCAGTGATGAAGTAATCCTTGACAGATAGGAACCCATTGAAATTAAACTTGAGCCTTTAATATCCGTTCTTTCTTAAGCCTAGAACTCCGAGCCTACATTACAGTCCAAATAAAAGTCATCTCTGATTGATTGAAGTTATTCAAGTATAGATGAACTACGTAAGGCTTGATCCCTTTTTGGGTACGTAGGCAACCTTTAGAGGTGCAGCCACATCATTGTTCATGCAAGGGGGCTGTGAACCCACGGAAAAGCGCGGCGCCCACAAGGGTTTGGCAAGAATATATATGGGGTTTAAAGACAACAAACAAAAGGGAGTCGCCACCTCATTTTTTAGGGAAAGAGGAAAACCACAAAAATGTTTTATTTTCAAAACCACATGACTCCATTAAAGGAAAAACACAGTCTTTGAAACCAGAAAATTGGATCCGGGGGCTAAGTTACGACGTGGGAAGGTTCTGGGCAAAAACCCATAGGCACCCACATCGCCCGAGTTGGTCTCTTAATTTGATTGGGCTAACTTAATATCTTTTCCACTCAAATATCATCATATATCATCACAAGGCAGCATGCATATCATATATTTCATCCAATCATCTCATGCACAATCACTCAAATAAAACAAAACAGAAAAAAGAAGAAAAGAAAAGAAAAGCCTAGGATACTTGGATCCTAGAACGGACTTGAGCCTCACGAAGAGCGCCTACGTACCATGCAGCGAAATACATGGATCAAAGTCCACGTAGTTCGAAAAGAATAGGGTTACAACCTAATACAAACCTATGGTAAAAACCCTAGGTTTCCTCATTTGAAAATACATTGATTTAATCCAAAACAGAAAACTTCCATAAGAGGAAAACCTTGATAAAAAACAGAATTTTATATTGAAGGGAACCTTTGATAATTCCCATAAGCTTGTATTAAGAAGTAACCCTAAGAGGGAGAAGAGAAAAGAAAGAAAAAGAAAGGTGAATTGGAGCACCTTCAAACCCTACTTACCTGAGCGCACAAGCTCCAAACATTAGCCATTTCAGACCATAGCAGCCCTATTTGCAATAGGACAAGCATTGTACCTGTTTGCACCCTTACAAGTGCACACAATCATGCAAAGAAAACAATATCCTAATCTGGACAGAACCTTGACAAAGCCTAAAATCATCCATTAATCATGCAAACAACAAGAATAATGAATAACTAAGGACTCTAACTCAGTCCTACATGCAATGACCTAACTAACATGCATAAAAACCTATGAAAGACACACTAACAAGCATAAGAGACTCCAATAACATCAATAAACATGATAACAAAGCATACTCTAATGAAAAAGATGTCATTTTATGTAAAACATGAAAATAGACCTTCCTACGACGAGCTTTCTTAAGCGAAACTATCCTAGGATAATTTCACGTAAGAAAGTCGTTATGGGTAGGTGCAATCAGCATATCCTACGTAAAATATATACCATAGAACACAACAGAAAAGATTTCATGCTTAAACACATCACAGAAGACTCTCATGCAAAACCTCACTCAATGAAAAGGATAATTATCCTTAAAAAAGGATAACGTCTCCGAAAACCCTATAAAATATACTATATGAATGCAAACCTAGCATGATTCAACTATATGTAGCATATATAGAATGACTATGATGAGCAACAGCTCAAAAAGCTAAGCTAAGCTAAGCATGCTGTATAAGACCTATGCGACTTCAGGGTTATCAAAACCCTAATCTCGCAAATATGCATAAAAACCTACTAAATGACTCTAAGACATGCTCAAATTATCATGAATATCATTCATATAGCATATATTAACTAACAGGAACATCAACACATGATAACTATCACAGCAACCTAAACATGTGAACTATGCATGATTTAAGAAGATAGAACGAATCAGGCTATCAAATCCTTGGTAAACCAGGGATTGTCAAGCATATAAAGCCATAAACTATCCTAAAATCATTCATATACTATCCTAAAAACATGGAACTAACCTAACATGTGGAGCTATATCATGCACTAGAACTACCATAGAAGAAGAAGAAGAAAGAGAAGCAAGAGAAGCAGAGAATTCATGTTCAGCACTAAAGGGATAGGCTTACCTCTTGTAGACTCTTCCTTGTCTTCAAACCTCTTGTTTCCTTGCTTGCTTGGGGTTGAAGAGCCTCCTCTTGAAGTCCTTCTAGCTCTCCAAACTCGTAGCTCCCTCTCTCTCTAAGTGTAAAGTGCAATTAACCTCCCCTATGTGCTGAATATCATGTCCTTTATATAGAGAACTGACCCCCTAAACCAATGGCTAGGATTAATTCATTAAATAATGATCCTAGGGCTATTAGAGACTCTCTTGGTGCTCAAACAACTCAAACCTACACACTCCTAAGCTCAGACAAGTTGTTTTGGCGGAGGAAACCATCAAAAGAGGGATAGAAGAGTCAGAAGTTGACTTAAAGTAGGATTCCTCGGGTGACCAACTAGGCCTCGACGGTTAGCCGTCTGGGCTTGGACGGCTGACCGTCCAGCCCCGGACGGTTACCCGAGGCCCTCCTATTTCCGCTTCGGTTTTGACTTCCACTTGCTTCAGAAGTCCTAAAATCTTCAAATTAAGTCCGATTTTGACGAAATAAAAGCCAAAACGACCATGTTTCGAAGGGGAACACATTTTTAAGCATTTTAGGACAAAAATCCTCAACCATGGGTGCATGGTTAGGTTTTACAAAGGTGGTTAACCATGGTGCTTCACCGTCGCTAAGCTGGGTTTGTACACAAGGTCGAACCGAATGCTTTCCCAATCGAAAATTGATCTTTCTAAACATGTTTAGGACATAAATAAAGCCCAATTGAAGTTAATTGAGAGAAAATTGGTTGGGTCTTATGAGTCAATTTGAGCAAACCAAGAAATGGTCTTTTAGCCAACCCGAACCATTACGAGCCGAATTGATCTTAAACCATTAATTCATGAAATTGAACCTATATATGGACTCTATATAACCATATGAACTTGAGAATGACTCGGGATTCGTTCCAAAGTCAAATGGGAAATATACGGCTAAAAAGACGATTATGCCCTTAAAGTCGCAAAAGTTCTTATTGACCATCGAGATGAACTCCAAATCACCTCAAAATTCATACACATGATATTCAATGCCATAAAAACTCAATGCAAAAGACTAGACTCAAAAAGGACTCCAAATCCTACATGAAATGATATGTCCTAGCTAAGGTGACAAAAATGGGGTGTGACAGAAGCCCCTCATTGGTGAACAAGTTTCACTTGCGAGCCAATGATTAAAGAACAACCCATTTTTGTTTGATTGATTAATCTCATTAATACCAACAAACTCAAATGGAATCAAAAGGATGGACTTCGTTACGCGACGATTTCATCGAAGCAACAAATTAATTGCATTTCTATGCATGCCAACTTCGTTGGTGCGCTCATGCAAATGCCTTTACCATGCACTAATTGCATTAGTGATGGTCTTCTCATGATGCAAAGCTAGTTGCACTAGTGCGTCACAAGGTACCCTACCAATTTCATTGGCATTCTCAAAACGAGTTATTTCATAACTCATAAATCATCATTTTATGTGAATTATCGGTGAATTGAATGTCCATCAATTCAAAACCAAGGGCATTTCATGCCAGTCTTACTGGGGATAACAAATGTGGTGAGTTATTTCATAACTCATGACTCATCGAATTATGATTTCATGCCACTTTCAGTGGAAAAAAACAAAGATATGGAGTTATTGCATAACTCATGTATCATTTCATGTGAAATTGTGATTTCATGCCACTTTTTGTGGAAACAACAAAGACAGGGAGTCATTTCATAGCTCATGAATCGTCATTTTTTGTGAAATTGTGCCGCTTTCTGTGGAAGTAACAAAGACGGGGAGTTATTGCATAACTCATGAATCGTCATTTCATGAGAAATTGTGCCACTTTCTGTGGAAGTAACAGAGACGGGGAGTTATTGCATAACTCATGGATCGTCATTTCATGGGAAATTGTGCCACTTTCTGTGGAAGTAACAAAGACGGGGAGTTATTGCATAACTCATGAATCGTCATTTCATGTGAAGTTGTGCCACTTTCTGTGGAAGTAACAAAGATGGGGAGTTATTGCATAACTCATGGATCGTCATTTCATGGGAAATTGTGCCACTTTCTGTGGAAGTAACAAAGACGGGGAGTTATTGCATAACTCATGAATCGTCATTTTATGTGAAGTTGTGCCACTTTCTGTGGAAGTAACAAAGATGGGGAGTTATTGCATAACTCATGGATCATTCATTTCATGTGGAATTGTGCTTATCACATGATATGAGACCCAATTGTAAGTCAATTGATTCAAAATCAAGCTCATTTCTTATCATTTTATGTGAAACTATCCTTATCACATGGAATGACAATGTATTGGGAGTCATTCAACTCCAAATCAAATGCATTTCATGTGAAATTGTCTTTATCACATGAAATGATAATGTATTGAGAGTCATTCAACTCCAAATCAAGTGCATTTCATGTGAAATTGTCTTTATCACATGAAATGATAATGTATTGAGAGTCATTCAACTCAAAATCAAGTTCATTACTTATCATTTCATGTGAAATTATCTTTAACACATGAAATGACATTGAATTGAGAGTTAATTGATTGAAAATCAAGCTTATTTCATGTCATTTCATGTGAAATTAACTTTATCTCATGATACAACATTGATTTTGAAAGTCAATTGATTGAGAAATAAAGTGCATTTCATGCCCTCTTCACAAAGATAGCAAGTTACTTCGTAACTAGCATAGCTCATGAATCATCATTTCATGTGAAGTTATCTTTATCACATGATTAGCAAGTCATTTCATGTGAAATTATCCTTATCACATGATATGATATCATTATCATCTCCTAGAGAATTGACTTCCAAGACTTGAAAGTCATCTAATTCAACACTAAGCTCATTTCATGAGAAAGCCATTTATCCTGGCTATTACAATTCCTCGTTATGCGGGCGAATACAATCACCCAAGATTCAAAAATTTCATTGAAACTTGATAAACTTGGGGGATATATTCATCCCATAACTCAAGGATTGCACAAAAAGTCCATTTGGAGAAGTTTAGAGGTCGCAAGCGCGCGAAACGGGGCAAAAGGGCAAAGCGGGCTAAGGTGACCATCTACCCTCAAATGGTCAACCGTCCAGGGCAAGAGGGCTGACCGTCCAAGGGTGGACGGTTACCCGAGGCCACCATTGAGAAATTTCTGGGTTTTTAAACCCATGTTTGCCCACTCATTCTCACATTCACCCAACCCGAAAATTAGAGAGTTTCTCTCTCTAAACTCTCATCCCCTCTTCTCCAACTCTCATTCTCTCATTCCTACTTCAAAACCATTCAATCCAAACATCAAATGCACATCAAACAATAACAAATCAAGCACATTTAGCGATCAAAACAACCAATTCACATCATCTTGTGAAATCAAACCAAATCAAACCCATTTTTCACAAACCCAACTCCATCATCAAGGATGTCATCAAGCAAGGACTCAAGCACCAAGTATCCATTCTATGGGGTCAAAAGCACATACAAGGCACCACTCTATGATGCCCCACAAGCTAGGGTGTTGCTTGAACCCGAGAAGCATCTCTCATTCATCCATTCCCAACAAGAAGTAAGTTTACCCAACTTAACACTTTTCTCTTGAATCTTTCGATTCTTTTGATGAAATTGCATTCCCTTCTACTTCTTTTGAATACCCCTTGGGTTGTTGAGTGATATCCCTTGATTTGGCAACGATTGAACACACAAATTCTTTTCATTTGAAAGCTTGAAAAATGGCACCCGCCAAGTGTTCGATAAAATTCCCAAGTGAAATAAAGATGTTCAATCTTCACCAAATCAATGTATATCAACAAGTAAACCCTCAAGTGAGTAATATGCTATGATTTAGCAAGGATTGATCATACAAAATTCTTTTGTTTCAAGGCTTGGGAGGTGTCACCCACCAAGTGTTCGATAAAATGCCCAAGTGATAAAAAAGTGTTCAATCCTTGCCAAATTAAGGCACATGAACAAGTAAACTCATAAACATCCATTAGCAATTCATTTCATGAATAAAAACAACTTTTTAACATCTTTTAGAAAACAATTTAAAACCAATTGCTAGTGTAGGTTTATTGTTTCTATGTTCTTTCAACTAACCCTCAAGGTATTTTCAATTGCTATAGCCCAACTTTCAGGACATGCGCACTCGGTCCTCTGTCAAAGGACTCATTGAATGGTGGCGGAACATGGAAAACTTCCAACCCATCACCAAAGGCTATATCGAGAAGGCCGGTTTTGGCCCATTCCTAGATTCTCTATGGAATGACCAATGTGATAGGCAAGCTTTGCTAGCCTTGTCTGAGCTATGGTGGGACACCACCAATACATTCCACTTTGGCTTTGGGGAGATGACACTAACCCCCAAGGACTTCACCATGATCACGGGCTTAAGCATTAAAGGCAAAAGCTTGGAGTTCTATGAGGAGGCTCACACGGATGAGGATTATCTCCTAGCTTACCTTGGGATGGAGATCGAGGTAATCAAGAAAGCGGTGCGACGCACTTGGCTTTTCAACAAGTTTGCTAAGCAAAGGGAGAGCGAGGGTGCGAGCCCCGATTGTATTACAAGGGCATTCCTTTTGTACATGATCTCCTGCACATTCTTTGCCGGCACGGGCGACCTAGCCCCTTTGGGTCTTCTTGCAAACATGGAGGATGTTGACAAGATCAGGAAATTCAACTGGGGAGGGGCTGCTCTAGCCACCATGTATCGCACCATGTGTGACATGTCACGTGGTGTGACTAAGGACTTCGGTGGGATGCCCTTTGTTTGGGAGGTAATGCTACTTCCCTTTCATTCCTTTTTATTTTTTTTCCTTATATTATCTTTCTTTTTGACTCTTTTTTTCAATTTTTTGACAGGTTTGGTGCTATGAGTACCTTAACCTATGTTGCCCATCCCTTGCTGAGGAAACCATTGAATGGCCTACCCTCAAGAATTACTCTCCTAGTTATGTGTCCATCCGAGCGGCGAATCGTCATGATTACGCCTTTGCTAGAGCTCACCTAGCAAGCCTTTCTGCTGATATGGTGAAATTCTTTCCCCATTCTTTTCCTTTTCTTTTTACTCCCAATTTCTCATTTTGGATTTTTGAACAGATTGAGTGGAATCCCTGGAAGATATGGGTACCAATGCTACCCAAGCGATGCATTCCTAGCTTGATGTTGACGGGCAAGAGGGTGCTCTTGGAAGGCCCCGTGGGTAGGTACTGGTACCTAGGGGAGTGTGTCCTACGCCAAGTCATGGGTGATGTGAATGCCGCCATGGCTCCAATGCCTCCACCACTTAACATGAGGCATGCTAACTTAATGGAGGGGGAGGAGTTGTGGGATGCCTTGAGAGGCTGGGATGCGGAGGAGTTCACTTCTCCTGACATTGCATATAACACTTTCTGTCTCCAATATCTGATGAGGCCCAGGGTGACAGGCTTCCCTCCTCAGGGGGTAAGTCTTTAAAATTCTCCTAGCCTTTTCTTTTGGTAGAGACTCTATTTAATAGGTGAACACTTGCAGGGTCGACGAGCACGAGGGCATAGCTCAACAGTGGGCTCAGGAGTGGTTCCTGGCTCTGAGGAAGATGAGATGGAGGGGGATAGGTCACTACCCTTGCCTCAGCCGAATTGGTTCATTGATTTGTGCAGTGGGTCAGACTTTGTCAAGACCGCCATCACTCATCCTGCATTTGATGAGTCCCCCAGGATCGACCCAAATCGAGAACAGGTGAGTTCTCTTTATGGGTATTTCTTTCTTTCTTTGAGCATTACCTTCAATTTTACCCTTATTGATTATCCTAGGTGCCTGCGGCGTATGCCCAAGAGTTTATTGACCTGAGTGAGGGCTTGAGGCGCGACCTTGTGAGAATGAGCTTAGCCAAATCCATGGCGGAAGCTCGTTTGGATGTTATGGTAAGTGTTCCACCTTCTCAAAGTTCTCATATGTGGTTTTCAACCAACTCTATTCATACTTAGCCTCTTTGCAATGGATTTTGTATATGCAGCCACCACCGGCAATGCGCCCTCCTAGAGCACCTCGTGGGGGTCGTGACGGAGCAGGGCCGAGCCGCAAAAGAAGCTTTGGGAACCGCTGAGTTCATTTACTTTCTTGTTGGGCTTGTAGAATTAACGAGACAATGGCTATCTTTTTGCATTTCATGCTTGTGTTTTGTACTTGCCACCTAAAACCAACTCTCTTATCCCTTAGTATGGATACTTGTTGTGCTTGTTTGAATCTATCATGATGATGTTATGGTGCCTTTCTTATGTAAATTTGAGTCAATATGAGTTCATAGGAGTGAAAATGGCCTAAAAAGGCCACCCGAACGCGAAAATAGGCAAAACCGGGCGAAACAAGGCAAAACAAGGCGGAGGCCTCGGGTGACCATCTGGCCTCGGACGGTCACCCGATGTCGACGCACTTTTTCACGATTTTTCAGGAATTTTGCGATTTTGACGGTTCTACTTCCTTTAGGACTCGAATTTGTGACCCTTTTCCTATAAAAACACATGAGGGGAGTCTTCTAACTCACCTATTTTCATTGACAATAATTATGGAAGCCTTGGATGGGTTCTTAAGAGGGTTTTTGGCAGTCATGCCTGCCAAAGACAAAACTGAGTTTAGGCGCTTCGGCTTGGAACCGTTGCTCTCCATAAGGCACATAAAGCTCGAGACGACCCTTCTCACCGCTGCTACATACTTCTGGGATCCTCAAATCCATGTCTTTTGATTTAATTATGAAGAATTATGCCCAACCATGGAGGAATTCTGTGCTTTATTTGGAGTTTCGCCCGCAGGGCCATTCATTCTTCCTACACCTCGCTCTGATTACCTTGCTTCCTTCTCGGATTTTCTTAGCATTCCTCAAAGGGACACAACGATCTTTATCAAGGACCATATGGTGGACTTAATGAAGTTAGCAACCTCATTCTTGGCTCATGATAGCGAAGGTACTCTGACTTTCACCCCTCAAATTCAGCGTGCACTCGCTTTCTGTTTAATTGGTCGCTTTCTCATCTCTACCGGCACTCTTCAAGCCCCTGTTCAAATGTGTGAGTTGATTACCCCTCTTCTCAAGCGACATAACATTATTCCCTTGGTATTACCTGAAACCTTGAATGGTTTAGATAAAGTTCATGGCAACCCCAAAGTGCCTTTAGAAGGTAGCCCCTTTTTGCTGCAAATGTGGCTACTCGAGCACTTGAATTTTCTATCTCCCACCACTATCACTCCATACAAGCCCCAGCACTTCTGTCTGCGCCGAGTTGAACTCCCTGGGCCGTTCTCTTTAAGAGATTGGTTGGGTTATTTCCACACGCTGTCATGGCGGAACATCAAATGGTACGTCTTCACATGGGGGTGTAAAGAGCAGGTACTTTTTCGAACCTCGGGATGTGCTTTCGTCAAACTCATAGGACTGAGATCGACTTCCTTCTATTGGACTTCGAGAATTCTTCGCCAGATGGGCGCCATGCAAACCATACCGTCCTTAACAGGACCTTGTTGCTTTGTGGAACCTGTCGGGCCTACCATAATCAAGTGGGCGAGGACTCGCTGGCCTACAGACCTGAAATTGACTCGGATTGCCAACACTGAAGGACCTTTCGAGATGAATAAAGAATACAAGCAATGGTTGAAGGATGATTTGGGCGACAGGGAGACTTCTCGCCGAGAAAGAATTTATAACCTTATCAAGGACACGAGACTTGGACTTTGCAGAGAAGACATTCTTAAAGCAGTGGAGGCATCCCACGGCCATGACTTGCGAAAGAAAAGAAGACTTGACAGAGAGAGACAGAAGACAAACAAAATGACTCTGAAGAAACTCAAGAGGACTTAAAGACTCAAAGAATATAATATCTATGGCATGTCGATAGTTCTTTTACTTAACATCAATAAATTGTTATGTCAAACAATTAGTTTCAAATGAATTGCCAACAATAATCTTCTTTCGAGATTTTTTGATTGTCTTGATTGGACCGCACCCAATGTAACTTTATGAGCTGCCTACGTATCCCCGTTTTCTCTTTTTTTTCTTTTTCTTTTTTCTCTTTTTTTTCTTTTTTTCTCTTTTTTTCTTTTTTTTTCTTTTTTTTTTCTTTTGGGGAATCAGGTCCTACGTAGTTCTCATGCCTTAACTTTTGCCTAGGCCGCCTTTACAGGTTTTCAACCTAGCAGGCCTTATACATAATACTTCTTTAATTGATCCAAATTGGTGGGACGAGCGAACTCAATCCCATCCAAATCCATAAGTCGAACAGCCCCTGCTGGCAATATCTCCTTGATGACGTACGGTCCTCCCCAACTTGGTTTGAACTTTCCTCGTGGATCGAAAATTGGAGCTCGGATCTCTTTCAACACTAAATCCCCTTTCTTTAAGCCTCTGTCTTTGACATGTTTGTTGAACGCCCTTGCGACTCTTCTCTGGTACCCTTGCACATGGTAAAGAGCCCTCAATCGCCTTTCATCTAGCAATGCCAACTCATCATAATGACCTTTGATCCAGTCTACCTCTGCTAGCTGACTTTCCACAGCAACCCTTAACGAAGGAACTTCTAATTCCACTGGCAGAACAGCCTCCATCCCATACACTAGCGCATACGGTGTAGCCCCTGTTGACGATCTGACTGACGTTCTGTACCCCCATAATGCCAATGGTAGTTTCTCATGCCAATCAGTGTACGTGTCAGCCGTTTTCTGTAATATCTTCTTGATGTTTTTGTTGGCGGCTTCCACTGCGCTGTTTGTCTGTGGATGATACAGGGATGACAAGTGATGAACGATCTTGTGCTTCTGCAAGAGTTCTTTGGTCTCCTTCTGGAAATGCTGACCGTTATCTGAAATAACCTCATGCGGTACCCCATATCGGTAGATAATGTTGAGCTGTATGAACTGCGCCACCTTTTTAGCATTCAAAACTTTGAAGGAAGCTGCTTCCACCCACTTGGTAAAGTAATCGATGGCTACCAAAATGTATTCATAACCATTGGATGCCTTCGGCTTAATCTGTCCGATGATATCTATTCCCCATACCGCAAACGGCCATGGGGTTGACATGCTTGTTAAGGGCATGGAGGGCAAGTGTTGTCCGTTGGCGAAGAGCTGACACTTGTGGCATTTCTTGACGTGGGCATGGCAATCCCTTTCCATTGTAGACCAGTAATACCCTAGTCTCATGATCTTCTTAGCCAACATGTATCCATTCATATGCGGAGCTCCCACTCCTTCATGGATTTCTTCGATGAGTTTTCTGGCTTCTTCTTCCGTGACACACAGCAAGTGAATTCCGTCGTAAGACCTCCGATACAGTTTTCCTCCGCATACCACATAATGGCTTGCCAATCTTCTCAGTGTTCGCCTATCCACGCGAGATGCTTCTTCCGGATATTCTCTTTCCTCAATGAGCCTTCTTATGTCATAAAACCAAGGGTGGTTATTTGTTATCTCTCCTTCTCGAATGGAACAGCAATAAATAGGTTTCTCTCTACATTCGATCACGAGCGGTTTCACGCTTCCTCCTTCTGGTATTTCCACCATTGAAGCTAGAGTCGCTAAGGCATCAGCGAACTGATTCTTGTTTCTCGACAGGTAATTGAACTCGATCTCCGTGAACTCTTTAGTCAGTGCTTCCAAATAGGCATGATAGGGCAACAGCTTCTCATCGCGAGTCTTCCACTCCCCTTTTATCTGACAGATGATCAATGCTGAATCTCCGAACACCTCTAGTTCTTTTATCCCCAATTCTAACACAGCTTCCAATGCTAGGATGTAGGCCTCATACTCTGCTATGTTGTTGGTGGCTTCGAACCCCAATTTGACTGCTAAAGGCGTGAAGGCTTCCTCGGGAGAGACTAGTAGCACTCCTATGCCATAACCTCTTCTGTTTCCAGCTCCGTCGAAGTAGACTTTCCAAACCTTTTTCTTGATTTCCAGAATATCTTCGTCGGGGAACTCATCATTGAATTGGGTTGATGATGGCACAGGGCAGCTTGCCAAATGGTCTGCAATGACACTTCCTTTAACGGACTTCTACGCCAGGTACTTTATGTCGAACTCATTGAGGAGAAGTGACCAACGAGCGGTCCTGTGCGATAGGACTGGTTTTTCTGGCAAATACTTCAAAGGATCCAATCGACTTATCAACAGGACTTCGAAAGACATCATGTAATGACGGAGTTTCTGGGTAGCCCATACCAATGCTACGCAAGCCTTTTCTAGCGCATTGTACTTTACTTCATAATCTGTCATTTTCTTGCTCAAGTAGTAGATGGCATTTTCCTTTTTCGACCCTTCAAGGTATTGAGCTAACATGGCTCCCGTCGCGGTTTCAGTAACCGTTAAATATAACAGTAATGGTTCACCTTGCCGCGGGGGAACCAAGATTGGGGGGTTACTCAGATACCTTTTAATGGTCTCAAAGGCTTCTTGACAGTCCTCATTCCAATCCTTGGAAACGCCCTTTTTAAGCAGCTTGAAAATTGGCTCGCATACCATGGTTAGATTGGCGATAAAGCGACTTATGTATTGAACTCTCCCCAGAAAACCCCGGATCTGCTTTTTCGTTCTTGGTGGCTCCATCTCCGTGATAGCTTTTATCTTCCCTGGATCAACTTCAATTCCCCTTTGAGTGATCATGAAACCCAACAGCTTCCCTGCGGTGACTCCGAAGGCACACTTCTGAGGATTCAGTCGGAGGTTGTACTTCTTTGCCCTTTCTAGGAACTTCTCCAATGCCGCGAAATGTCCTTCCCGGTCTACAAATTTGACTATCATGTCGTCCACATACACCTCTACTTCTTTATGGATCATATCATGCAATAGGGTCGTAGCAGCTCTTTGGTAAGTAGCCCCAGCATTTCTCAAGCCAAAAGGCATTACCTTGTAGCAATACGTGCCCCACTGCGTGATAAAAGCCGTCTTTTCCATGTCTCGAGGCGCCATCTTTATCTGGTTGTAACCGGAGAACCCATCCATGAAGGAGAGAAGAGCATGGCCTGCTGTACTGTCTACCAACACATCGATATGCGGTAGAGGGAAATCATCCTTTGGGCTCGCAGCATTAAGGTCGCGGAAGTCAACACACATTCGCACTTTCCCATCTTTTTTAGGCACAGGCACTATGTTAGACAGCCAATCAAGGTACTCCACAACTTGGAGAAATCCGGCATCTAATTGTTTAGTTACCTCTTCTTTTACTTTCAAAGCCCATTCTGGTTTTAATCTTCTTAATTTTTACTTTATAGGCTTTTTAGTGGGATTAGTGGGGATGTAATGTTGCACAATATCTGGATCAATACCAGGCATATCCTCATAAGACCATGCGAAGGCCTCTACATTGGCTTTTAGAAGTATTATCAACTTTTCTTTTTCAGCAGGTGAGAGAGTTATCCCGATTTTAATTATCCTTGGCAATTCATCTGTCCCTAGATTGATTGATTCCAATTCATCCATGTTAGGTTCGGTAACGCCCCTTTTCCTTTGCTCGACGAGCTCCGGGGGGACGTCATTCCTAGGATCTATATCCATGCCATAGATATCCATAGAAGAGAGAAAGGAAACACTGCAAATAATGAAAAGAAACACATTTTATTGACTGAACTAACAAAACAAAACAAAAAAGAAAACACATGTGCCACAACTAGGGAACGACTCCAAACTCCACAAGGTGGGCTAGGCGGACACACTTTATTTGAAAGGAAAGCTAAGACAAGCTACTAAGGAACCTACAAACTACTATCAGGTAAGTCGAGATCTTCGCCCTCAAGAACTTCTGCAATGATACCCTCTTCAAGATACCAATTAAGGAGCGGCATGGCTGCATGGTGGATTGAAGAACACTTGAGATCCGATTCCTCTACAACAAGAACCATATCTTGAAACATTGTAACCATGGCTTCCGAATCCATCTGTTCTGCCCAGTCCTCGTTCTTCTTTTCCCAATAGTCATCCTTGATCGCTTCATCGTCAACCATTGTAGCAGTAATGGGATACCACTCAGTAAAGAATATTTCAAACCCCGGAACTCTCGCCTTAGTTGCTTTGTCAATGGATGGTTCGGGGAATCCACAGAATAGGAAGTCCTCCCCTTCCTTAACAAAGTAACCATTCAAGGTAGGTCAGTATGGCGAGATTCGGATATCTGGCGCCCTTCCTTCTGCTTTTGCTTTGACCCTTTCTCTGCTTCTCTGCAACATCTCCATATGGTCCTTTTTGGAAGGCTCATACCCCAATCCGAAGGTATAGGTGACAAAGCGGCTCTGAACGGATACCGGTATGCCTTGCTGACGGCGTCCTAGTCCCATGCCTGGGAAGAAACTCATTTTCTTCATTATGTTCCCCACATGCAAATTGCCATAAGGGCAAAAGTCGAGAGGTATCAACTCTCCCTGTTCCAGCTCTTTCTCTATGCATTGAACATACTCGAACCCAGACAATGGTGCCCCAACGGGCTCGGGCTTGATCTCGCAAATGGGTACCCCCGACGACTTCAAGCCATAATCACCTTGGAGTGTGACAATGGCCCCTTCATAAGGGAACTTGACTTTTTGGTGTAATGAAGAAGGGACAGCCCCTGCAGGATGAATCCAAGGTCTTCCCAACAAGAGGTTGAAGCACGACGGGACGTCCAGCACTTGGAACTCCACTCTGAATTCTGTAGGCCCCATAATCAGCGGCAAAGTGACCACTCCAATCACCTCTCTACGGGTATTATCATAGGCTCTCACTGTTTGCCCGGATGGCGTGAAGTCTGTTGGATCCAACCCCAAGACGGTGGCAGTTCTAAGAGGGCACACATTAAGAGCGGAACCATTATCAATCAGGACTGTTGGAACTCTCTTTCCCATGGTGTCGACAGTGATGTACATGGCTTGCGAATGGCTAGGTCCACTTTTAGGTAGGTCTATTTCTGAGAACACAATGGTTGAGTTCTTCAAGGTTGGATTCACCAAGTTCACCAAATTTTCCGGAGATGTGTCAACAGGAACCTGTATCTGGTTCAGCAACTTCAAGATAGTCTGATGGTGCTTGTAAGAGGCCATGAGCAAACCCCATATAGTGATGTTGGCATTAGTCTTTCTTAATTGCCTAAGCACTTCGTCCTCCTCTTCTTGCAGGTCGAGGTGGCGATTACCTTCCAAGTCCCCCAATGGGTTGTCAGATTCTAGATGCGGAGGCTTGAAATGGCGACCTCTTCTAGTTATGTGCTCTACCTCGTCATCGCTCACCCACATATCATCAATCTCACCTACGTCCCCCATGAGGTCATCCCATGTGATTGTGTCGATCTCTTCCACTTGGACTTCCTCTGGTAACTCATCCCAACCTGTGGGGATTATAGGCTCATCAGGGATGGGGTCGGGATAGAGTACATAGTAATCAAACTTTCCAGACGACTCTCCCAACAAACCCACTTTAGGATCTCCTGCCTCGAACATTTCTTTCAATTGTCGCTGCATGGACTTCTTTGGCAATACCAAAACCTTTTGATCAATAAGGTCTTGAACTACCTTTTTCAGTATAACACAGTCCTCCGTATCATGTCCAGGCGCTTGATGGTACAAACAGAATTGGTGAGGAGTCGAAGGCCTCGGCTTTGAATGGCATGGCAATATAAGCCCTTTATCACAACATTGGTGGAAAACCTGGGTCAAGGTCATGGGAAGCGGCGTGTACCGCCTTATGGGTTGACGGGATTGGGACGAGCCTAGCTCGATGGCATTTATGTTGTTGGGAGGAGGCATATTGTGAGTGGGGAGGGGATTTCGAGTGACATTTGGGCGATTTGGTGCGGTGGGTGGTGAAATGATTTGCTTGTCGAGCAAATCTTGGATTTCATGGCGGAGGCGGTAACAACGGTTGGTTAGATGGCCTTTGGCTTAGTGGAACTTGCAATATTCATTTTCATTGTAGTTCTTGGGCAATGGGTTTGGTGGAGGCCTTGGGTCGAGGGGTTTCAGGAGGTCACGACTTCTCAGCTTTTCAAAAACTCTTTCGAGTGGCATGTATAGCTCGGTGAATTGACGAGGTGAGGTGGAGTCATTTAGGGAGAAAGGGCGAGTGGGTTGGGTAATGGCATTGACCTCAGCATTGGGTTTTCCTCCAAAGTTTGTCCTTCGACTCCTTAGGACCTCCTCCGTTTTGATTGTTCCATCGGCGATTGCATCTTCAACTTGTGTGCCAGACCCAACAAGAGCCTTGAAGTTCGGAAAGTAATGAGCAAAGAGATGCTTGTGATATACGGGCAGCAAGTTCTTCACCACCAACTGAATCTGTTCTTCCTCGTTCGATCTGTCTGTCATCTTAGAAGCCTTTTGTCTCCACCTAGTGATGAAGGCGGAGAAAGTCTCGTTAACCCCTTGCTTAGTGGTTTCCAAGTCCCTTTGCGTGACATCCACTTCAGTGTTATACTTGTAATGGTCTGTGAATGCATTGCACACATCCTCCCAAGTCTTGGTTCTATTCTCCTCTAATGACAAAAACCATTTCAAGGCGGAACTTGCTAATGGCTCATGAAACATTTGAGCCAATAACTCATCGTTCGCCCCTCGAGGGTGCATAGCTCGCACATACATCTTGAGGTGGGTTTTAGGACAGCCAATCCCATCGAATTTTTCCAACTCCGGCATCTTGAATTGTAACGGGATGCGAGCCTTTGGGAACAAGGACAAGGTGCGGATGTCCACCATATCATCAGACCTGCGGATTCCCTTCAGAGTTCGTTCTAAGGCCTCGACCTTGTTTGCCAGGACGGTTGAGCTCTCCCTTGATGTGGCTTTGGTTTCCCCTTCCTTGGTCTTAGGTAGTTCTCCCCCTTCTCCTAATGGTTCCTCAGCGGATTCAGACTCATTGGATCCTTGATTGTTATCAGTGACACGAGCCCTAGATTCAGGTTCAGAGTTCTTCTGTTGAAGGTCTTGAGCTAACTTGAGTGCAGTCTCGGATACCTGGGTGGTGTGATCAAGCTTCTCCATGATAGCTTTCAAAGCGGCCTCAAGGTTGAAACCCCGATTGCTAGTTCTTTCTTCAGCCATATCCGACTTAGTGATGGAATCAACACTGACTAGGCGCCCTTGTTGATCGCGGATCCAAGCCAGCACGTCTCTCCCTCTAACATAGGGTAAATACTCAATTTTTCAGCCTAAGGGTCCATCCTAAGCTTCCATAATTATCTCAAAATCTTTACAACGTACACCCTTAATTAGTTCTCTTAACCAATTACCCTTGCAGGGGTCATGGGGAAGGGTACGTATTAAGGATGTAGGGTGTAAAGTTTCCTTTAATTACCCACTCAATCAACAAAGCATGGCAACACATCACAAACACGGCAGCATATCATCACAACAACGTGTGTGCATATAGGTGATCCAACGGTGTCCTAGAAGGCCCATTACATGCAATTCTTTCTTTTAAGAGGGTAGGCTAGGGTCCTCAACTTTGCTTGTACCAATCTTTATACCTAACCACATGTGACATCAGGAATGTCGCGTGGGTCCAGCAGTACGTGATTGATCCATTTGATATACCCAAGGGTACTTGGCAAGAGAGGTTTGATAGCTTCGCCCAACACATGGAATCAGGAAAACCAAGGTCGAACTAGGCTATCAGTTGGCAAGGATACATCGAGGGACAATCGAGTGATCATGCAACAATAGCGCACACAATGCAATAAATGAAAGCACACAATCAAGCGGATGCAATGTGATTGATTTTAATTATCAATAAGAAATTAATTTAGCCCAATCAAATTAACTGAGTCTAGCCCTCGACATCCCCAGTGGAGTCGCCAAACTGTGAACCCACGGAAAAGCGTGGCACCCACAAAGGTTTGGCAAGAATATATATGGGGTTTAAAGACAACAAACAAAAGGGAGTCGCCACCTCATTTTTTAGGGAAAGAGGAAAACCACAAAAATGTTTTATTTTCAAAACCACATGACTCCATTAAAGGAAAAACACAGTCTTTAAAACCAGAAAATTGGATCCGGGGGCTAAGTTACGACATGGGAAGGTTCTGGGCAAAAACCCATAGGCACCCACATCGCCCGAGTTGGTCTCTTAATTTGATTGGGCTAACTTAATATCTTTTCCACTCAAATATCATCATATATCATCACAAAGCAGCATGCATATCATATATTTCATCCAATCATCTCATGCACAATCACTCAAATAAAACAAAACAGAAAAAAGAAGAAAAGAAAAGAAAAGCCTAGGATACTTGGATCCTAGAACGGACTTGAGCCTCACGAAGAGCGCTTACGTACCATGCAGCGAAATACATGGATCAAAGTCCACGTAGTTTGAAAAGAATAGGGTCACAACCTAATACAAACCTATGGTAAAAACCCTAGGTTTCCTCATTTGAAAATACATTGATTTAATCCAAAACAGAAAACTTCCATAAGAGGAAAACCTTGATAAAAAACAGAATTTTATATTGAAGGGAACCTTTGATAATTCCCATAAGCTTGTATTAAGAAGTAACCCTAAGAGGGAGAAGAGAAAAGAAAGAAAAAGAAAGGTGAATTGGGGCACCTTCAAACCCTACTTACCTAAGCGCACAAGCTCCAAACATTAGCCATTTCAGACCATAGCAGCCCTATTTGCAATAGGACAAGCATTGTACCTGTTTGCACCCTTACAAGTGCACACAATCATGCAAAGAAAACAATATCCTAATCTGGACAGAACCTTGACAAAGCCTAAAATCATCCATTAATCATGCAAACAACAAGAATAATGAATAACTACGGACTCTAACTCAATCCTACATGCAATGACCTAACTAACATGCATAAAAACCTATGAAAGACACACTAACAAGCATAAGAGACTCCAATAACATCAATAAACATGATAACAAAGCATACTCTAATGAAAAAGATGTCATTTTATGTAAAACATGAAAATAGACCTTCCTACGGCGAGCTTTCTTAAGCGAAACTATCCTAGGATAATTTCACGTAAGAAAGTCGTTATGGGTAGGTGCAATCAGCATATCCTACGTAAAATATATACCATAGAACACAACAGAAAAGATTTCATGCTTAAACACATCACAGAAGACTCTTATGCAAAACCTCACTCAACGAAAAGGATAATTATCCTTAAAAAAGGATAACGTCTCCAAAAACCCTATAAAATATACTATATGAATGCAAACCTGGCATGATTCAACTATATGCAGCATATATAGAATGACTATGATGAGCAACAGCTCAAAAAGCTAAGCTAAGCATGCTGTATAAGACCTATGCGACTTCAGGGTTATCGAAACCCTAATCTCGCAAATATGCATAAAAACCTACTAAATGACTCTAAGACATGCTCAAATTATCATGAATATCATTCATATAGCATATATTAACTAACAGGAACATCAACACATGATAACTATCACAGCAACCTAAACATGTGAACTATGCATGATTTAAGAAGATAGAGCGAATCAGGCTATCAAATCCTTGGTAAACCAGGGATTGTCAAGCATATAAAGCCATAAAATATCCTAAAATCATTCATATACTATCCTAAAAACATGGAACTAACCTAACATGTGGAGCTATATCATGCACTAGAACTACCATAGAAGAAGAAGAAGAAAGAAAAGCAAGAGAAGCAGAGAATTCATGTTCAGCACTAAAGGGATAGGCTTACCTCTTGTAGACTCTTCCTTGTCTTCAAACCTCTTGTTTCCTTGCTTGCTTGGGGTTGAAGAGCCTCCTCTTGAAGTCCTTCTAGCTCTCCAAACTCGTAGCTCCCTCTCTCTCTAAGTGTAAAGTGCAATTAACCTCCCCTATGTGCTGAATATCATGTCCTTTATATAGAGAACTGACCCCCTAAACCAATGGCTAGGATTAATTCATTAAATAATGATCCTAGGGCTATTAGAGACTCTCTTGGTGCTCAAACAACTCAAACCTACACACTCCTAAGCTCAGACAAGTTGTTTTGGCGGAGGAAACCGTCAAAAGAGGGATAGAAGAGTCAGAAGTTGACTTAAAGTAGGATTCCTCGGGTGACTAACTAGGCCTGGACGGTTAGCCGTCTGGGCTTGGACGGCTGACCGTCCAACCCCGGACGGTTACCCGAGGCCCTCCTATTTCCGCTTCGGTTTTGACTTCCACTTGCTTCAGAAGTCCTAAAATCTTCAAATTAAGTCCGATTTTGACGAAATAAAAGCCAAAACGACCGTGTTTCGAAGGGGAACACATTTTTAAGCATTTTAGGACAAAAATCCTCAACCATGGGTGCATGGTTAGGTTTTACAAAGGTGGTTAACCATAGTACTTCACCGTCGCTAAGCTGGGTTTGTACACAAGGTCGAACCAAATGCTTTCCCAATCGAAAATTGATCTTTCTAAACATGTTTAGGACATAAATAAAGCCCAATTGAAGTTAATTGTGAGAAAATTGGTTGGGTCTTATGAGTCAATTTGAGCAAACCAAGAAAGGGTCTTTTAGCCAACCCGAACCATTACAAGCCGAATTGATCTTAAACCATTAATTCATGAAATTGAACCTATATATGGACTCTATATAACCATATGAACTTGAGAATGACTCGGGATTCGTTCCAAAGTCAAATGGGAAATATACGGCTAAAAAGACGATTATGCCCTTAAAGTCGCAAAAGTTCTTATTGACCATCGAGATGAACTCCAAATCACCTCAAAATTCATACACATGATATTCAATGCCATAGAAACTCAATGCAAAAGACTAGACTCAAAAAGGACTCAAAATCCTACATGAAATGATATGTCCTAGCTAAGGTGACAAAAATCGGGTGTGACAGGGGCATGTGCAAAAGATTCATGTGTTAGAAAGTTGAACTATTGATAATTCAAATAGAAAGATTAGCACTTTATTAATGTTTACCATGTTATGAAGAAGCTTTCAAGCAGTTTAATGCCATTGGAAAGATTGTGATGGTGAAAATGATCTTTTGAAGGTGCTGATGGGTTGATTATTGATTGATGACTATCAGACTGGTCTGAATTGAATGAAAAATAAGAAAGAGAAAATGCCTACTAGGTTGAAAACCCAAAAGGGCGGCCTAGGCAAAAGTTAGGGCTTGAAAAAAGAGAAGGAAAAGAAATGAAAAATGAAAGTGAAAAAAGAATGATAAAAATAGAAGGAAGAACTTTGAGCAAAGGGCAAGGTGAATCTTGTAAAGGATGTGTTCTAAAGTAAAAGAACATTTCAGAGATTATCCGTTGTGATTTCATGAATCAGTATCCTCCTTATTGTGTCTTGAGAGTCTTCTGCTCTTGTGCCTATTCTGTGAGTCATGCTTTTGTTGTCCATCCCTTAGACTAGGGTCTGTTTTTGTTGCTATTCCTCGAAGTAGGGTCTGCATCCATATGCATTTGAGTGATTGGATATTTTCATGTGCATTCCCTATGAAAGGGATGAGGTCTTTCTTATGATATATTTTCTATTGATTACTTGGCTAGTCTGCTACATTCATGGTCGTTGGGTTTGAATTCTAGATAGAATTCTTACTCGCCTTGCGAAGTATCTTATTGCTGTTTTTGGGTTTGGACTCTAGATAGAGTTCCTGCCTGTCCAGATGGACACCTTTGGGTTTGAATTCTAGATAGAATTCTTACTCGCCTTGCGAGGCATCTTATTGCTGTTTTTGGGTTTGAACTTTAGATAGAGTTCCTGCCTGTCCAGATGGACACTTTTAGGCTTGAATTCTAGATAGAATTCTTACTTGCCTTGCAAGGCACTTTATCATTGTTTTTGGGTTTAAACTCTAGATAGAGTTCCTGCTTGTCCAGATGGCCACTTTTGGGTTTGAATTCTAGATAGATTTCTTACTCGCCTTGCGAGGCACCTTATTGCTGTTTTTAGGTTTGAACTCTAGATAGAGTTCCTGCCTGTCCAGATGGACACCTTTGGTTTTGATTTCTAGATAGAATTCTTACTCGCCTTTAGGGGCACTTTATCACTATTTTCATGTTTGTGATCCACAGGGAAAGGGATCTTCTATGTTTGTGATCCACAGGAAAAGGGATCTTCTCTGCTTGTGACCCACAAGAAAAGGGGTCTTCTATGATTGTTTATGATCCATCGGAAAAGGGATTATACCTTTATCCATAGGGAAATGGATTTCTATCATTAATGTTTTCTTATTCATTCCCCGGGAAAGGGATGAAGCTTTTTGTTTATTCCCCAGGAAAGGAATAAAATTTTCATATTGATCTTTTTCAGTTGGTAGTTTCGAGAAATTACTTACTGAGTGCCCCATCATTTTGCATGAACTACGCTAGGTCTGATCTCCGAGGAGTACGTAGGTAGTCAGTCGAGGCTGGCACGACCTTACTGCATGTGTGCGTGTGTGGACTTTAAGTTGCCAACCGGAAAAATGTTTTGTCTTTTCAGGCTTTTGACTTTCGTATTGCAATGCAAAACTCAGCCAAAAGAGGGGCAACTGTAGACACCCCATTTTGTACCGGTTGTCACCTTAAGTCCCGTGGCCGCGATGATGAGTTTAGTGTGGTTATTTACGGATTATCCTTGAAGAATTAGTGTGAATCACAACATGAGATTTTTGGTTAAAATGAAAAGAAAATTATTTTATTAAATTAGCCATTTTTATCATGCCACTAACACGTGTACGTATGTGATGAGTGTGTGTACGCACATACGGTACATGTGCATGCGTGTTAGCGGTCACTCTCCTAATTTTTAGAAAAGACAATTTCCCTTTCCTATTCAGATTAGAAATCTTTTATCTTTATAAAATACCTTTTGATTACTCTCCAAAGGAAACCTAGTCTAGGAAGGAAAGGGAAACTCCAGATTTTAGCTATAAATACTCTCTTAATGCCTTAGAGATAGAAAAAAAGGAGAATAGGGTTTAGAGGGAGTGAAATTCGTCATAATTCAGCAGCAGATTTTCTGAAAACCAGCAGTCGTATTTTAATCATAACGTTTTCATCCGAAGTCAGAATTGGATGAAATTGGTCTTGTTAGAAAGATAATTCAATTCTCTACAACTTTGTATTTCACGAGCTTTGTCCAAATCCAACGTTTTCATACCCAAAAACGTGATTGAAGTTGCTGCTGCTGCAAAGTGACGAAAATCCCTTTTCTTTTCTCTTGTTCTTTTTTTTTGTTTTCTATTTCCTTTCAAAGTTGAGTGAGTTTTGATCTCTTTGCTGTGATACCACTTTGACGAAGAAGAGGATTCGTGTTGGTTTGATTCAATCTAAAGACCTGAGGAGCCACGAACAATTACAAAGTCGGTAAATTTACTTTTATTTAGCTTTTATTTTAGTTCTTCTTTTTATTATTTTTATTTTATTTTATTTTTGTCTAAAGCATGATTAGCATGATTTAGGTTTAGTTTTTATATTTGCATTTATTTGTTTTTAGGTTTAGTTTTATTTTATTTATTTTGGGATGCATGATGTAGACTGATATATGAGTTTTGTGATTCTGCGTGAAATGCCTATTAGGTGCGTACGCATATATCAGTGATGCGTACACACCTTACCTCGGCAGACAGATTGTTTGTTTATTATTTTATTTAGTTTTGTTCTTAGTTGATTAGTATCTGGTGGGTCTTTCGTATATTCTGATCTCTGCTTCCTAATATATTCTTTTATTCTCTTTTCTTTATTTATTCATTATTTTGGTCATTGTGTGTGCCGTTGTTATTGCATGATTTAGGGTCAATTTTAATTGAGCATTTAGATTAATTAAAGCCATTAATCATGTGTGGGGGCCGGTTCCGACCGGGCGTGGTTGGGTGCCTAACACCTTCCCAGCGACGTGCCCTAGCTCCGAACCCGAATCTCTGGTTATGACGAGCTAGACCCTGCTAGGGTTCACTCGTTCCCAATATTGGGTGGCGACTCCTCTCCGTGTTAGTCCTTTGAGGCTAATGCGTATTCTCAAGCTATGTGGTATTTAGGGCGTGGCGCTCACATCTACCAACCATTTCAAGTTTCTTTCTCCGTAGGCAAGGGATAGGTCCTTTAGTGCTTCTCAAGAACTTAAGGATAGCTTTGACTGCTTTCCAGTGTTCCTTATCTGGGTTTGCTTGATATCTGCTCGTAATATTTACAGCAAAACTGATATCTGGTCTTTTAGTTATAGACAACTTGATTCCATGTCTGACAGGAATTTGGACCTCCTTTTGGAATCATAAATTTTGAACTGTTACAAAATCTTATCTATGTACTTCGATTGGGAGAGACTTAGCATCCTTTAGATCTATCTCTATAGACCCCTATTCCTAGAATATAGGATGCTTCTTCCAAATCTTTTATGGAGAAACTTTGTGAAAAACCAATTTTTCACTTTTGACAACATCTTTACATTATTCCCTAATAAGTAAAACGTCATTCACTCATAGGACCATAAAAGTGATCGCACTCCCACTAACCCTTTGTACAATTATGGTACAATGATGGGTTCTGTCTTAACAGGGACAGGGGTTGCATCAATGTTGCTTTGTGTCTCATTAGACAACTCTTTGATTTCTATTTTCCTGTTATTGCCTTCTTCTTGAATAAACTCTTTTTCAAGAAAGATTGCAAACTTATTAACAAACACTTTTGTTCATCAGGATAATAGATATGATATCTTTAACTCCTTTTTAGGATAAACCACAAACCTATATTTAAGTTATCTTGATTTCCAATTTGATTACATCATGTGTCTCTACATATGCTGTGCAATCCCATACCTTAACATGCTTAAGGTTTGGTGCTTCCCTTTCCATATCTCATATAGGTCCTAAGGAACAGCTTTGGTTTGAACTCCGTTTCACAGGTACGCGGCAGTTTGTAGGGCATATCCTTAAAAGGATAATATTCAGTCGTTGTAACTTATTATGGATCAGACCATATCCAATATGGTCATCTACCTCTTTCTCGAAAACCATTTCTAAGAGGTGTCCATTGTGATAGAATGCTTATTTGAACAAATTGATTTGAAAAATCACAGGTTAAATATTTGCCTCCTCGATCCAATCGTAGAGCTTGATATTTTTACCAGTTTGTTTCTCTACTTCATATCTGAATTCTTTGAACTTTTTTAAATGTTTCAGATTTGTACTTCTTTAAGTATATGCACCTATACCTTAACATTTTTAAGTAAAGGTTCATAAATTATGAGAAACTATTTCTCTTGTTCTCTTGGGTTTATTAGCATTCATTTTAGAGCTATCATGTTTCATGCAATTCATATTTGCAAGGTAGTTTAGAAGATAAATGCTATAAATTCCAGAAGTAATGAACTCTTCATAAAAACATTTATTAAATCAAACTAAAACACTGTTTAGGCAAAACTGAAATAAAGATAATGTTTCTAAAAACTTCTGGAATGTCAAGATAGCTTATTAATTCTAAACTACTCCTTCAGGTAGAGTCAAGCAGCAAGTCCCATAGCTAATACAGCAACACTTTGCTCCATTCTCTACTCGTAGGGATATTCCGCTTCTACTCAGCCTTCTGCTTCCCACTAGATCCTGCATGGAATTCAAAATTCACATCAGAAGTACCCAAGTGGAAGCAAAACTAACATTTAGTTTAGAGCATGATCCATACCTTCCGAAGGTCGGCTCTTTAGAGTATCCAGATACTCCCGGCAGTTACATTTCCAGTGCCCATCCTTACCGCAGTGAAAACAGGTTCCTTTGGCCTTGTCAGTATTACCTTTCTTGACGCCTCCCTTTGGCTTTAAGTTCTTCTTCTTCTTCCCTTGGGTACTCTTACCCTTTCCTTTGCCCTTGCCCTTAGGCTTGGGCTTGGCCTTGGAAGTAGAAGCTCCATCAAATGCGAGCAAAGAACCTTTTCCCTTCTTCATTGTCTCCTTAGTCATCTTGAGCAAATTGTGCAGCTCGGGGAGAGTGGGCTCAAGCTTGTTCATATGAAAATTCATTATGAACGGCCCAAATGAATCAGGAAGGGACTGCAGTATAATGTCTAAACATATATCAGCGTCAATGATCACATCAAGCTTTTCAAGCTGCTCGATATGGTTGATCATTTTCAAGGTGTGATCAGTCACAGACGAACCCTCATTCATCCTTGCCTTGAATAGATCCTTGACAATATTGTACTTCGCGGTCCTACTTTAATCCCCATACAACTCTTGTAAGTGGAGAAAGATGTCGCGAGCACTCTTCATGGACTCATGTTGCTTCTGAAGCTCAGGGCTCATGGATGCCATCATATAGCATCTTGCCTTCAAATCGTCGTCCATGCACTTCTGATAAGCGTCTCTCTCTTGCTGAGTTGCAGTCTCAGCTAGTGCCTCAGGAAGTGTGCCATCAAGTGTGTAGGTAATCTTTTCGGAAGTTAAAACTATTTTTAAGTTCCTCAGCCAATCAAGATAGTTTGGTCCAGTCAAACGGTTGATGTCCAATATTTTGGATAGCAGGTTGAGGTGAGCCATTTCTATGAACTACGTATAAAATTAGAGAATTAGATTTCATTTTTAATCCATAATGATCGGGTCTTTAATCATATGGTACCTCGCACTATTTTATCAAATTCCATACACCCTCTAATGGAATTCGGGAATCTTATTCCTAATGGGGATTGGGGTCCCACTGTGACCTAGAAGCCTCACATGTTAGTTTCTTGACTTCTAACCCACAGTAAGAAGACAACTCTTTGTCTATTGCTTCATAAGCAAGTTCCAATTATTTTGCCTCTAGGGTACATACTCCTCACATGTTAGTTTCTTGGAATACTTCCCTAGTTAAGTTAAACCCATCATTCACAGAGGTATGTTTCACCAAATATATACCTCACATGTTAGTTTCTTGGTATATACCAGCTTAGGCACCCCATGATATCTACATATGTGATAGTTTCAAGTAATGTCTTTAATATGGGTAGCTCCTACATGTCTGCAGCCAGGTACCCACATTAAGGGACGTTAGATTATCCTATAATGATGGAAGGCAATGAAGAATCCATTCCCTAATGTATTCTCCATTTCCAACTTAATATTAAAAGAGAGGGGTTTTAAGGGTCTCATCAAATTAACTAATCTAACATACATCTCATGCATTTAAATAAGAAATATATAACAACATTATATATATATAATCCACTTATCGATATTAGTCCCTATAAGGTGACATATAACGATCTTTGGATTTGGAGCTACCACTATTAATCTCATTAAAAGCTCCCACTATGATAATTATGGACTTTAAGAGGATTCAATCCAAGCCAATGAATTGAATCCTAGGTCTAAGGTGGGTGTAGGTGATCGTAAAACATTCATTCAAAACATAGCATGCTCTCTTGAAAGTCTTCTCCAAGCTTTCAAGTCCTTCAATCTCCTCCATTAGCTTGATGGTCTCCACCATAGGCTTATTTAGGTGCACCATGTTCCTTAGTGCGCTCTCAATTACATAGCATTTACATAATTTAAAGAAAAGGATACATAAGGGGAATGTGGGGTACATAAGAGAATGAAAGAAAGAGAGAAGAAGGTGGCATGCAAGCCCCAAAATAAATAATTACATCACCATAATTAAATTACAACTCTTGAAAATAATACAACCCATTCATAAGACGGCCAATCACAATTGGTTTAAGGGTATAGTCCATAATCATCATCCATCCACAACCATACAATCACATTGCATAATAAAAGAAAAACTGTAAGCAATAAAACATCTGGGCATTTATGGTAACTCTATTGATTGGTTTTTATTAATCTCATTAATGTGTCCTAATCTTATTAGGATATGCAAAAGTTCCTGAATTAATTAAATCTTAACATTTAAGACATTTAATTTCAATTAATCAAATCAATTGATACAGTTAAAGTCCCCAAATTAAACTCTAATATCAAATATTAGGGTTTCTTTAATTAAACAAAACAATTTCATTTAATTAAAATTTCCAGATTTTAATTTATTCCTAAATTGTGTTTTAAACCATTTAAAACATTATAAAATTAATCACCATTAATTAAATAATCAATTTCGGAATTAAATAAAATCATTTCATTAATGAATTAGTGCATTAGGGTTTCCTAAAACCCTAAACCCTAAGTGCATTAACTCTAAACCCTAAATGTAACCCTAATGCATTAAATGCCTTATGATTGGTCAATTAATGACCAATCATTCAAACCCTAGGTTTATACGGAATTAATGATTAGGATTAGGGTTTAATTAATGCCACCTAGGTTATTAATTACTCCTAATTAATATGCACTAATTAGGGTTTCTTAAACCCTAAAACCCTAGACATCATTAATGCACTTAATAATACCCTAATAATTAATAACCATGATTGGTCAATTAATGACCAATCATTAAACACTTTAATAAAGGTAATTAATAGCTTAGTTAGGGTTTTAATTAATGCCATTAATAGATTAGGGTTTCGTCATTAATAGAAATTAGGGTTTCCTAAGAAACCCTAAGGCTGCCGCCACCTATAGTGGGCTGCCATGGCTAGGTAAGGTTGCCATGGCTTGGCCAGGCCAAGGGAGGCCATGGCCAGCAAAGGGGAACTCAAGCCAGGGTGTGGGCCAAGCCCATGGACACATGTGGGGTGGCCAAGTGGGCTGTCTTCTTCAAAGAACATTAGGGTTTCAAGAACCCAGTGCTGGCACCACCATTGGAGGACCTCCAAGGTCACAAAAGTTTCTAAAACTTTATCAATTCGACTCCACCAACAAAACCAGCTTTTGTATCATGTCCCTACATGAATTACTAAGCTAATTGAAGTGGTTTGGATGATCAAATCATCCCCAATTGTTCTAAACAATTCAAGAATAGTAGGCTGTCCAGAATTTGACAGCACACTGTACCTGATCACAAATTGATTTAAAACCAAGAAATATGATTAATTCAGGTTACCAAATTATTTTTCCTAGCATCCTACATGTCTTAGGAAACTAATAAAATTGGTTTCATGCAATTTGGAGTTCCCTAGCTCAAGATATGAACAAAACTCCATTGATGACTTTCTGCAGAAAAACAGCCTGCTGTGTTCTTCCAAGAAATCAAACTTTTTGATTCTTTATGCATCAAGACTCCTTTGAAACTTAAAGAATATGATCTATACATCATATATCATCATCCTATAATGATTATTCATCAATTTTACAGAGATATCATATCAGAACAGTAGCAAGAACCATAGGGTTCTAAAACCCAGATTCGAACTCCATGGTGTTCTTCCCAAACTTTTTGATTTGTTTTGATTTCTATGCATCCCTATACTTGAGAAATCACCATAACAACTTTATGTGAATTAATTACAGGAATCTCATGTTTTAATTAAACCAAAACAAAAACAAAACACAAAAGAGAACAACCTAGGGTTCCAAACCCTATGTTCGGCCTCCATACAAGAAACCCTAGTTTCTTCTTCTTCTAATTACATCATATGCTCTTCAAAAATTCCAGAATTAATGAAAAAGATAAATAGAAGAGGAGAAGAGGGAAAAATAGCCTAGGGTTCAAAACCCTAGGCTCGGCCATGGTGGTCTTCTCCTTCAACCTTCTTCTTCTTCTCAAATTCAATCCCATGCATCTCATACACTATGAATTTGATATGTACAGTACATACTAACATATGTATTTAATAAATTAAATTTATATGAAGAACAAGAAGAACAAATAGAAGAAAAACAACCTAGGGTTGCAAACCCTAGGTTCGGCCACCAAGGAAACCCTAGTTTCCTATCTCTTTCTTCTCCAAACTCAAACCTAATCCAACTTTTGAATTTCCAGCAGCCCTAAAACACCTTTTAGAAGAGAAATAGAAGAGAAATAACCTAGGGTTCATAAACCCCAAGTTCGGCCATGAGAGGGAACCAAGCTTTATGCATGAACAGAATTTTAATTCATTAAACCAATCAATTTTACCATAAATTACAGCCCACATGTAGTTTGTATTAGGCATAATCATGGCTCTGATACCACTATTGGGAATCAAACTAGAGAGGAAAAATACAAAGGCGGAATTTAAAATTTTTCCTATGATTCCCAAACCCATGAATCTTAATTATGCTTAATACAAAAAACCATAAACCTAACTACCAAGAGAGTTAGGGTACTTACAGTTGAACAAGTCTTCTCCTTTATACTCCAAGCTTTGTCTTCTGATTGAGCAGTCCAAGTGCACTGCTTCCAACAGTATCCACACCTAGCTTGAGCAAGTTGTCCTTTCCTTCTTCTTCCTTAGGGTTGCTAGAGGTGAAGAAGAGAGAGAGAGAGAGAGAGAGCCTCCAAGGGAGAATTTGGCCAGCACTTGGGGAGGAGTGATTGTGATTATGTCATCACCTTATAGTGGGCATTATATAGCCCACTAATAGGGCCGGCCAAGGGGGGATTCCAAACCCTAATCTAATTTGTGTAATTACTCTTAATTACACAATTAGCCCACTAGTTTGCATCAAATACAAATTAGCCCCTTAAAGAACTTTTCTTTAATCACTTATACCCTTTCTCTCATAGACAATCAAGCTCTCTTAGCATGATCAGTGTGTGACCCATTGGGTTCACATCATCAAGTAGTAGGAACAGCACAAGTTGTGCACAATGGAACACTTTCCATTAAAGGTCTAATTGAAACTCCTTTCAATTCCCTAATTGATTATAACTCATTTATATCAATTAGGGCTTCTACTAACCATGAGTAACACCTAGCATATGGCTCATGGTGTGGTCCTTAATGAGGTGAATAGTCATTTACAAAGAACCCTTCTGTTATAGTTTACAGGTTACAATTCCATCCTTCCATCAACACAATGTCTCCAATTGAACTAATAGGACATGGAAGTCTGTCAAGTCCCTAGTTCAATTACTTTATACTCATTCATTAATATCAACTCAATGATGAACTTATGGAAACTCCTTTCCATATTCATTCTACCATGGGCCCATGGATTTAATGAGTTATATTCAATGAATGCTGTATGAGACATTCACTTCCTTTTTCCTGAGAGTGATGGATTCCTTGTTGATCACTCTGTAAGGAATTGAACTAGAAGGAAATAGAATGCGGAATAACTTGAATAACAAAAATTTCCTATCAATTCCATGCAATCCATGAATCTGATTGTGGTTCATACAAAACAATAAAACCCTAATTACAAAGTGAGGGTTTAGAACTTACAGTTGATTATGTCTTCTCCTTTTTGCTCCAAGCTTTGATTCCGGACAGCAGTGAATGAGCAGCCCAAGTGTGCTGCCTCCAACGGTATCCACACCTAGCTAGAGCTTCAAGTCTTTTCCTTCTTCTTCCTTGTTGTTGCTAGAGTAGGAGAAGAGAGGAGAGAGAGAGAGGGAGGCTAGAAATTCTAGCCAGCCCTTGGTATCTTCTGAAAAGTGATGATGTCACACATCATAGTGTGACTTAAATAGTCCACACTAAAGGGGCTGGCCCTAGGGGGGAAACCCTTTTAGGGTTTTATGCAATTTCCCTAAATTGCACGATAACCCCTATTGTTTATATCAAATACAAACATGGCCTCAAAGAACTATTCTTTATACACTCATACTCTTTCTCTCATAGACTTAAAAGCTCATCTTGCATGATCAGTGTGTGACCCATTGGGTTCACATCATCAAGTAGTAGGAATAGCACGAGGTGTGCACAATGGAACTCTTTCCATTTAGGGTCTAATTGGAACTCCTTCCAATTCCCTAATTGATTATAACTCACTTATATTAATTAGGGCTTTTACTAACCATGAGTAACACCTAGCATATGGCTCATGGTGTGGTCCTTAATGAGGTGAATAGTCATTTACAAAGAACCCTTCTGTTATAGTTTATAGGTTACAATTGCATCCTTCCTTCAACACAATGTCTCCAATTGAACTAATAGGACATGGAAGTCTGTCAAGTCCCTAGTTCAATTACTTTATACTCATTCATAGATATCAACTCATTGATGAACTCATGAAAACTCTTTTCCACATTCATCCTACCATGGCCATGGATTTAATGAGTTATATTATGAATGCTATATGAGACATTCTCTCTCTTTTTCCTGAGAGTAATGGATCCCTTGTTGATCACTCACATGCCTTCATACACATAGCAGTAGGGCCAATGAACACCTTTGCAGACCCTTGAATAGGATCTGCACTTAGTGTTATCAAACTTCTAAAGCTACATGCATAAGACAACTATGGTGTCTCAGGTCTAAGGATTACTTGTACCACTATAACAATGAGAAACTGATTGACAGGCAGGATAAAACTCCATTCAGTTTATCTCATATCTTTGGTCACATTCAGTGTACCTATTCTCGTAATAGGCACCCACTTGTTGGTTGTAGTGTCTCCACACAAATAGCTTGAGACTAGCTATTCTCCTATAGAGTCAACCTAACAAGTGCTAGTCCTATGGTTCATTACTGTCCATCATAGTGAACCTTCAACTAGGAATGCTTTAGGAGTTTAGTACAAAGATATATCTATAGTCTCAAAATTACAACTCTTTGTAATTCCATATTCTCAACTCTAACTCCATGGACATATTATGTAAATATAAATGATGCATATAAACATAATAGAATAAGCCCTTTTATTGAATCAATAATAAATGTGACATACATAAATGAAATCAAATGATTGTTCCTAATCCCTAAACAATCATCTCTATGATTGGCTCAAGGGCATAATCCTAACAATCTCCCACTTGCACTAAAGCCAATCGACCATGTATCGCATACCTATCTTCTCAAGATGTTGGTCTTAGACATAACCAATTATGTTTTAAAGCTTTAGTCAGTAGGTTTACAAAAAACTTATGTAGATAATATCTTCTGTAATGTATCTATTACTTCTTCCAATGATTCCTCTAATCACTTGGAATTGTCGCTCTTTGTGTTTGGACTTTTGATGAGACCGTGATTCCTATACTTGAGCTATAGACCCATTGTTGTCACAAAACAAGGTGTGGGCAACTCAATGGAAGGAACAACTCCAAGTTCTAAATGAACTTATAGATCCAAACAGTCTCCTAGACAATGCGACAATTAATTCACCCTTAATAATGGAATCCACTGTATCTTTCATACAGTTCTTCCATTAAGTATTTCACCAACTAAAGTGAATATAAAATATACCCCATATGGATTATATCCAAATCCATATACCCATCTACTATGAGTTTACAATTTCCATATACAATCCAATATTCCAAATTTGAATTGACTGATAACTATTTGTAACAATTACAACATAATGGATATCAGGTTCAATACATAGTGTAGAATAAGGCTTCTTAACACTTTAAGAACCTTACTTGTGTTATCCTAGGGCACATGCCCTTGAATAATGAATTCTTATCTGAAGTAAATCAGACCTCCCTTAGAATTCTCCATGTTAAACTCCTTCAACATTTCAACTATGTTTGATGATTTGGAGATACTTAGCAATCTATATGATCTATCTCTATAGATCTTGTTGGATGCTTCTGCCAAATCTTTCATGAATTAGTTTTTCTCCAAAAACCAGAACGATTAGGATGTCATTCATATATCATTCATAATGATTAGGATGTCATCTATACTTAGGATAAAGAAAAACAATCGCACTCCCACTAACCTTTTATACACTCATGGTCCATCTATACAATGAGAGAAATCAAACAATTTGATTACTTCAACTTTATAGATGTTCTAATTATGAGAACCTTGTAGTCTATTAATAGACTTCTATAACTTACACACTTTTATGGTTTTTCACCATTTGATATAACATCTTTATATCCTTTTTGACATATCTCATATTCAAATTGTGTGTTTATAGATAACAAGATCCAAATGGATTTCAGCATAACTATTATCAAACAAGTTTCTTTATAGACAACTTTTTGCCTATGTTGAAAACATTCTTAAATAGCCAAGCCTTTTAGGTCTCTACCTGTCCATATTGGATTTAATGACTCTTAGTCATTTCTCAAGTTGATGTCAAACATCGCCTAATCATAATCAATAGGATTATCTTGGAACAATTCTTTCACATTCTAATGGAGATACAATATCTCTCTTATGTTAAAGAAATATCCAATTTGATCTATGAAAAGAATGTGGTGTAATTAAAGGTTTTGCCTCAATAGGGGCAAGGGTTGGATCTTTGTTGGTTTGTGGATTTACAAACAATTCTGTAAATTCTATCTACTTTTGCATCTTTCTTGAATGAACTCTTTCTCAAGAAAATCCAACAATCATCCTAATGGACAACTTTTGTTCATTAGAATAATAGAAATACTATCCCAACCACTTTTAGGATATACCACAATTCAACACTTACTTGACCTTATTTCCAGATTGTCTACATTATGTTTCCAGACAAACGTAGCACAAGCCCAAGCCTTAACTTCTTTAAGTTGGGTTTCTTCCCATATCATATCTGATATAATTGGGACAAAACTGGAGTGAACCCTAAATTATCAATATGTAGCAATTTTAAGGTATATCCTAGATAGATACATTAGTAAAACTCATCATGGATCAAACCATATCTTAATAGGGTTCAATTTGTTCTCTTAGATTCACCATTGAGCTATGGTATTCTAAAATGAGTCTACTATAATTGAATGCATGCTCTACATGACTGTATACATCACAATGTATAGTCAAATTATAAATGTAACTCATTCACTTCACCAAGTAAAAGATGGGTTTGGTCATCTCATAACCAAGTCATAATCGTTACATTTAAATGAGAGTCTCTACATCTCTTGTATTCTCGGAATACGTTGCATTCGCTCTAATTAGTCATTTAAATTCGGAAATCAAATTTCTAGAATGTCTTAAATGACTTAGTTAAGAAATAAGTTCCCAAAATTAATCTCGCAACTCTTGCTCTATTAAAATTTTTAAAGGTAACTTATTATCTACTTAACTTTCTGCTTCGATTTAGATTATACTAGAATCCAAAAACCAAGAAGCATAACTAACCAACAATTTAGTTTAGAACATGAACCAAAACTTCAAAAGTTTGGTTCTTCTAGGAAGACTAATACTTTATCAAGTTCCCTTTACAATACCTTATATTTACTACAAAATAATTATATTTCTTTGTCTTTGACTTTTCAAGACTTGCTTTCCTCTATGCTTCCTGTAGACATCCCATTTTGTCCCTACATTTTGATGGTGAGTTCCCGATGATGAGGTCTATGATGTTTATTGTCAATTTGGGTCTATTTCCTGCGAGCAAAGCAAGCAAGTGGAACGGTAGGTGGATGTAGGGAAGCGTAAAAAGAAAGTGGGGAAAGGAATCTCCTATAAAGAAAGAAGTGGGATGGTAGGTGGATGTGGGGAAGTGTAAAAAGTGGGGGAAGGTAATCTTCCGTATAAAAAAAAGGGAAGTGGGATGTTAGGTGAAAGAAATAGAGAAGAGATGGCCAGCTTTCCATCAGAGTCGAGAGGTTGTCAGGGATAGTTTTCTGTGAGGGAAATTATCATCTGGCAGGCACTACGCCTCGTTTATAATGAAGAGGGGAGTGAGGAGTGAGGTCAGGGGTGACGATCCTACACGGAGATTTTTCCCTATAAATAGAGGGGGCTATTAGGAGTTCGGGGAGAAAAAAAAAATAAGGACTCTTATATTGAGAGGGTATTATGCTGAATAGAAAAGGAATGGTGAGAGAAAGAATAGTGAGAAGATAATAGAGAGTCAATCAGTGAGGAAAGGGAAAAGCTTGCCTAACTCAAAGGAAGAGACACCGCCAAGTTGGCAGTAGACCTGAGGGACAATCTAAACATCAACCTGCTTTATTTGCAAGAGGTATAAGCATATTTTTTTTATATAGAATTGCATAAGCTGTTTAGATAGTAATTTTGTTACATGTAAAATTTGCTCAGACTAACCTCTCTGCAGGAAAATCGGTTTAATCATGGGGAAAGTAAAATAGTGAAGTCATGTGTACGCATGTCTCTGCCATGCGTGCACATGACAAATCATGTGTACACATATTCATAGTGTGCGTACGCATGATAATCTTATTTCCTGGATTCTTGCTATTGGTATAATCATTACTCCTTCAGCACTTTCTTTTTTTCATCATTGTTTCCATTACTTCTTTTCCCCTTTTACTATTCATGTGATCATTGTATTATATGCACGTATACTTTACATGTTTTTTTTTTACTTACTTCATGTTTCACATGCCATGTTTATATATATATATATAATATATTTTTTTATTGTTTTATGTTATGGCATCCGTATGTGTTTTGCATGATGTAAAGCAATTTGGATTAAATTAAAATACTAAATATGGTCAATGAATACACAATGAGGGCCGGTTTATTACCGGGCATTGTTGGGTGCCTAACACCTTCCCAACATGTACCTTAGCTCCGAACCTTTCTCTGGTGAACAAAATTGGTCCTGGACCCTTCCAGGTGGCGACTCTCATTCCTATGTTAATCCCTTGGGTTAGCACCACCATCAGAAGTAAAGAGCAGGTAAAACACCAAGTAAAAGAGGAAAGGGCGAGCGCGTGGCGAAAAAAAGGTGCGCTCACAGTGGCGACTCTGCTGGGGACCAATGAGCTTAACTTCAAAGTATTCATTGACTATAATTAGTATTTTAATTTAATCTGAAAAAAAAAAATTTATGATGAATAAAGGTTTTTTTTTTTTTTTTTAAAAAGAATTTTACAACAAAATGCTGCACACACACACTATGGCCAATTTCTATACCCCGATGGCAGTTTGGTGAGGGTTCCCGGGTTCCACTCGATCCTATGGGCAATCCGCAACCTACACCATCAACCCACAGCCTGTGCCACTAGCCTGTAATAAGCTTGTGAGTACGTTAACGGATTGCTTTCGGGCATCCTAGCTTGGGTAACCCATTGAAGACGGAGGATATAAGGAGACCCTTGGTTTGACTAGCACATTAAAAACATGGGTAAATTTTCTTTGGTGTATAGTTTTTGTGTGAATGTGTGTCATGCATCTTTTTTATTCATTAGGACGTGAGTATACCTAATTGAAGGAATAGACGGTTTAGGCCCATTAAAAAAAAAAAATCAAAAAAAAAAAAAAATTTCTTTTTGTGCAAATCTGTGTGAATGTGCAATGTGCATCATTTTAATTTTTTTTAGGATACGGGTATGGGGCGAGGCCCAATATTGTTTAAGGTCTGTTGAATTAAAGCCCAACTAAAAAAAAAAATAATCTTGCAAACGGTCCAAGCCTGTAAGGAAATTAGAGGTCCACTGTGTGCAACCATTAGGAGATTGCTGCTCATAGCCGTTAGAAGTCCACTGCTTATGTCCACTGTTCACAGCCGTTGGGAGTGCTGTTTAGGACCGTTGAGGATGTCCACTATCCATAGCCGTTGGGGTGTGCTAATTCTAGCCGTTATGGGTTTGCTCTATAAGTACCCGTTGTTATACCTCTTGGATCAGTATCTCTGCGACCATGGCTTCTTCTGATGTCCTCACGGCTGTCATCCTACACATCGTCATTTTTGGCCTAGCAGTCAGCTTCTGTTTGCGTGAGGGGGTTCCAATCGAAGTGGCGATTCCGTTTGTGGCGGTCCTCATGGTATTGCTCATGTTGATGTATTTCTTTTATCCTTAGAATTTTAAGGGTTTGATGTCGTGTAATGTGCTTTGGTGGATTGTAAGAATCGAGATGTGTACTCCAGTCAGTTTATGTGAATAAATGATGGTCTTCTTTTGTGTTCATCTGTTTACCTCTTGTACTCTACCATTTGTTCTCCAGTTGAAAATAGAAAAAAAAAAAAAAAAAAGAGAAGAGAGAGTGTCATTTCCTTTAAAAAAAAAAATAATAATAAGACAAAAAAAAATGAAAAAAAAAAAAGAGAAAGAGGTGAGAGCTACTCAATAGTAGCATTTTGGGTAGAACTAGAAGGGTCAGTTGGGGGTTGCCTTTGTGGGCCTAGGGTAGAGCTGGAGGGATCAGCTGGAGGTTGCCTCTATGGGCTGCTCGGCCCCCTTTCTCGATCAATGATTTGATCAGTGAGCCTCTCCAGTGCCTCGACCCTTGGTGTGAGTCTGTTAGAATAGGAGTCCACCATTCTTTGTAACTCTCTATTCTCCGCTCTCAAAGCCCTCATCCGTCGATAGGCTCCGTCGAGCAACCCCTGGAGACGGGTGACCTGGTCACTTAGACTTTGCATGTGCACATTTCTGGTGTGCAAACGCCGAGCCATGTTAGCAGTAAATGTTGTGGCCTGGGCGCTGAGAGCCATGGAGTCTCTTATTACGTCCAGGTCGGACCGTCCACTCAATATTCTCTCATCACGAGGAGTGATGAGTCCCTCCGCTACTGCCGTTGCGTTCGCAAGATTGTAAATTACAGAATCGTCAACTGTAAGGGGTTGGTTTTGAACATTTAGGAACCTTGGGTGCCAGACCTCTGGTTGTGTTGCTGGCGTTGTGTTTAAGTCAAGACAGTTTTGTGAGGCAGAGGAAGAAGAAGCCATGAGTTCGTAAGAGAGGATTTAGAGGAAGAGAGTTTTCTCTGAAGGTTGGGGAAGAGTGTTTAAGCACCCACAATCAAACTCTGGTTTTTAAAGAAAAACCACCCTCACTCAAGCCAAGAGCAGATCGCAAAAACCAATGCACTGTGTTGATCCGATGCGATTTGGGTCTGCAACAACACTGTTGCTTTGTTGACAACGTCCAGACCTCGACATTGCGAACTGTCGGTCATGCTGCCCCTGTCGGTGAGAGAGGGTAGGTTTTCGGGTTTGGGCTTAACAGTTTGGATGTGCCAAAGTCTTGGACGTCCGTGTGTTATTGGGCCACTAGCCCAATACTCATCTGTCAACAGGAATGGGAAACCCGAGTGGATTAAATAGATTTCTTAGCAAGTCTAAGACCTGTTGCAAGATTGAAACAAATAATTGGGTCTTAAAACGAAGAGTTTAAACAATAGTGTGGCCCATTTTGAACCAACCGACCCACTCGGCATGTGGATTTGGACTTAACCATTAGAGTTGATTTGGGTAATAAAATCAAAGCCCAGTGTTGTCCGAATTTAAGCCCTATTAGTGTGAGAATCGTATAAAAGTTGTGTAATGGACCCAAGCCAAAAAAAAAAAAAAAAAAAAAAAAAAAAAAAAAGAAGAAGAAGAAGAAGAATGAACGGGCTGGGAGCCAATTGAGAGTTGGATGAGTGCATTGTAAAGGGCTTAAATTCACAATAATACTGGGCTTTTCTTTTCTGATCTATCCTATGCAAACTTTTTGAAGAATTAGTGAACATGATAAAAGTATGCATAAGATAGACAAATTCTTAAAATGCTAATTATATTGGGATGAAACCTAAACAATTTTCGACTGGCAGAACACAATTGGTCGCTCAACAAAGTCACAAGAGCTCAGTACTGCTTGGGTTAGATCACCAACAACAAACAGGTTAAAGAAGAATAAAACTATGGCAGACCCTGCGCTGATGGAAATATTGGGCCGAATGGAAACAACGATGGGAAAACTAGATGCACGGGTGGCTGGGATAGAGGATCGTCTCCAAAACCTGGAAAAAGGAAAAGAGAAAGAAAAGCCAGAAGAAGGAACGACGAGTGAAGAAATGCCTTTAGCAGAAAAAAGGGAAGAGGGGACTTCATCAGACAAAAAAGGAAAAGGAAGAGAAGAAAGAAGCAAGGGAGATGAAAATGAAATGTGGGAAGAAGATGATTATGCAGACTATATGAAAAAGAAAAAAGATTGGGAAAAGTGGGAAAAATATACAGCTGGGCAGGAGGAGATGAAGGAAAAAGTGGAGAAGATGCATGCAGCAATGCGTAAATCCCAGGGCATGGATGATTTCATGTTTGTTGGAGGATCATCCTCTGATCCTTTAGCAAATTTACCATCAAAGTTTAAAATTGCTGACATAGAGAAGTTCGACGGGAATGGAGATCCTAAGCAGCACATTCGCCAGTACATGAATATTGTAAGAATGAAAGGGATGAATGAAGCCCAAGCGTTGGCTGCTTTTCCCTTATCACTTGTTGGAGAGGCTTCCAAATGGTATTATGGCTTGGATAATGCACAAATTTCATCTTGGGAACCATTAATGAAGTTATTCAAAGACCAGTACAACTACAACACCATGCTGGACACGACCTTGCGTGATCTTGAGATGACAACGCAAAAGTGTGGCGAGACATTTTCTGAATTCCTAGCCAGGTGGAGGAAAAAAGCGATCAAAATGGTGAACCGGCCTACGGAAAGGGATCAAGTCAATTTAATCATAAAAAATTTGCAGCCTGTGTATTTCAATCGATTGCTGGCATCTCCTGTTATGAACTTTGAACAGTTGTATGATTGTGGAACTCGCATCGAGCAAGCAATAAACAGTGGGCAAGTAGACAAAAATGAAGGGAAGGCGATGAAGAAAACCTATGGATCTGGAGGGAGTCCTAACAATCAAGGTGGAAACAGGGCTGTTAATCCACCTTCAAACTCAAACATAGTAGCTGCTGTGAACCAAGGGGCAAGAAGAGAGTTCGATGATCTGGGGATGTCTTTGTCCAAAGCCTTTGCCAATTTGACGAGAAGAGGGCACCTGCAAGCGCTAGCACCACGTCCTCTGCCTAATCCTATCCCACCGCGTTACAATTTGAATGAATTTTGTCATTTTCATCAAATGGCAGGGCATAAGACCGATAATTGTGCTAGGTTGAGGCACGAAATTCAAGACCTGATTGATAACAAGAAGATTCCTAAGCCAAGAGAAGGTGCAGAACCAAACATCCATCAGAACCCTTTGCCAGAATACCAGAGGAATGTTGCGCTTATAGAGCAAGACATTGAGATGTGGGATCCCTCAAATCTCATAAAGGAAGTAATGGTATTGGATGTGGACGCCTGGAAGGACTGCAGCGAAATCAATGTCCAGAAAGGGACTTTCTGGGATTCCATGGACGATGTGGTGACAAAAGAAGATGGAATTCTGCATTTGACTCGGTCTGGGAGGCATTTCAAACCATCCTACCTGGAAGGGGATCACCCAGGAAGGGAAGCTGAGCTAGAAAGAAACGACAAGAAGCCAGATGAAGAAGACGACGAGGATCGTGTGCTAAAACAATTGAAGAAAACTCAGGCAAATATCTCCATATGGGGGCTTTTGGTGGCATCCAAAAAGCATCGGCAAGCAGTTCTAGAAGCCCTGGCTAGAAAAGAAATACCAATGGAGACCTCACCAGAACAAGTAATAGCGCTGATGGGTACGAGCCCAGGAGGTAAGGCTGTGCTAGCATTCTCAACAGACGACTTGCCAGTTGAAGGAATTGCTCATGCCAAGCCTTTATACATTACTGTGGAATGCAAGGGCAAGAAAATACCAGTGGTCCTGGTGGACAACGGGTCTGCATTGAATGTGTGCCCGATGCGCACTGCCTCCAAATTGGGACTCACTGAAGAGCAACTTACACCATCTGCTTTGACTGTACGGGCTTATGACAACGGGTGCCGCAAGATTTTGGGGACCTTTAAAGCTGCATGTACTGTGGGGCCAATAGAGTCAGAGGTAGAATTCTGCGTAATGGACATTGATACCAATTTTAATCTCCTGTTGGGAAGAACATGGTTACACCCACTAGGGGCGGTGCCTTCTACTCTTCATCAGAAGATTAAGCTCCCTTGGAAAGAAGGAATCCTGATAATACACGGGGATGGGGAAATCACTGCTCCAGTTTGTGAAGTGAAGGGAGAAGAAGCTGAAATGACCTGGAGAGGGTTTGAGATTATCCAGGTTATTGAAAAAGTAGGGCCATGTGAGATGGAGAAGATTTCTCCTGATTTTGGGGAAGGTGTCAATCATATTGCCGCTCATCTCATGAAAAAGATGAACTTTATGCCAGGAATGGGTCTGGGAAAATATAATCAAGGGGTGGCCGAATTCCCAGATTTCAAGCTACAGAATAATCGTCTTGGGTTGGGATACAATGATGAAAACGATGGCTTGCCAATCAACTGAGGCACACTCAATGGGAACTTCGTGAAAGAAGGAGATGACTTTCCTTACTGTGGGTTCCCAGAACCTTGGTTTGATCGTGTAACTGGAAAAATGGTGCCAGGGCTAGAAGTCTTTTTCAATGCAGTGCTGAAAATTGGAAAAGAAGAGATGATTGGTGTAAAGAAGGAGAAGCCAAAGACTGAAGACTGGGTAAGTTTCCTGGAAGGGGAAATGATGCAAGCATTGCTAGAACCCAAGCAGACTGAGTGGATCAATGCCTTGACTGATGATGCTGCTGCTGACAACTCGGCCAATCTGATCACTTCTGCTGATGGGTGCACTAGTGCATGGGAATGGGGAAAAGGGATTGGAAGTGTAACTAGCGTTATAACTAAGAATAAGCTCAAACCCAAAAATGTAACCACCCCTGTTGTTGGTAATAATATCTTTGATTCTGCGTATTTTGATGTGTCTTTTTATGACGAAACTGCATTATCACAAGATATTGATTACATTGAAGAATTAATTAAGAAGGACCAAGAAAGGAAGGTAATACCTATTCAAGACGAAACTATTTTAATAGACTTGGGTATTAACGAGAATCACAAAGAAATACGAATTGGTTCTACCTTGTCTGAAGCAGAACAGGGCAAGTTGATAGCCTTGTTGCGTGAGTATAGTGATGTATTCGCTTGGTCTTATCAAGACATGCCTGGCATTGATCCTGAGATAGCACAACATCACATACCGATAAAAGAAGATGCTAAGCCAGTGAAGCAGAAGTTTCGTCGCATGAAGCCTGAGCTGATAATACAAATCAAAGATGAAGTCACTAAACTTCTTAATGTGGGGTTCATTAAGGCAATGACGCAGACTGATTGGGTAGCCAACATCGTGCCAGTTCCAAAGAAAGATGGAAAGATACGGATGTGCGTAGACTACAGGGACCTCAATAAGGCATGCCCAAAAGATGATTTTCCGTTACCCCACATCGATGTCTTGGTGGATAATACAGCTGGAAGTGCGATGATGTCGTTCATGGATGGATTCTCGGGTTACAATCAGATTAAGATGGCTCCAGAAGATGTAAGCAAGACAACCTTTGTAACAGAATGGGGCATTTATGGCTACACAGTTATGCCTTTTGGCTTGAAGAATGCAGGGGCAACCTATCAGAGAATGGCTACTGCACTCCTACATGACATGATGCATAAAGAAGTGGAAGTATATGTTGATGACATGATCGTGAAGTCAGGAACCAGAGAAGAGCACTGGTCCAATTTGAAGAAATTCTTTGATAGGATCAGGAAATATAAACTGAAGCTAAACCCACAGAAGTGTACTTTTGGGGTGACGACTGGGAAATTGCTGGGTTATGTAGTGAGTAGCAGAGGTATTGAGATAGACCCAACGAAAATCAAAGCCATCCTTGAAATGGCACCTCCAAAGACTGAGAAAGAGGTCAGAGGATTTCTAGGGCGATTACAGTACATCAGCCGTTTCATAGCCAAAATGACTACCACGTGTGAACCGATCTTCAAGTTGTTAAAGAAAGGGGGGAGTAAAGGATGGAATGATCAATGCCAGCAAGCCTTTGATGCAGTGAAGGGGTACCTCTTGAAGCCGCCAATTTTGCAGCCCCCAAGGCCAGGAAAACCCTTGCTACTTTATCTGTCGGTATTTGAAGAAGCATTAGGATGTATGTTGGCGCAGGATAATGGGCAAGGAGGTGAGTATGCTATATACTACCTCAGTAAAAAGTTGCATGGTTATGAAGCACGCTATTCTCCAATTGAGAAATCATGCTTCGCTCTCGTATGGGCCGCGAAGAAATTGAGACACATTCTGCTGAGTTATGAAATTTGGGTGGTGGCTCGAATGGATCCACTAAAATACTTGTTTGAGAAGGCTGTGCTAAATGGGAGAATGTCACGATGGGCGATAATCTTAGCAGGATATGAATTGAAATATGTCACTCAGAAGAGTATAAAAGGGAGAGCGATAGCAGAACATTGTGCAGAGCATCCAGTTACGGGGCAAAATCTTGATGATGATTTTCCAGACGAGAATGTTTTGGCGATTGAAGAAGGAAGAGTGTGGAAAATGTACTTTGACGGGGCTTCGAATCAATACGGGGATGGAATTGGGGTATTACTAATTGCTCCAGATGGATCACACATCCCAATGTCCATGAAGTTGAATTTTGAGAATTCAAACAACACAGCAGAATATGAAGCATGTATTGCTGGAATGGAAGCTCTATTGGTTTTAGGGGTACGAGAAGTGGAAGTATTTGGTGATTCTGCCCTAGTAATATCACAAGTACAAAAGATTTGGAAGACCAGGGAAGAACATCTCAAACCATACCAGGGGTATCTGGAGAAGCTTACGCAGAAATTCGATAAGGTCATTTATACTCCACTCCCTAGATCGCGCAATCAATTTGCTGATGCCCTAGCGACTCTAGCATCCATGATCAACGTACCAGAAGGCGCCCCGATGAAGCCATTAAGCATACACCAGAAGTCTCGACCGGCATATAAGGAAGCCGTGATGCTGATAGATGCGGAGCCTGGTGATGGGAGACCTTGGTATTACGACATCAAGAATGTGATTGAGAAAGGTGAATATCCGGAAGACGCTAACAAGAAGGACCGAAGGGCATTACGTCTCATGGCTGCACAGTACATCTTATGCGGAGGAGATTTATATAAAAGATCGTATGATGGGATTCATTTGCTATGTGTGGATGAAGAAAAGGCACGAATTCTTATGGGAGAGGTTCATGAAGGTGTATGTGGGCCTCATATGAGTGGGAAGATGTTGGCCAAGAAGATAGTCAGAATGGGATACTTCTGGACAACCATGATAGGAGACTGTGTGGAATACGTAAAGAAGTGCCATCAATGCCAAGTGTATGCCAACTTGAACTATATGCCACCGGTGGAATTGCATCAAATGACGTCGCCATGGCCATTTTCTACTTGGGGCATCGACATAATTGGAGAAATTAAACCCAAAGCTACGGGAGGACACAAGTATATTCTGGTTGCTATGGACTACTTTACCAAATGGGTAGAAGCAGCTGCTTATGTGGAGTTGAAGTCATCGCATGTAGCAAGGTTCATTGAACAGAACATTATATGTCGATACGGAGTGCCATATGAAGTGATCACAGATAATGGGTTACACTTCCAGAATGAGGTCAAAGCACTGTTTGAGGAGTATCAGATAAAGCATCACAAGTCTTCCCCGTATAGACCTCAGACAAATGGAGCTGTGGAAGCTGCCAACAAAAATATTAAGTCAATCCTGGAGAAAAGCGTAGTCACATATAAAGATTGGGCAGAAAAATTACCATTTGCACTTTGGGGTTATCGTACATCCATTAGAACATCAACTGGTGCTACACCATACTCTTTAGTGTATGGGATGGAAGCTGTGTTACCAGTAGAGATGGAGGTTGGTTCGCTGAGAACTATGATAGAAAACCAGATATCAGAAGCAGAATGGATGAAGAGTAGATATGAGCAGTTAGCATTGATTGACGAGAAGAGATTGCAGTCTTTGTACCATGTTCAAGGCTATCAAAAAAAGAATCGCCAGAGCTTTCAACAAAAAGGTGAGGCCTAGAGGACTAAAGGAAGGAGATTTAGTGCTTAAGCAGATGCAAGCACAAATATTCGATCCAAGGGGTAAGTTCAGGCCCAGTTGGATAGGCCCGTACATTATAAAGACGATCATGTCAGGAGGACCAGTTAAGCTGATTGATGGGGATGGTAACGAACTTATGCAGCCGGTTAACATGGATCGATTGCGAAAATATTATGTGTAAGAAGAAGCATCCGAACTACGAGGACCTGATTTCCCAAGAAAAAAAGAGCAAGCCATAGTATCACAAAATTCAAGTTGAGGTATGGGAATACGTAGGCAGCCCTGTATGGGTGCGGTCCAAATCATGAAAGAGAAGGGTGGTAGTGTACTCTGTAGAAAGGATTATGAAACCAATTCATTCAAGATTCTCATTACATACAAAAGTTAATTAAAAAGCGAATTCTTGAGAACAAATAACCAGTACATCTTGGTCATTTTTATTTAAGTTGAAAATATAAGCATGAAATAGTGTAAAGTGCGGTGAAGTCTAGAAAGACACATTGATATACGCCTTCTTTTCAATCTCTTGTCCTCTTTGAAATTCCTTCTTTTGCAACCGGTACTTTCCTCTTGTGTTGAGCCTCATTTTTTGTTTTCTTGGCATTTTCCAAATCCGTAACCAACCAATCATAGTAGGATGACGATGGGCTTACTATTGTCGGGGCTTGGAGGCTACCTATTTGCGGCCTATTTTTCCATGATGATTGGACTCGCTCAATAGCTCGTGCGAAAATGGGGCAGGTGTATCCATTGTGATCTTTGTTGAGAGCATATTGATTTTTCCCAAATTGGCGTGCAATACGAGCTGCGGGGTAGTATGAGATTTCGTGCAGACCAATCAGCATTACGCTCCCAGGGAGCACCAACTCAGTGGTCATGTGGCTGATGCGCCACCACGGGCAGTACCAACGAACATGATGACAGGGTAAAGAGTCTAAAAATTCTCGCAGTTTCTCGGCATCTGGAAAGGGTTTAATCAGCTTGCGGTAGCGATAGTGTTCTGGTTTATAAGGATTTAGCGTTGGTTCTTCAACCAGCTGGAGTCTCTCATACAGCCATATCTGATACACGAAAAGAATAAGAATGTATCGAAAGTTGATGGATGGAATACAAAATAATATAATAAAAAAAATAATCAAAGTACCTGTAATAATAGGGGACTACCGCGTAGTAGGAAAGTCTTGTTCTGCACCGCATTGTCTAGACCATTGAGAGTTTCTGCGAGAATTATCATGCAAGGATTTTGGGTAGAAATGTGTTGCATCACATGAAGGAGAGTCAAGTCTACTGAGTGGAGGTCGCTGATGAGAAGATACCCCGCCAATAAACAAAGACAAAGAGCTTTGGAAGTGCAATTATTTGGTGAAAGAAGATGAGTAGAGAACCATCGCACGAGTGGTTCAAGATCTATGGTAGAATTGGCACACCATGACTTGGCCTGCCTCACAGAAATGTCTAGGACTGAAGCAAGACTAGAAGGGAGAGGGACAGTTAAAGAAGGGAGCAGAAGATTATGAGAGTTTGGTACTTGAGGATTGCACTAAATTCTTCAATAGTGGGGCACATCTCTATATTGTTGAAACGAAACACATGACGAAGAGGATCCCAATATTTAGTGATTGTTGTAAGAAAACTCTCATTAATCTTAACTTGACAATAGTGGATCAAAGAGGATAAGTGGAATGATTCAAGTTGTTGAGTTGCTTGACAATTGGGAGATAAAAGCCATCTTTTGATGTCTGAAAGGGAAAAAGAATTAGCCATGATGCTTTGAAAGAATTGCAAAGGGGCTGAATGCCTATTTATAGAAGGAAAGTGAGCTTGCCGGCCAGGATTAATTCATGGGTCCGCATGATGAAGATCAGTTTTTTTTATGAAAGTGGGGGTAGATGACCGCAGCATTGCTATTGTGATTGCCACACTTTTCGTACATCTTATGTGGTTGGTATGTGCACACTTTTTTTTTGACATATACATGGAACGTCCTATCATTTTCTGAGTCCATTTGGTTTTTGGCGGCAGGCCTTGTCCCAATTCAATTATTACCATTCATGTGTCAAATAGTGAGCTTATTTCTCATTTATAGTGCTAGTTCAATCATTGAAAAAAGGAAAAGGAGGAAGGAAAAAGTGCAAACCGAACAAGAATATGAAATCATTCGGGTAGAAAAAAAAAGGGGGGGACCCATGTGCACAATTGTCAAAGGCATTCAAAAAAGCAACAAAGGCATGATTTAAATGTGCATGTTCAAAAAGAGGAACAAATGAAGGAAACGTTTAAGTGCATCCCAAAATATTAAGTGTTTTAAGAATTTAAAAACAAAAGGTTGAATCATCTCTACTGATTGGCCCATCGTTAGTTGTAATAGGGGTGGGAGACGTTAGATGCTCATTCATGCATACGCATTTTTTTTTTTTTGCAATCTATGCAAGTGGCAAGAAAAAAGGAAAAAAAGAAGAAAGATATGCAGGATGTGGGAACATACCCTGCGAGTGCCAGGCACATTAGGATAACCCAGGAGGTCCTCCGGATGAGAAATGCAGGTCTCAGCAAAATGCCCTGATGGGATCTACACAGCTTGGGAAAGAAAAAAACTGGCGCTGTACGCTTGTCAAAGGTAACACAGGTAAGTAACAGCACAGGGATGTGGCACTAAGTCATGCTTCAAAAATGCCAAGAGATAAGAAATAAAGGAATAAGCTGGTACAACATGGGTCATGCGTACGTGGGAGGCATCCCTAGGAATAAATGTAAAGGCAAGTTTTTGCATAAAACTGATGATCATGAATAGGAATATTCAATCCAATTCTCATAAAGAAAAGGAAATGAAGATGAATTTTTGACTGGGATGCTTCGGGACCAGTCTGTCCCGACGGGACATTTACTAGAATTGCTGCGGGGTTCTAGTATTTAATGAGATTTGCTGCGGGAATCTCACCTTGCCCTAATGGGGCAAAATTATGAATTTTTCTTACTGGGATGCTTCGGGACCAGTCATGTCCCGACGGGACATTTACTAGAATTGCTGCGGGGTTCTAGTATTTAATGAGATTTGCTGCGGGAATCTCACCTTGCCCTAAATGGGGCAAAATTATGAATTCTCTGACTGAGATGCTTCGGGACTAGTCATGTCCTGATAGGACACTTGTAACTAGGATTGCTGCGGGGTTCTAGTGTTTATTTTGATTAAACATTGATTTATTTGAACTACGTGAAGGTCTGATCTCTACGGAGTACGTAGGCAGCTGGATGCGTCTCGCGCGACCCAGCACATTACATAATTGCCTGTGATTTGCATGAAGACAAAATGTTAGTCTATGGATTTCTTTCGAATCCTCCCCACGAAGTGGGAAGAATTCAAAAGAGGGGCAACTGTAGACATCCCATTTTGTCCCTACATTTTGATGGTGAGTTCCCGATGATGAGGTCTATGATGTTTATTGTCAATTTGGGTCTATTTCCTGCGAGCAAAGCAAGCAAGTGGAACGGTAGGTGGATGTAGGGAAGCGTAAAAAGAAAGTGGGGAAAGGAATCTCCTATAAAGAAAGAAGTGGGATGGTAGGTGGATGTGGGGAAGTGTAAAAAGTGGGGGAAGGTAATCTTCCGTATAAAAAAAAGGGAAGTGGGATGTTAGGTGAAAGAAATAGAGAAGAGATGGCCAGCTTTCCATCAGAGTCGAGAGGTTGTCAGGGATAGTTTTCTGTGAGGGAAATTATCATCTGGCAGGCACTACGCCTCGTTTATAATGAAGAGGGGAGTGAGGAGTGAGGTCAGGGGTGACGATCCTACACGGAGATTTTTCCCTATAAATAGAGGGGGCTATTAGGAGTTCGGGGAGAAAAAAAAAATAAGGACTCTTATATTGAGAGGGTATTATGCTGAATAGAAAAGGAATGGTGAGAGAAAGAATAGTGAGAAGATAATAGAGAGTCAATCAGTGAGGAAAGGGAAAAGCTTGCCTAACTCAAAGGAAGAGACACCGCCAAGTTGGCAGTAGACCTGAGGGACAATCTAAACATCAACCTGCTTTATTTGCAAGAGGTATAAGCATATTTTTTTATATAGAATTGCATAAGCTGTTTAGATAGTAATTTTGTTACATGTAAAATTTGCTCAGACTAACCTCTCTGTAGGAAAATCGGTTTAATCATGGGGAAAGTAAAATAGTGAAGTCATGTGTACGCATGTCTCTGCCATGCGTGCACATGACAAATCATGTGTACACATATTCATAGTGTGCGTACGCATGATAATCTTATTTCCTGGATTCTTGCTATTGGTATAATCATTACTCCTTCAGCACTTTCTTTTTTTCATCATTGTTTCCATTACTTCTTTTCCCCTTTTACTATTCGTGTGATCATTGTATTATATGCACGTATACTTTACATGTTTTTTTTTTACTTACTTCATGTTTCACATGCCATGTTTATATATATATATAATATATTTTTTTATTGTTTTATGTTATGGCATCCGTATGTGTTTTGCATGATGTAAAGCAATTTGGATTAAATTAAAATACTAAATATGGTCAATGAATACACAATGAGGGCCGGTTTATTACCGGGCATTGTTGGGTGCCTAACACCTTCCCAACATGTACCTTAGCTCCGAACCTTTCTCTGGTGAACAAAATTGGTCCTGGACCCTTCCAGGTGGCGACTCTCATTCCTATGTTAATCCCTTGGGTTAGCACCACCATCAGAAGTAAAGAGCAGGTAAAACACCAAGTAAAAGAGGAAAGGGCGAGCGCGTGGCGAAAAAAAGGTGCGCTCACACTTCCATTTTAAATCACATCTAGCTTCTCAAGCTATTCTATGTGATTAATCATTTTTCAAAAGAATGATTATTAATAAACAACTTTTATTACATCCTAGTCCAGAAGAAGTCCTTTACAAGTACTATACTTTATAGTATTATTTCACTCATAATACAACCTTTGTATGTGATGTAGGACATCAAAGGCACTTACATTGACTAATTTTGCTTCTGAAGCTCATTAGTCATCAATACTATCATATAGCATGGCAACAAGATGCCAATTGCGCATAGTGTCTTTTTCTTCTTAGGATGTTTTATGGAGGGCCTTTAATAAAAGGCCTAATAGCATATAAACAATCTTTTGAAATTGAGAACAATTCTCAATTTCCTAAGTCAATCAAAGAAATCGGGTTTAGTCAAACTATCAATATCCTATATTAGGAAATAGGGGTTTTGAGGTGAGTAATTAGGTAATCTACATAAACAAAGAATTAGATTTCATTTTTATCCATAATGATTGGGTCTTTAATCATATGGTACCTCCCACTATTTTATCAAATTCCATACACCCTCTAATGGAATTCGGGAATCTCATTCCTAATGGGGATTGGGGTCCCACTGTGACCTAGAAGCCTCACATGTTAGTTTCTTGACTTCTAACCCACAATAAGAAGACAACTCTTTGTCTATTGCTTCATAAGCAAGTTCCAATCATTTTGCCTCTAGGGAACATACACCTCACATGTTAGTTTCTTGGAATACTTCCCTAGTTAAGTTAAACCCATCATTCACACAGGTATGTTTCGCCAAATATATACCTCACATGTTAGTTTCTTGGTATATACCAGTTTAGGCACCCCATGATATCTCATATGTGATAGTTTCAAGTAATGTCTTTAACATGGGTAGCTCCTACATGTCTGTAGCCAGGTACCCACATTAAGGGACGTTAGATGATCCTATAATGATGGAAGGCAATGAAGAATTCATTCCCCAATGACTTCTCCATTTTCAACTTAATATTAAATAAGAGGGGTTTTAAAGGGTCTCATCAAATTAACATGCATCCTATGTATCAAAATTTAAACATATAAATTATGCTATTTATAATCATACATCTCATGCTATTATAAATCATACATCGCATGCTATTATATATCAACATATATAAAGTATCATATTTTGATATTAGTCCCTAAGTGAATAGGTAACATATACCAAACTATGGTATTGGAGCTAATACAATTATCTCATAAATTAAAGCTCCCACTATGATGATTATGGACTTTAAGAAGATTCAATCCAAGCCAATAGATTGAATCCAAGGTCTATTGTAGGTGTAGGTGATCGTAAAACATTCAATGGAAACATGCATGCATTCTTGAAAGTCTTCTCTAAGCTTTCAAGTCCTCCAATTCCTCCATGAGCTTGATGGTCTCCACCATTGGCTTGTTGGGCTCTACTATGCTCTTTTGAGTCCACCATGCTCCTTAGTGCACTCTCGATTACATAACATTTACATAATTTAAAGAAAGGGATACATAAGGGGAATGTAGGGTACATAAGAGAATGATAGAGAGAGTGAAGGAGAAAAAGGTGGCATGCAAGCCCCAATTAAAAAATTACATCACCATAAATAAATTACAACCCTTTGAAAAATATTTCACAACCCATAAGACGGCCAATCACAATTGGTTTAAGGGGGCTTAGTCCATAATCATCATCCACACACAATTATACAATCATATTGCATAAATAAAAGTACTGTAAGCAATTAAAACATATGGGCATTATGGTAACTCTATTAATTGGACTTCATTAATCTCATTAATGCTTCCTAATCTCATTAGGGGACCTCAAAATATCATATCCAAAATTAAAATAATGAAAATGGTAATGTTTTATTAATTTCTAAAATTAGAATTTCCTAAACCCTAATTTAGAAATCAATTATTGAATTAAAACTCCTTTTAATCAATAATTTTCAAAGATTATTTTAATCTATTCTAGTATGATTTTAACTCTTTAAAACATTGTATTTTGATCAATCATATTAATCAAAATTACTAGAATAATTGAAACAACTTAATAAAACAAAATAAATGGCATTTATTAATTTCTAAAATTAGAATTTCTAAAACCCTAATTTAGAAATCAATTATTGAATTAAAACTCCTTTTAATCATTTAATTTCCCAAAATTATTTTAATCTATCCTAACATGTTTTAACTCTTTAAAACATCTAATTTTGATCAATCATATTAATCAAAATCATTAGAATAATTAAAACAATTAAATAATACTAACTAGTATCTAATACTATAGTATTAGGAATTAACTTAAATAAATAAAACAATTTTATTTAAATAAAAAATTCCAGAAAATAAATTTATTCCAAAATTGCTTTAAACAATTTAAAACATCTTAAAATTAATCAATATTAATTATATAATTAATTTCGGAATTAATTTAATTTGGGAGAAATCAAATTTTAAATGTATTAGGGTTAGGGTTTCATAAACTCAAACCCTAATGCATTTAATTAGAACCGGGTTCATTAATGACCAAGGCTGGTCATTAATGTCATAATTAGAACCCTAATAGGACACATTAATGAGGGTAATTAGGGTTTCTAAAACCCTAGTACACATAGGATTAGGGTTTCCTAAGAAAACCCTAATTTCGGAAAATAGAAGGAGGCTGCCATGGAGCTTCCATGGCTGCCACGATCCACCCATGGCTGCTGCCAGCCTATGCCAGGCCTTGGGGCACTCTCCTACATCTGGGACAATCATCACAGAGGTGGTGATTAAGGGCCAAGAGCCCTAGGTCGAATTTGGGAGGGGTTTCCATAAACCCTAGCTGCTGCCTGCTGAAGAAGATGAAGCTTCAAAGAAGCTTTCATGGCTGCCACGATCCAACCATGGCTGCCCAAGCTTTGGCAACCCTCAAGTCATATCTCCATATGATTTTCGACCCCCATAGGTGAGATTTAATTGATCAAATCAAGCCCAAACAGCCGCTGCAAATAAATCTATGAAGATTATCCAGAAAATTTCAGCAAAACGATAATGAAGAGAATGGGTTCTAAAACCCTAGAAGATGCCATCTAATGGCTGCCGCACCACTTGGGGTTTATCCCCTAGTGTCCCACGATTCTAATAGAGGTGGTTTCATGCCCTGCCTTGCTCCTATGAAGAAGATACATGCCAATAACCATGGCTGTATCATGCTGCCCAGAAAACTGCTTTGCTGGAAAATTTTAAAACTCAAACTTTTTGATTGTTTTTAATTCAAAACTCATACCAACATCAATGATAAACATATATACAATATATATATTAAATCTATGATCATTCATAATGATTTTGATGGAAGAGAATGAACAAAAACCAGAAAACTAACCTGGGTTTTTCAAGAACCCAGATTCAGCCTCTTCAAGAACTTCAATCTTGTTTTTCTTTTAAATTCGATTTTTAATGTATCAAATACATATAGTAATTATATATACAGTATATATAATTGTATATAATCATCATATGATTAATATAAATCAAATTAATATAAGAAGAAGATGAAGAACAACCTAGAGTTCCATTCCCGCGTAAAACTGTCTTTCCAAACAGCCTGTAGTAAAAAATTCATAACTTTCTCTACAGAACTCGGATCGACGAACCGTTTCTTGGGTTTGAAAGCTGATTCGAAGAGCTTTCTAACCATATTGGCACGAAAATTTTGGAGGAGAACTCAAATTTTGGCATGCAAAGCAAGATGACGGTTTTTCATGACTATCATGAAAACTGTTCATAACAGTTTTATAAAACCCTAGTTTTCTTAAAACTAATTAGAACACCAATGTCCAATTAATTGTACCATAAATACCAGCCCATATGATGTTTGTATGAAGCACAACCATGTCTCTGATACCACTATAAGGAATTAAACTAGAAGGAAATAGAATGCGGAATAACTTGAATAACAAAACTTTCCTACCAATTCCATGCAACCCATGAATCTAATTGTGGTTCATACAAAACAATAAAACCCTAATTACAAAGTGAGGGTTTAGAACTTACAGTTGATTATGTCTTCTCCTTTTTGCTCCAAACTTTGATTCCGGACAGCAGTGAATGAGCAGCCCAAGTGTGCTGCCTCCAACAGTATCCACACCTAGCTAGAGCTTCAAGTCTTTTCCTTCTTCTTCCTTGTTGTTGATAGAGTAGGAGAAGAGAGGAGAGAGAGAGAGGGAGGCTGGAAATTCTGGCCAGCCCTTGGTGTCTTCTGAAAAGTGATGATGTTACACATCATAGTGTGACTTAAATAGTCCACACTAAAGGGGCCGGCCCTAGGGGGGAAACCCTTTTAGGGTTTTATGCAATTTCCCTAAATTGCACGATAACCCCTATTGTTTATATCAAATACAAACATGGCCTCAAAGAACTATTCTTTATACACTCATACCCTTTCTCTCATAGACTTGAAAGCTCATCTTGCATGATCAGTGTGTGACCCATTGGGTTCACATCATCAAGTAGTAGGAATAGCACGAGGTGTGCACAATGGAACTCTTTCCATTTAGGGTCTAATTGGAACTCCTTCCAATTCCCTAATTGATTATAACTCACTTATATTAATTAGGGCTTCTACTAACCATGAGTAACACCTAGCATATGGCTCATGGTGTGGTCCTTAATGAGGTGAATAGTCATTTACAAAGAACCCTTCTGTTATAGTTTATAGGTTACAATTGCATCCTTCCTTCAACACAATGTCTCCAATTGAACTAATAGGACATGGAAGTCTGTCAAGTCCCTAGTTCAATTACTTTATACTCATTCATAGATATCAACTCATTGATGAACTCATGGAAACTCTTTTCCACATTCATCCTACCATGGCCATGGATTTAATGAGTTATATTATGAATGCTATATGAGACATTCTCTCTCTTTTTCCTGAGAGTGATGGATCCCTTGTTGATCACTCACATGCCTTCATACACATAGCAGTAGGGCCAATGAACACCTTTGCAGACCCTTGAATAGGATCTGCACTTAGTGTTATCAAACTTCTAAAGCTACATGCATAAGACAACTATGGTGTCTCAGGTCTAAGGATTACTTGTACCACTATAACAATGAGAAACTGATTGACAGGCAGGATAAAACTCCATTCAGTTTATCTCATATCTTTGGTCACATTCAGTGTACCTATTCTCGTAATAGGCACCCACTTGTTGGTTGTAGTGTCTCCACACAAATAGCTTGAGACTAGCTATCCTCCTATAGAGTCAACCTAACAAGTGCTAGTCCTATGGTTCATTACTGTCCATCATAGTGAACCTTCAACTAGGAATGCTTTAGGAGTTTAGTACAAAGATATATCTATAGTCTCAAAATTACAACTCTTTGTAATTCCATATTCTCAACTCTAACTCCATGGACATATTATGTAAATATAAATGATGCATATAAATATAATAAAATAAGCCCTTTTATTGAATCAATAATAAATGTGACATGCATAAATGAAATCAAATGATTGTTCCTAATCCCTAAACAATTATCTCTATGATTGGCTCTAAGGCATAATCCTAACACACTCACATGCCTTCACACACATAACAGTAGGGCCAATGAACACCCTTACAGACCCCTGAATAGGATCTGCACTTAGTGTTATCAAACTTCTAAAGCTACATGTATAAGACAACCATGGTGTCTCAGGTCTAAGGATTACTTGTACCACTATAACAATGAGAAACTGATTGACAGGCAGGTTAAAACTCCATTCAGTTTATCTCATATCTTTGGTCACATTCAGTGTACCTATTCTTATAATAGGCACCCACTTGTTTGTTGTAGTGTCTCCACACAAATAGCTTGAGACTAGCTATCCTCCTATAGAGTCAACCTAACAAGTGCTAGTCCTATGGTTCATTACTGTCCATTATAGTGAACCTTCAACTAGGAATGATTTAGGAGTTTAGTACAGAGATATATTTACAATCTCAAAATTACAACCCTTTGTAATTTCATATTCTCAACTCTAACTCCATGGACATATTATGTAAGTATAAATGATGCATATAAACATAATAGAATAAGCCCTTTTATTAAATCAATAGTAAATGTGACATATATAAATGAAATCAATTGATTGTTCCTAATCCCTAAACAATCATCTCCATGATTGGCTCTAGGGCATAATCCTAACAAGGCATCCCTCCAAAGTCCTTTGTAATACCACGAGACATGTCACACATTGTTCGGTACATGGTGGCTAGAGCAGCCCCTTCCCAATTGAATTTCCTAATCTTGCCAACATCTTCCATGCTTACAAGAAGGCCCAAAGGGGCTAAGTCACCTGTACTGGCAAAGAAGGTGCATGAGATCATGTAAAGAAGGAATACCCTTGTGATGCAATCAGGGCTCGTACCCACACTCTCCTTTTGCTTTGCAAACTTGTTAAAAAGCTAGGTGTGGCTCACCGCTTTCTTGATTACCTCAACTTCCATTCCAAGGTAGGCTAGGAGATAATCCTCATCTGTGGATGCATCCTCATAAAATTCCAAGCTCTTGCCCTTAATGCTCAAGCCCGTGATCATGGTAAAGTCCTTAAGGGTTAAAGTCATCTCCCCAAAGCTAAAGTGGAATGTGTTGGTGGTTATCACACCCCATTTTTGTCACCTTAACTAGGACATATCATTTCATGTAGGATTTTGAGTCCTTTTTGAGTCTAGTCTTCTGCATTGAGTTTCTATGGCATTGAATATCATGTGTATGAATTTTGAAGTGATTTGAAGTTCATTTCGATAGTCAATAAGAACTTTTGCGACTTTAAGGGCATAATCGTCTTTTAAGCTATATATTTTCCATTTGACCTTGGAATGAATCCTGAATCATTCCCTTGAGTTCATATGAGTACATAGAGTCCATATATAGGTTCAATTTCATGAACTAATGGTTTAAGATCAATTCGGCTCATAATGGTTCGGGTTAGCTAAAAGACCCTTTCTTGGTTTGCTCAAATTGACTCACAAGACCCACTCAACTATCTCTCATTTAACTTCAATTGGGCTTTACTTACATCCTAGGTATGTTTAGAAAGATCGAATTTCGATTGGGAAAGCATTTGGTTCGACCTTATGTGCAAACCCAAGCTTAGCGACGGTGAAGCACTATTGTTAACCACATTTGTAAAACCTAACCATGCACCTATGGTTAAGTATTTTTGTCCTAAAATGCTTAAAAATGTGTTCCCCTTTGAAACACAGTCGTTTTGGCTTTTATTTCGTCAAAATCGGACCTAATTTGACCATTTTAGGACTTCTAAAGCGAGTAGGAGTCAAAACCAGAGCAAAATGGGAGAGCCCTTCAAGTAACTGTCCGGGGCTGGACGGTCAGCCATCCAAGCCCAGACGGCTAACCGTCCGGGGCTAGTTGGTCACCCGAGGACTCCATCCTCAACTAGGTTTCTGACTCTTCTCTCCCTCTTTTGACGGTTTCCTCTACCATTACAACTTGTTTTCTCTTAGGATTGTGTAAGTTTAAGTTGTTTGAGCACCAAGAGAGTCTCTAATAGCCCTAGGATCATTATTTAATGAATTAATCTTAGCCATTGGTTTAGGGGGTTAGTTTTCTATATAAAGGACATAATATTCAGCACATAGAGGGAAGTTAATTGCACTTTACACTTAGAGAGAGAGGGAGCTGCGAGTTTGGAGAGCTAGAAGGACATCAAGGGGAGGCTCTTCAACCCTAAGCCAGCAAGAGAACAAAGATTTTAAAGGCAAGGAAGGTTCTACAAGAGGTAAGCACTTCTTTTTAATGTTGAACATGGGTTTTCTCTTTCTCCTTTTCCTTCTTCTTCTATGATAGTTCTAGTGCATGATGTAACTCCACATGTTAGGATAGTTCAATGTTTTTATGATGTAGTATGAATGATTTTGAGATGATTTATGGTTTTATATGCTTGATAATCCCTGTTTTACTAAGGATTTGAAAGTATTATCTTTTCTATCTTCTTAAATCATGCATAGTTCACATGTCTAGGTTGCTGTGATTATTATCATGAGTTGATGCTCCTGTTAGTTAATATATATGATATGAATGATGTTCATGATGATTTGAGCATGTGTTAGAGTCTTTTCATAGGTTTTTATGCATAGTGGTGAGATTAGGGTTTCAATAACCCTAAAATCACACAAGTTTCATACAGCATGCTTAGCTTCACTCTGTGAGTTGTTTCTCATCATAGTCATTCTATATATGCTGCATATAGTTGAATCATGCTAGGTTTGCATTCATAGTGGATTTTATAGGGTTTTTTTGGAGATATTATCCTTTTTTAAGGATAATTATCCTTTTTGTTAAGTAAGGTTTTGCATGAGAGCTTTCTGTGATGTGTTTAAGTATGAAATCACTTCTATTGTGTTCTAGTATACATGTTTTACATAGGATATGATGATTTCACCTCCCTATAGTGACTTTTTTATGTGAAATTATCTCAGGATAGTTTTGCTTAAGAAAGCTCGCTGTAGGAAGGCCTATTTTCATGTTTTACATAAAATGTTATCTTTTTGGTCAGAATAGACATTGTTATTATGTTTGTTGATGTTATTGGGGTCTCTCATGATTGTTAGTGTGTCTTCGGTAGGTTTTTTATGCATTGCATATAGGATTGAGTTGGGGTCCTTAGTATGTTATTCATTATTCTTGTTGTTTGCATGATAAATGGATGATTTTAGGCCTTGTCATGGTTCTGTCCAGATTAGTATATTGTTCTTCTTACATGGTTTTGCGCACTTGTAAGGGTGCCAACAGGTACAATAATTGTCCTATTGCAAATAGGGCTACTATTGCTTGAAATTGCTAATGCTTAGAGCTATTGCGCTCAGATAAGTGGGTTTGAAAGTGCCCTAATTCACTTTTCCTTTCCTTTTTTATTCTTTCTCTTCTCCCTCCTAGGGTTATTTCTTAATATGGACATATGGTAAGTATTAAGGGTTTCCTTCATTAATAAAATTCTAGTTTTCTATCAAAGTTTTCCTCTTGTGGAAGTTTTCAATTTGGATTATTCAATACATTCTTGAACAAGGAAACCTAGGGTTTTTACCATAGGTTTGTATTAGGTTGTAACCCTATTCTTTTCGAACTACGTGGACTTTGATCCATGTATTTTGCTACATGCTACGTAGGCGCTCTTCGTGAGGCTCAAGTCCGTTCTAGGATCCAAGTATCCTAGGTTCTTTTCTTCTCTTTTCTTTTTTCTTTTGTTTTATTTTCTTTGTTTGATTATGCATGGATGAGATGGATGGATGAGATATATGTTATGCCTGCTGCCTTGTGATGATACATGATGACATTTGATCTGAAAAAGATCTTAAGTTAGCCCAATCTAATTAAGAGACCAACTCGGGCGATGTGGGTGCCTATGGGCTTTGCCCAAAACCTTCCCATGTCATAACTCAGCCCCCGAATCCAATTTTATGGTTTTAAAGACTTTGCTTTTCCTTTTAAAATGGAGTCATGTGGTTTTGGAAATAAAACATTTTTATGATTTTCCTTTTTTCCTTAAAAAATGAGGTGGCGACTCCTTGCACTTGTTGTCTTTTAAAAATCCCCAAACCCTTGTGGGCCCCGCGCTTTTTCATGGGTTCACAGTTTGGCAACTCCACTAGGGATATCGAGGGCTAGACTCATTTAATTTGATTGGGCTAAATTAATTTCTTTATTGTTTAATAAAATCAATCACTTGCATCCGCTTGATTGTGTGCTTTCATTCATTGCATTGTGTGTGAAATTATTGCATGATGACTCGATTGTCCCTCGATGTATCCTTGCCAACTGATAGCCTAGTTCGACTTTGGTTTTCCTGATTCCATATGTTGGGCGAAGCTATCAAACCTCTCTTGCCAAGTACCCTTGGGCTTGCCCTTGGGTATATCAAATGGATCAATCACGTACTGTTGGACCCACGCAGCATTCCTGATGTCACATATGGTTAGGCATAAAGATTGATACAAGCAAAGTTGAGGACCCTAGCCTACCCTCTTAAAAGAAAGAATTGCATGTAATGGGCCTTCTAAGGCACCGTTGGATCACCTATATGCACACACATTCTTGTAATGATATGCTACCGTGTTTGTGATGTGTTGCCATGCTTTGTTGATTGAGTGGGTAATTAAAGAAAACTTTACATTTTACATCCTTAATACGTACCCTTCCCCATGACCCCCGCAAGGGTAATTGGTTAAGAGAACTAATTAAGGGTGTACGTTGTAAAAATTTTGAGATAATTATGGAAGCTTAGGATGGACCTTTAGGCTGAAAAATTGAGTGTTTGCCCTTGTGTTAGAGAGAGAGACGTGCTGGCTTGGATCCGTAATCAACAAGGGCGCCTAGTCAGTACTGATTCTATCACCGAGTCAAATATGGCCGAGGAAAGAACTAGCAACCAGGGTTTCAACCTTGAGGCCATTTTGAAAGCTATCATGGAAAAGCTTTACCACACTGCCCAGGTATCCGAGACCACACTCAAAATGGCTCAAGACATTCAACAGAAGAACTCTGAACCTGAATCTAGGGCCCGTACCACTGACAATAATCAAGGATCTAATGATTCTGAATCTGCTGAGGAACCATTAGGAGAGGGGGGAGAACCACCTAAGACCAAGGAAGGGGAAACCAAAGCCACATTAAGAGAGAACTCAACCGTGCTTGCAAACAAGGTCGAAGCCTTAGAACGAACTCTGAAGGGAATCCGCAAATCTGATGAGATGGTGGACATCCGTACTTTGTCTTTGTTCCCAAAAGCTCGCATTCTGCTACAGTTCAAGATGCCGAAATTGGAGAAATTCGACGAAATAGGCTATCCTAAGACCCACCTCAAGATGTATGTGCGAGCTATGCACCCTCGAGGGGCGAACGATGAGTTATTGGCTCAAATGTTTCACGAGTCATTAGCGAGTTCCGCCTTGAAATGGTTTTTGTCATTAGAAGAGAACAGAACCAAGACCTAGGAGGATGTATGCAATGCATTCACAGACTACTACAAGTATAACACCGAAGTGGATGTCACGCGAAGAGACTTGGAAACTACTAAGTAAGGGGTTAACGAGACTTTCTCCGCCTTCATCACTAGGTGGAGACAAAAGGCTTCCAAAATGACAGATAGACCGAATGAAGAAGATTAGATTTAGTTGGTGGTGAAGAATTTGTTGCCTGTATATCACAAACACCTCTTTGCTCACTACTTTCCAAACTTCAAGGCTCTTGTTGGGGCTGGCACATAGGTTAAAGATGCAATTGTTGATGGAAAAATCAAAACAGAGGAGGTCCAAAGGAGTCAAAAAGGACAAATTTCGAAGGAAAAACCAATGCTGAGGTCAATACCATTACCCAACCCACTCGCCCTTTCTCCCTAAATGATTCCACCTCACCTCGCCAATTCACCAAGCTATACATGCCCCTCGAAAGAGTCTTTGAAAAACTGAGAAGCTGTAACCTCTTGAAACCCCTCGACCCAAGGCCTCCACTAAACCCATTGCCCAAAAACTACAATGAGAATGAGTATTGCAAGTTCCACCAAACCAAAGGCCATCCAACCAACCGTTGCTATCGCCTCCGTCATGAGATTCAAGATTTGCTTGACAAGCAGATCATTTCACCACCCACGGCACTAAATCGCCCAAATGTCACGTGAAATCCCCTCCCCACTCACAATGTGCCTCCTCCAAACAACATAAATGCCATCGAGTTTGACTCGTCCAATCCCGTCAACCCATAAGGCAATACACACAACTTCCTATGACCTTGAATCAGGTTTTACACCAATGTTGCGATAAAGGGCTCGTATTGCCACACCATCCAAAGCCGAGACCTTCGGCTCCTCATCAATTCTGCTTGTACCATCAGCCACCCGGACATGATACCGAGGACTGTGTCATATTGAAAAAGGTGGTTCAAGACCTTATTGACCAAAAGGTTTTGGTATTGCTAAGGAAGTCCATTCAGCAACAATTGAAAGAAAGGTTCGAGGCAGGAGATCCTAAAGTGAGTTTGCTGGGAGAGTCGTCCGGAAAGTTTGATTACTATGTACTCTACCTTGACCCCACCCCTGATGAGCCTATAGTCCCCACAGGTTAGGATGAGTTGCCAAATGAAGTTCAAATGGAAGAGATCGACATAATCATATGGGATGATCTCATGGGTGACGTAGGTGAGATTGATGATATGTGGATGAGCGACGATGAGGTAGAGCATATAACTAGAGGGGGTCGCCATTTCAAGCCTCTGCCCTTAGAATCTGACAACCCGTTGGGAGAATTGGAAGGTAATCGCCACCTCGACTTGCAAAAAAAGGAGGACGAAGTGCTTAGGCAATTGAAAAAGACTAATGCAAACATCACCATATGGGGTTTGCTCATGGCCTCTTACAAGCACAAGCAGACAATCTTAAAGTTGCTTAACCAGATACAGGTTCCCGTTGACACATCTTCGGAAAATTTGGTGAACTTGGTGAACCCAACCTTGAAGAACTCAACCTTTGTGTTCTCAGAAGCAGACCTACCTAAAAGTGGACCTAGCCATTCACAAGCCATGTACACCATTGTCGACACCATGGGAAAGAGAGTTCCAATAGTCCTAATCGACAATGGTTCCGCCCTTAATGTGTGCCCTCTCAGAACTGCCATCGTCTTGGGATTGGATCCAATGGACTTCATGCCATCCGGACAAACAATGAAAGCCTATGATAACACCCGTCGAGAAGTAATTGGAGTGGTCACCTTGCCCCTGATGATGGGGTGTTAGGATTATGCCCTAGAGCCAATCATAGAGATGATTGTTTAGGGATTAGGAACAATCATTTGATTTCATTTATGTATGTCACATTTATTATTGATTTAATAAAAGGGCTTATTCTATTATGTTTATATGCATCATTTATATTTACATAATATGTCCATGGAGTTAGAGTTGAGAATATGGAATTACAAAGAGTTGTAATTTTGAGACTATAGATATATCTCTGTACTAAACTCCTAAAGCATTCCTAGTTGAAGGTTCACTATGATGGACAGTAATGAACCATAGGACTAGCACTTGTTAGGCTGACTCTATAGGAGGATAGCTAGTCTCAAGCTATTTGTGTGGAGACACTACAACCAACAAGTGGGTGCCTATTGCGAGAATAGGTACACTGAATGTGACCAAAGATATGAGATAAACTGAATGGAGTTTTATCCTACCTGTCAATCAGTTTCTCATTGTTATAGTGGTACAAGTAATCCTTAGACCTGAGACACCATAGTTGCTTTATGCATGTAGCTTTAGAAGTTTGATAACACTAAGTGCAGATCCTATTCAAGGGTCTGCAAAGGTGTTCATTGGCCCTACTGCTATGTGTATGAAGGTATGTGAGTGATCAACAAGGGATCCATCACTCTTAGGAAAAAGAGAGAGAATGTCTCATATAACATTCATAATATAACTCATTAAATCTATGGCCATGGTAGGATGAATATGAAAAGAGTTTCATGAGTTCATCAATGAGTTGATATCTATGAATGAGTATAAAGTAATTGAACTAGGGATTTGACAGACTTCCATGTCCTATTAGTTCAATTGGAGACATTGTGTTGAAGGAAGGATGCAATTGTAACCTATAAACTATAATAGAAGGGTTCTTTGTAAATGACTATTCACCTCATTAAGGACCACACCATGAGCCATATGCTAGGTGTTACTCATGGTTAGTAGAAGCCCTAATTGATATAAGTGAGTTATAATCAATTAGGGAATTGGAAGGAGTTCCAATTAGACCCTAAATGGAAAGAGTTCCATTGTGCACACCTCGTGCTATTCCTACTACTTAATGATGTGAACCCAATGGGTCACACACTGATCATGCAAGAAGGGCTTTAAAGTCTATGAGAGAAAGGGTTTTAGTGAATAAAGAATAGTTCTTTATAGGCCTATTTGTATTTGATACAAATAATAGGGGTTAATGTGTAATTAAGTGTAATTACACATAACCCTATTAGGGTTTCTTCCCCATGGCCAGCCCCCTTTAGTGGGCTGCCTATATAAGTCACACTTATGTGTGACATGGCATAATAGGCTTGCACAATAAACCCTAGCCGTCCAGCCCCTTGGAGGCTCTCTTCTCTCTCTCTCTCTTCTCCACCTCTAGCAACAACAAGGAAGAAGAAAGAAAGGACTTGAAGCTCTAGCTAGGTGTGGATACCATTGGAGGCAGCACACTTGGGCTGCTCATTCACCGCTGTCCGGAGTCGAAGCTTGGAGCAAAACGGAGAAGACAAAAATTCTGTAAGTGTTCTAACCCTCTTTGTAGTTAGGGTTTGATTTTGTGTTATGCATAGTTAGATTCATGGGATTAGGAATTGTAGGAAAAATTTTTATATTCCGCCTTTGTATTTTTCCCTCTTGTATGATTCCCAACATGGGGCATACAGAATTCAGAGTGGAGTTCCAAGTGTTGGATGTCCCGTCATGCTTCAATCTTTTGTTAGGGAGGCCTTAGATTCACCCTGTAGGGGCTGTTCCTTCTTTATTGCACCAAAAAGTCAAGTTCCCTTATGAAGGGGCTATTGTCACACTCCAAGGTGATTATGACTTGAAGTTGTCAGGGACGCCCATTTGCGAGATCAAGCCCGAGCTCGTTGGAGAACCATTGTCTGGATTCGAGTATGTTCAATGCATAGAAAAAGAACAAGAACAGAGAGAGTTGATACCTCTCGACTTTTGCCCTCATGGCAACTTACATGTTGGGAACATAATGAAGAAAATTAGTTTCTTCCCTAACATGGGACTAGGACGCCGTCAGCAAGGCATACTGCTATCCATTTAGAGCCGCGTTGTCATCTATACCTTCACTTTGGGGTATGAGCCTTCCAAGAAGGACCATATGGAGATGTTGCAGAGAAGCAGAGAAAGGGTCAAAGCAAAAGCAGAGGGAAGGGTGCCAGATATTAGAATCTCGCCATATCAACCTACCTTGAATGGCTACTTTGTTAAGGAGTGGGAGGACTTTCTATTCTATGGATTCCCCGAACCATCCATTGACTAAGCAACCAAGGCAAGAATTCTAGGGTTCAAGATATTCTTCACTGAGTGGTATCCCATCACTGCAACAATGGTTGACGATGAAGCAATCAATGATGACTATTGGGAAGAGAAGAGCGAGGACTGGGCAGAACAAATGGATTCGGAAGCCATGGTTACAATGTTTCAAGATACAGTTTTTGCTTTGGAGGAATCGGATTTTGAGTGTTCTTCAATTCACCATGCAGCCATGCCGCTCCTTAATTGGTATCTTGAAGAGGGTACCATTACAGAAATTCTCGAGGGCGAGGATCTCGGCCTACCTGATAGTAGCTTGTAGGTTCTTTTAGTAGTCTTGTTTAGTTTCTTTTCCAAATAAAAGTGTATCCGCCTAGCCCACCTTGTGGTGTTAGGAGTCGTTTCCTAGTTGTGGCATATATGCTTTCTTTTCTTTGTTTATGTTAGTTCAGTTAATAAAGTATGTCTCTTTTCATTATTTGCAGTGTTTCCTTTCTCTCTTCTATGGATATCTATGGCATGGATATAGATCCTAGGAATGATGTCCCCCTGGAGCTCATTGAGCAAAGGAAAAGGGGTGTTACCGAACCTAACATGGATGAATTGGAATCAATCAATCTAGGGATAGATGAATTGCCAAGGATAATTAAAATTGGGATAACTCTCTCGCCTGCTAAAAAAGAAAAATTGATAATACTTCTAAAAGCCAACATAGAGGCCTTCGCATGGTCTTATGAAGATATGCCTGGCATTGATCCAGATATTGTGCAACATTACATCCCCACTAATCCCACTAAAAAGCCTGTGAAGTAGAAATTAAGAAGATTAAAATCTGAATGGGCTTTGAAAGTAAAAGAAGAGGTAACTAAACAATTAGATGCCGGGTTTCTCCAAGTTGTGGAGTACCCTGAATGGCTGGCTAACATAGTGCCTGTGCCTAAAAAAGATGGGAAAGTGTGAATGTGTGTCGACTTTCGCGACCTTAATGCTGCGAGCCCAAAGGATGACTTCCCTCTGCCACATATCAATGTGTTGGTGGATAATACAGTAGGCCATGCTCTTCTCTCCTTCATGGATGGGTTTTCTGGTTACAACCAGATAAAAATGGTGCCTCGAGACATGGAAAAGACGGCTTTTATTACACAGTGGGGCATATATTGCTATAAGGTAATGCCTTTTGGCTTAAGAAATGCCAGGGCCACTTACCAAAGAGCTACTACAACCCTATTGCATGATATGATCCATAAAAAAGTAGAGGTGTCTGTGGATGACATGATAGTCAAATCTGTAGACCGGGAAGGACATTTCGCAGCATTGGAGAAGTTCCTAGAATGGGCAAAGAAGTACAACCTCCGATTGAATCCTCAGAAGTGTGCCTTTAGAGTCACCACAAGAAAGTTGCTAGGTTTCATGATCACTCAGAGGGGAATTGAAGTTGATCCAGGGAAGATAAAAGCTATCATCGAGATGGAGCCACCAAGAACTGAAAAGTAGATCCGGGGTTTTCTAGGAAGAGTTCAATACATAAGTCGGTTTATCGCCAATCTGACTATGGTTTGCGAGCCGATTTTCAAGCTACTTAAGAAGGGTGTTTCCAAGGAATGGAATGAGGATTTTCAAAAAGCCTTTGAGACCATTAAAAGGTATCTAAGCAACCCCCCAATCTTGGTTCCCCCACGGCAAGGTAAACCATTAATGTTATACTTAACAGTTACTGAAACCGTGACGGGAGCCATGTTAGCTCAATACCTTGAAGGGTCGAAAAAGGAAAATGCCATCTACTACTTGAGCAAGAAAATGACAGATTATGAAGTAAAGTACAATGCACTAGAAAAGGCTTGCGTAGTGTTGGTGTGGGCCACCCAGAAACTCCGATATTACATGATGTCTTTCAAAGTCCTGCTGATAAGTCGATTGGATCCCTTGAAGTATTTGCTAGAAAAACCAGTCCTATCATATAGGACGGCTCGTTGGTCGCTTCTCCTCAATGAGTTTGACATAAAGTACCTAGCACAGAAGTCCATCAAAGGAAGCGTCATTGCAGATCACTTGGCAAGTTTCCCTATGTCATCATCAACCCAATTCAATGACGAGTTCCTCGACGAAGATATCCTTGAAATCAAGAATAAGGTTTGGAGAGTTTACTTCGACGGAGCTACAAACAGAAGAGGTTATGGAATAGGAGTGCTATTAGTTTCGCCCGAAGAAGCCTTCATGCCTTTAGCAGTCAAATTGGGGTTCGAAGCTACCAACAACATTGCGGAATATGAGGACTGCATCCTAGCATTGGAAGCCGCATTAGAGTTGGGAGTAAAAGAACTAGAAGTGTTCGAGGATTCAACATTGATCATCTGTCAGATAAAAGGGGAGTGGAAAACTCGTGACGAGAAGCTATTGCCATATCACACCTATTTAGAAGCATTGACCAAAGAGTTTGCAGAGATCAAGTTCAACTACCTGTCAAGAAACAAGAATCAGTTTGCCGATGCCCTAGCAACTCTAGCTTCAATGGTAGAGATACCAAAAGGGGGAAATGTGAAACCACTCATGATCGAATACAGAGAAAAACCTGTTTATTGCTGTTCCATCTGAGAAAGGGAGATAACAGATAATCACCCTTGGTTTTATGACATAAGAAGGCTCATCAAAGAAAGGGAATATCCAGAGGAAGCATCTCGTGTGGACAGACTAACATTGAGCAGATTGGCAAGCCATTATGTGGTATACGGAGGGAAACTGTATCGGAGATCTTACGATGGAATTCACTTGCTGTGCGTCACGGAGGAAGAAGCTAGAAGACTCATCGAAGAAATTCATGAAGGAGTGGGGGCTCTGCATATGAATGGATACATGCTAGCTAAGAAAATCATGAGGCTAGGGTACTACTAGTCTACAATGGAAAGGGATTGCTATGCCCATGTCAAGAAGTGTCATAAGTGTCAACTCTTCGCCAACGGACAACACTTGCCCTCCATGCCCTTAACAAGTATGTCAACTCCTTGGCCGTTTGCAGTGTGGAGAATAGATATCATCGGACAGATTAAGCCGAAGGCATCCAACGGACACGAATATATCTTAGTAGCCATCGATTACTTCACCAAGTGGGTGGAAACAGCTTCCTTTAAGGTTTTAAATACTAAAAAGGTGGCGCAGTTCATACAGCTCAACATTATCTACCGATATGGGGTACTGCCTGAGGTCATTCCAGATAATGGTCAGCACTTTCAGAAGGAAACTAAAGAACTCTTGCAAAAGTATAAGATCGTTCATCACTTGTCATCCCCGTATCGCCCATAGACTAACGGTGCAGTGGAAACCGCCAATAAGAAGATCAAGAAGATACTATAGAAAACGGCTAACATGTACACTGATTGGCATGAGAAACTACCATTGGCATCATGGGGGTACAGAACATCAGTCAGATCGTCGACAGGGGCTACACCGTATGCTTTAGTGTATGGAATGGAGGCCGTTCTACTAGTGGAATTAGAAGTTCCTTCGCTAAGAGCTGCTATGGAAAGCCAGCAGGCAGAGGTAGATTGGATCAAAGGCCATTATGATGAGCTGGTGCTATTAGATGAAAGACGATTGAGGGCTCTATACCATGTGCAAGGGTACCTGTGAACCCCAGAAATGGTTAAGGCCCACAGGAGGGTTTAAAAGTCGCCAATCTGTGGACCCAGGAAAAGAGGGCCCACGAATGGGTTTGGAAAAAGAAAGGAGTCGCCACCTTATTTTTTAAAGGAAACAAGGAAAACCCTAAAAACAGTTTTGTTTTAGGAAAACAAAAGATTGACTCCATATTTAAAAATGGAAAGGCAAATGATCTTTTGGAAACCAGAGAATTCGAGGATTCGGAGGCTAAGTTACGATATGGGAAGGTTCTAGGCAAAGCCTATAGGCACCCATATCGCCCTAAACGGTCTCTTAATTTAATTGGGCTAAATCAAAGTCTTAATCACACATAAATCAACAGTTATCATCACAAGACAGCATGCATATCATTCATTCATTCATCCATATAATCATGTAAATCAAAGAAAAAACAGAAAAAAGAAAGAGGGGGGAGAAGAAAACCTAGGATACTTAGTATCCTAGGGCGGACTTGAACCTCACGAAGAGCGCCTACGTACCATGTATGGAAATACATGGATCAAAGTCCACGTAGTTCGAAAGGGAATAGGGTTATAACCTAATCAAGGCCTATGGTAAACCCTAAGTTTCCTTTCAAGTAAAACATGGTAAGCTTCCAAAAATGAACGATTCTCAAAAGGTTTTTGGTAAGATATGGAATTTTGATAAAGATGGAAACTTTGATTTAAAAGGTATCTTTATTGAAAGGAAACTATAGAATCTACCATACCCCTCTATTAGGAAACAACCCTAGGGGGGGAGAAAGGGAAAGTTTCAAGGAAAGGAAAGAAGGGTGAATTGGGGCACCCTCACACCCTACTTACCTTAAGCAAAAGCAACCTGTCAAAGTAACCACCCTATTGCATAGGGTAATTACCTTATTTGTAAGATTTCATCTCACAATAGCCAAAATAACCACCCCACATTGGTGGGGTAGTTGCACCTGTTGTACCTGTCAAAGCACCTGCAATTTCCATGCAAAACATACCAAAAATACCAACCAAACAAGCTAGATTCCAAATCAAGCCATTATCATGCCCAAACATGGGCTAACACATGCTCAAAATATCATAACAAGGACAAATAACAGATCTGGACAGAATTGAAATAAGGCTCAAAATCAACCACAAGTCATGCAACAACATGAATCATAAGCTAACTAAAACCCTAATTCAACCCTACATGCAATGACATGCAAAAAACCCTAAAATCAACTACTATGAATGCAGAAAAATGTCATAGCTATCAAATATGCAGCACATATATGTCAACTATGAAGAAAACACAAAGAAAAACCCTAAGCTATCATGCTATATGCTACTTTCCTAATACAAGGATGAATGAAACCCTAGAATCACAATTGTGCTCAAAATCACATAAAATAACTCTAAATCATGCAAAGCCCATCATAGACATCATGTTAATCATGCATATTAATCAATAGAAGCATCCACACATGAGAAAAATACAAGCTTGCACATGAAGTATAGCTATTCTAAACATAAACTCAATTTCAGCACTAAGGAAACCCTAGAATCCCAAACATGCAGTAAATCACATGGGACATCATCCTAGCATACTAAACAGCCCACAAATATTATACTAATCATGCATACTAACTAATAGAAATAGCAAAACACAACAAAAACACAAACTTTAACATGAAATAATGACTATTCCATGTAAAACCCTAGAAAAGACTCTAAAAAAAACCCTAAAAACACAAAGACTCATAAAACCACATAGAATGACATTATATCATGCAAAACCAGCCATAGACAATATCCTAATCATGTATTCTAAGCATTAGAAGCATCAACACATGATAAAACAATAAGCTTTTAACATGAAGTAATGCAAAGCTATGCAAAAAAAAAACCCTAGTTTGAATGAAAGAGAGAAAGGGGGAGGGGTATACCTTTTGTGGCTGCTGTAGAGAGTCCTCCTCCTCTTGTGTGCTGCTGGAAACAACCTCCTTCAAGCCTTCAAGCAATGCTCCAGCCTTCCTTCAAGCTTTCTCTCACACTCTCTCACTCTAAGTTTAGGTTAAACTACCCTAAGGATGGCTGCCATAGCCTCCAAGTCTCACCAAAGTGCCTCCCAAGTGTCCCCCTATTGCTGAAGTATAAGGGGGTATTTATAGGGATTGAGGGAAAACCCTCAATGGTTGGGATTAAAACCCTAGGGATTGATCCAAGGGCTCTTAGAGGTTACCTTGGGGCTCAAGTAGGTCAAAAAGGGCTGAAATTAGGGTTAAATGGCGGCCAAAGGCGAGCAAATCCGAGAAAATAGGGTGGGAGCCGCGTCAAGGCTCAAAAAAGGAAAGTGGCTCGGGTGACCACCTGGGGCTGGGCGGCTAGCAGCCTGGGCCCAGGCGGCTAGCCGCCCAGGCCTGGGTGGTCACCCGAGGCCATGTCAGCTTCAGCCCATTTTTGACCCTTTCAGCTTCCAAATGTGTTTCAGGGCCCAAATCAACTCCGATTTTGACGAAACGAAAGCCAAAACGACCGTGTTTCGAAGGGGAATGTAATTTGAGTCACTTGAGGGCAAGAAACCCTAGCCATGGCTGCATGGTTGGGTCCTACAAAGGTGGTTAACCGCTATGCCTCACCATCGCTTAGCTTAGGTATGCACATAGGGTCGCACCGAATGCTTTCCAATTCGAAATTCAACCTCCCTAAACACATTTGGGGATGAAATTAAGACCAATCAAGGTCAAATGAGTAGTCATAGAGTGAAAATCATGAACCAATTCGAACTAACCCGAAGTAGGTCTCTTAGCCAACTTGAGCCTTGCTGAGCCATTCTAATCCCGAACCTTCAATTCATCGAATTGATCCCACAAATACCTCAAATACAACCATATGAACTCCAATTGGCAACTTAGAGATCATTTCAAGGTCAAATGGAAAGTTTGTGACCAAAAAGACGATTATGCCCCTCAAGTCACAAAAGTTCTTATTAACCCTCAAGATCAACTCCAAATCGAACCAAAATTCATACACACCATCCTTAGGACCCTAGAAACTCAATGCAAAAGACTAGACTCAAAAAGGAAACAAAAAGACACATGCAATGACAAACCCTAGCTAAGGTGACAAAAATGGGGTGTGACAGAAGCCCCTCATTGGTGAGCAAGTTTCACTTGCAAGCCAATGACCAAAAGAACAACCCATTTTTGCCCGGGGAATTGATTTCATCAAGACCTACTGGGGAAAAGAGGGTGAACATATCATTGAATTCTTCGAATTCATCATACACAAGCACAAAGGTACTCTTCATAAGTTCTACAGAACTCTTCTCATACTGTATACCAGTTTCACTGGGGGACAAGATGAGGTATCCACAGCTTACATCGAACTTCGTTCGATGAAAGGTCTTCCCATACTATACCAGTGACAACTGGTGAATAGTACGAGGTATCCATAGCTTACATCGAACTTCGTTCGATGAAAGGTCTTCCCATACTACACCAGTGACAACTGGTGAATGATACGAGGTAACACTATAGCTTACATCGAACTTCGTTCGATGAAAGGTCTTCCCATATTACACCAGTGACAACTGGTGAATAATATGAGGTAACACTATGCCATCAAGGCTATCTCAAAATATGAGAAAGATACATCCTTCTCATATTAAAACCATCAAGGTTGTCATTCAATTGTCAAGGTAATCACATAGCACGAGGAAGGTCACAACCTTCTCTTGCTCAAATCAATCAAGGTAAACACATACCACAGGAAGCCATCAAGGCTATCTCAAAACATGAGAAAGATACATCCTTCTCATATTCAAACCATCAAGGTTATCATTCAATTGTTAAGGTAGTCACATAGTACGAGGAAGGTCACAACCTTCAATCAGGGTAAACACATACCATAGGAAGCCATCAAGGCTATCTCAAAACATGAGAAAGATACATCCTTCTCATATTCAAACCATCAAGGTTATCATAAATCACGGGAAAGATTGCATCTTTCAAGTCATCAAGGTAAGCATGTAATCATGAGAAAGATTTCATCTTTCTCTCACTAAGTCATCAAGACAAAGGTAAGCTTCTACTCACCAACACACAACGAGTTCACCAAGTCATCTCACATGGAGGCTATTCATGCCTCAACTCAAACACCAACTCATATAGGAGACACAATTATCTCATGAAAGCAATCATTCACATGCATATAGGGAAGGTATCTTTATCCCAAATGACAACGAATCATAGTGACATAGGAGGGAATTCATCCCTAACGACCAAAACCATATGCATAGAAAGGGTTGTTCAACCCTACTAGCATGCCATGCCCACACAAGGGCCATCAATGCAATCTCTTTCAAATCATTTCATGTCAAACAATGTCAAGATATTCATTCATTTTTCAACTCAAAACAAGCTTGAGATTTCATCTCAAAGAGGGTTCAAAAGCGCGAATAGGCGAGCAAAGGCCAAACGAGCGCAACGGAGCGAGCAAGGGGGGGTGACCACCTGGCTGCTGGTGGCTTGCCGCCCCATGCTGGGCGGTTACCCGAGGCTAGGGTCCTCAAAATTCTGGGTTTTTAAACCCTTGACCCCCCATTTGTGCTCACACTCACCCAATTTCGAAAATTGAGAGTTTCTCTCTCTAGAAACTCATTCCATCTTCTCCAAACACTCACAAACACATTCTCAATCAAAGTTTCACTTTCAATTCAAGTTGTGTGCATGAAATAGCATCAAGAACAAGTCATTCAACAACAAAAACCAGCATCAATCATCAAGTTGCAAGATCAAATTCATCATCTTTCTTATCAAACCCATTTTTCTCACATACAAGCTCAACCACCAACAATGGCTTCTAGCAATGATTCCAACATCAAGTATCCATATTATGTGATCAAGAATACATACAAGGCACCAATCTATGATGCATCCCAAGACAAGGTGTTGCTTGAACCTAAGAAGCATCTCTCCTACCTCCATTCCCAACATGAGGTTAGTTCTTCCCAACTTAACATGTTTATCATGAAATTTTGATTTCTATTGGATAAAATGCATTCCCATGATCTTCTTTTGATTGTTTCTATCATTGTTAAGCCAAGTTCATTGATTTGGCAAGGATTGAATGTGCAAAAAGCTTGTTTCCCAATGCTTGAGAAAAGATGCCCACCAAGTGTTTGATAAAATGCCAAAGAGACAAAAACATGTTCAATTCTTGAAAAATCAATTGGTTTTCATTGTAGTGTAAAGTCAAATGGTCTTGGCAAGGATTTGGTATACAAAAATCTTTCATTTCAATGCTTGAAAACAAGTCACACACCAAGTGTTCGATAAAATGCCCGAAAGGCAAAAACATGTTCAATCCTTACAAAACCAATGAATTTGAATACACAAGGTCATGGGCATTCATTCCTAATTCATTTCATGAATCAAAACCCAAATTTTAAAACTTTTGGAAAACCATTTGAAATCAATTACCAATGTATGCCCAATATCTCTATGTTTTCTATGCTAACTCAATACACAATCTTTTGACATAGCCCGACTTCCAAAGTCTCCGTACAAGGACATCAATAAAGGGACTCATCTCTTGGTGGAGACATATGAATCATGCCCAACCACGTGCTCGCAAGATAATAAAGAAGGCGGGTTTTGAGCCCTTCCTAGATGCTCTATGGAACGAGCAATGGGATAGGCAAGCATTATTTGCCTTGACAGAGCTATGGTGGGACACCACCAACACTTTCCATTTTAGCTTCGGGGAGATGACCATGACCCCTAAGGATTTCACCATGATAACTGGGTTGAGCTTGAAAGGCAAGCGCTTGGACTACTATGAACATGCCAACATGGATCAAAACTACATAGTAGCTCTACTTGGGGTTGAAGCGGAATTAAGCCCAAAAGGTGTGCGCCGTACTTGGCTCTACAACACCTTTGCCACTGAAGAAGAGAGTGAGGGGACGGATCCCCAATACATTGTGAGAACTTTCTTGCTCTACATGATTTCATGCACCTTCTTTGCGGGCACCAATGACATGGCTCGACTTGAGTTGCTAGCTAGCATGGAAGATGTGAACAAAATTGGGAGATACAATTGGGGTGGAGCTGCTTTCGCAAACATGTATCGCTCCATGACTGACATGTCCCGAGGAGTTGCAAAGAACTTTGGGGGACTTCCTTTCGTTTGGGAGGTAACAAAGAACATTCAATTCTCTATTATTTCCCGAAACTTAACACACACATGATTTCTTCTTTTTCTTTGGTTTTCCACAGATATGGTACTACGAGTACCTGAACATGTGTCGCCCGACTCTTGCTAGTGATGCCATGTCATGGCCCATCCTTCAGAATTATGCTCCATCTTGCTTGGCTACAAGAGCCTCCAATCGACACGATTATGCCCATGCAAGGGCATATCTTGCCAGCTTGACTGCTGATATGGTAAAATCTTTCTTTCTCTTTCTCTTTTTTATCTTTTTTCTTTCATTTCTCATTTCAAACTCAACAGGTGGAATGGGATCCATGGAGGTTGTGGGAGCATAGGCTACCTGAGAAGTACTCCTCTTGTTTGGAGTTGACAAGCAAAAGGGTCCTTTTTGAAGGCCCCACAGGTAGAAGCTGGTATCTTGGGGAACGAGTCCTGAGACAAGTCCATGGAAACATGAATGCAGCTGTGACACCTTCCATGCCACCAGAGAACATGAGGCACACTAGCCACCTAGCGGGTGATGAACTAGAAGAAGCTCTGAGGGGTTGGGATGCTGAGGGATTCACCTCCCCTCGCATAGAATACACTGCCTTTTGCCGACAATATCTAATGAATCCTAGGGTCACTGGTCTCCCACCTCAAGGGGTGAGCTCCCCACACTCTTAAACTCTTTTTTAAGATTACATGAAAGACTCCATTTGACAAATATTTGAATTTCAGGGCCGACGGGCAAGGGGACACAGCTCCACAGTTGGATCTGCCACTGGGATGACTTACAATGACGAGGATGAGGACCTTGAAGGAAATCAACCTCCACCCCTCCCACAACTAAATTGGTATGTGAACTTGTGCAGTGGGACAAAATTTGTGAAGACTGATATTACCCATCCACCATTCGATGAATATCCCAAGATCGATCCATATTATGAGAATGTGAGTTCTAAACTCTTATCTTTTTGAAATTGGATTCTTTCATTATTGTTAACCATGTTTATACTTTCCTAGGTTCCACGGGAGTATGCCCAGGAATGCATTGAACTCAATGAAGGATTGAGGAGGGATCTTGTGCGAATGAGTTTAGAGAACTCAGTTCTGGAAGCACGCTTAAATCCCCAAGTAAGTGATCATCTTATTAACTTTCAACTAGGATTGGCACCATTACCCTCCTAACTCATTATCTTTGTTTGCAACAGGCATCATCATCTAATCCACCACAGGATATGCCCCCTCCTAGAGCACCTCGTTCAGGGCATGATGGAGCTGGGCCAAGTCGAAAGAGAAGGCCCACGGGAAATCATTGAGTTTCACTCACCTCTTGTTAGGAATGTTTGGAATCTATTTGTTATGTATTAATTAGGAATTTCAATTCCCAACCTTGAACCTTTATTATGGATACTTGATGAATCTATGTTCAAACTTTATTGCAATGATATGATCTTGTATTGAGTGAAAAATGGGCTTAAATCAAGCACAAAAAAGTCAAAACATCACAAAAGGGCCAAACGAAGGCATAACAAGGCAAAAATGGGCAAAACAAAGCGGCGGCCTCGGGTGACCACCTGGGGCTGGGCGGCTAGCCACCTGGGCCCAGGCGGCTAGCCGCCCAGGCCTGGGTGGTCACCCGAGCCCGAAGCGGTGTTTCGCCTGATTTTAGGAAACTTCCTATTTTGACGGGATTCCACCTTCCAAAACACGGATTTCCGAATTTTTTCCTATAAAAGCACATCCAAGGGGTCTCAAACCCTACTAACATTCATTGAGAGCAAGTTATGGAAGCCCTAGACAAACTCTTGAGTGATTTTCTGAAGGTTATGAGTGCGGAGGCAAGGAAGGAGTTCAAGCGCTACTGCTTGGATCCGTTGTTCTCTTTGATGCATGTGAAGCTTGAAACCACTCTTCTTACTGCTGCTACTTATTTTTGGGATCCCCAACTTCATGTATTCCGCTTCAACTATGAAGAACTATGCCCAACAATGGAAGAGTTCTGCGCTTTGTATGGAGTTTCACCTGTAGGACCTTTCATCCTCCCTACTCCACGCTCAAGTTACTTGATTTCCTTCTCCAACTTCCTTGGGATTTCTCAACAAGAGGCCTCCATATTTGTGAAGGATCATAAGGTGAATCTCATGGAAATAGCAACTTCCTTCTTGGCTCATGACAGCAAAGGTACCTTGAATTTCAACCTTCCTACTCAACATGCTCTTGCTTTCTGTTTGATTGGTCGCTTCCTTATCTCCACGGGGACTCTCTATGTCCCTATTCAAATATGCGAACTGATTCCTTTTCTTCTTGAATACAACAACCTGATTCCCATAGTGCTAGCTGAAACTCTCAACAGTTTAGACAAAGTTCATGATAACCCACAAGCCCCATTAGGAGGGAGCCCCGTTCTACTGCAGATGTGGCTTCTTGAAAGGCTTAATTTCTTATCTCTTACCACCATCAATCCATACAAACCTCAACATTACTGCTGCCGTTGAGTTGAACTCCCTGGTCAATTTTCTTTGAGGGAATGGTTAGGCTTCTTCCAAACTCTCTCATGGCGAAACATCAGGTGGTTTGTCTCCACATGGGGATGCAAGGAACAAATTCTTCTTCGAACTTCTGGGTGTGCTATGGTCAAGCTTATAGGGTTGAGATCAACTTCCTTCTATTGGACTTCAAGAATCCTTCGTCAACTGGGTGCCATGCAAACCATACCTACTTCTGTGGTATTTGATCATTCTGTCGAACCTGTGGGCCCCACAATGGTTAAGTGGGCCAAGACTAGATGGACTGACCAACTGAAACTGACTCGAGTTGAAAACACTGATGGGCCTTATGTTATGAGCCCTGAATACAAGACATGGTTGAAGACTAGCTTGGGTGAAAGAGAAACCATTCGTAGGAAAAGGATTTATGACCTTATCAAGGACACAGGACTTGGATTTTGCAGGGAAGACATTCTGGAAGCAGTGGAAGCAGCACATGCTCATGACTTGCGAAAGAAGCGAAGACTTGAAAGAAAAGAGAAAAAAGCAAACCAAGAAATTCTGAAGAAAATCAAAAGGACTTGAAGACTTTAGAAATAGGATATCTATGGCATGTCAATAGTTCTTTATCTAACACCAATAAATTGCTATGTCAATCAATTAGTTCTAAATGAATTGCCAATAATAATTTAATTTTGAGATTTGTTGTTGTGGTGTTGTTTGGACCGCACCCAAGGTAACTTTATGGGCTGCCTACGTATCCCCATCCTTTTTCCAATTTTTTTCTTTTTTTTTCATTTTTCTTCATTTTTCTCTTTTTTCATTTTTTTTTAGGAATGGGGAATCAGGCCCTCGTAGTTCAAATGCCTTAACTTTTGCCTAGGCCGCCCTTATGGGTTTTCAACCTAGCAGGCCTTACACATAGTACTTCTTCAATTGATCCAAATTGGTAGGACGAGCGAACTCAATTCCATCCAAATCCATGAGGCGAACAGCCCCTGCTGGTAATATCTCCTTGATAACATACGGGCCACCCCAACTTGGCTTGAACTTCCCTCGTGGATCAAAAATTGGAGCTCTGATTTCTTTCAACACCAAATCCCCTGTCTTCAAACCTCGGTCTTTGACATGCTTGTTGAATGCTCTTGCAACCCTTCGCTGATATCCCTGCACATGATACAAGGCCCTCAATCGCCTTTCATCGAGTAATGCCAGCTCATCATAACGGTTCTTAACCCAATCTGCTTCTGCTATCTGACTTTCCATAGCAACCCATAATGACGGTACCTCCAACTCAATAGGCAAAACAGCCTCCATCCCATACACCAAGGAATAAGGGGTAGCCCCTGTTGATGATCTCACAGATGTTCTATAGCCCCACAAGGCTAATGGCAACTTCTCATGCCAATCAGTGTAGGTGTCAGCTGTTTTCTGTAGTATCTTCTTAACATTCTTGTTGGCGGCCTCCACTGCTCCATTAGTCTGCGGGCGATAAGGGGAGGATAAATGGTGCACTATGTTGTATTTCTGCAAAAGCTCCTTGGTTTCTTTCTGAAAGTGCTGACCATTGTCTGAAATGATCTCATGGGGTACCCCATACCTGTAGATGATGTTGAGCTGTATGAACTGTGCTACCTTCTTGGCATTCAGGGTCTTGAAAGATGCTGCCTCTACCCACTTAGTGAAGTAATCAATAGCTACCAAGATGTACTCATGCCCATTGGAGGCTTTTGGCTTAATCTGCCCAATTATATCTATCCCCCACACTGCAAACGGCCAAGGCGATGACATGCTTGTCAAAGGCATGGAAGGCAAGTGTTGTCCATTAGCAAAGACTTGACATTTGTGACACTTCTTAACATGTGCATGGCAATCTCTCTCCATTGTAGACCAATAGTAGCCCAACCTCATGATTTTCTTAGCTAGCATATAACCATTCATGTGCGGTGCTCCAACTCCTTCATGGATTTCACTAACAAGACGTTCGGCTTCCTCCTCAGTGACACACAACAGATGGACCCCGTCGTATGACCTTCGGTATAGCTTTCCTCCACACAAAACATAGTGACTCGCTAGCCTCCTTAGTGTTCTCCTATCAATGCGAGATGCTCCTTCAGGATACTCCCTTTCCTCAATGAATTTCATGATGTCATAGTACCAAGGATGGCCATCTTTCACTTCTCCTTCTCGAATAGAGCAGCAGTACACAGGTTTTTCTCTACATTCTATCACCAACGGTTTTACATTCCCACCATCCGGGATTTCCACCATGGAAGCTAGAGTTGCCAAAGCATCGGCGAACTGATTCTTATTTCTTGACAAATAATTGAACTCTATTCCCACAAATTCTTTAGTCAAGGCTTCTAAGTAGGCATGATACGGTAGCAGCTTCTCATCACGAGTCTTCCACTCTCCCTTTATCTGGCAGATAATCAGTGCTGAATCTCTGAAAACTTCTAACTCTTTGATCCCCAATTCCAGTGCAGCTTCCAATGCAAGGATGCAGGCTTCATACTCAGCGATATTGTTGGTTGCTTCAAACCCTAGCTTAACTGCCAAGGGTGTAAATGCTTCTTCAGGTGAAACCAATAGGACTCCTATCCCATACCCTCTCTTATTTGCAGCTCCATCAAAGTATACCTTCCAGACCTTCTTTCCAATCTCCAGGACATCCTCATCGGGGAATTGGTCATTAAATTGTTCTGATGACGCCACAGGGCAGCTAGCCAAGTAATCTGCAATGACACTTCCTTTTACTGACTTCTGGGTTACATACTTTATGTCGAATTCATTGAGAAGAATCGACCAACGAGCAGTTCTATAGGATAAGACCGGCCTTTCTATCAGGTACTTCAGCGGATCCATTCGACTTATCAAGAAAACCTCATACGACATCATGTAGTGACGGAGTTTCTGAGTTGCCCATACCAAAGCCACACAAGCCTTTTCTATGGCATTGTACTTCACCTCATAATCTGTCATCTTCTTGCTTAGATAGTAAATGGCATTCTCCTTTTGCGACCCCTCAAGGTACTGAGCTAGCATAGCTCCCGTCGCGGTTTCAGTGATTGTCAAGTATAACAATAACGGTTCACCTTGTCGCGGGGGAACTAGAATTGGTGGATTACTCAAATACCTTTTAATAGTTTCAAAGGCTTCTTGACATTCTTCATTCCATACCTTCGGCACACCCTTCTTAAGCAACTTGAAAATCGGCTCACACACCATAGTCAAATTAGCAATGAACCTGCTTATGTACTGAATTCTCCCCAAGAACCCTCGAATCTGCTTCTCTGTGCTAGGCGGCTCCATCTCTACAATGGCCTTGATTTTTTCCGGATCGACCTCAATTCCTCTCTGAGTAATCATGAATCCTAATAGCTTGCCTGCAGTGACACCAAAGGCGCATTTCTGTGGATTCAAACGCAAGTTGTACTTCTTTGCTCGCTCCAGGAACCTTTCCAGTGCCATGAAGTGTCCTTCTCGATCCACGGACTTCACGATCATGTCGTCCACATATACTTCCACCTCCTTGTGGATCATGTCATGCAGTAATGTTGTAGCAGCTCTTTGATAGGTAGCCCCAGCATTTCTCAAACCGAATGGCATCACTTTATAGCAATACGTTCCCCACTGTGTGATGAAGGCCGTTTTCTCCATATCTTGTGGCGCCATCTTTATCTGATTGTATCCGGAAAATCCATCCATAAAAGAGAGGAGCGCATGTCCTACAGTGCTATCTACCAATACATCAATGTGGGGCAAAGGGAAATCATCCTTAGGGCTTGCTGCATTAAGATCTCGAAAATCCACACACATCCTCACTTTTCCATCCTTTTTAGGCACGGGAACTATATTAGATAACCACTCGGGATACTCCACAACCTGTAGGAACCCCGCATCGAGTTGTTTGGTTACTTCCTCCTTTACTTTCAATGCCCACTCGGGTTTCAATCTTCTCAATTTTTGCTTTACCGGCTTTTTAAGGGGATTGGTGGGGATGAAGTGCTGCACAATGTCTGGATCTATGCCGGGCATGTCTTCATAAGACCATGCAAAGGCTGTTATGTTGGCCTTTAAGAGGGCTATCAGCTTTTCTTTCTCAAGTGGTGAGAGGGTTATCCCAATTTTAATTATCTTTGGCAATTCATTTGTCCCTAAATTGATTGATTCCAATTCATCCATGTTAGGTTCGGTGACACCCCTTTTCCTTCGCTCGGCGAGCTCCGGGGGGACGTCATTCCTAGGATCTATATCCATGCCATAAATATCCATAGAAGAGAGAAAAGAAACACTGCAAGCAAACAATGTATAAAAGAAAACACTTCATTAAAGGAACCAACAAAAAGACACAAACTTGAAAAGGAAACAAAATTTGGTGCCACAACTATGAAACGACTCCTAACTCCACAAAGTGGGATAGGCGGACACACTTTATTGAAAGCAGGAAAGACTCTAACTAAGGAACCTACAAGCTACTATCAGGTAGGTCATGATCTTCCTCTTCAAGGATCTCTGCAATGGCTCCATCTTCTAGGTACCAATTGTGAAGTGGCATGGTTGCATGGTGAATTGACGAATCTTGGCAATCTTCTGCTGCTGACTCCCCCAAAGTAAGAACCATATCTTGGAACATGGTGACCATGGTTTCAGAATCCATGTGCTCCACCCAATCTTCTTCTTTCTTCTCCCAATAACTGTCATTGATGGCTTCATCATCCACGATTTCAGCGGTGATTGGATACCACTCGGTGAAGAAAATCTCAAATCCTGGGATTCTGATCTTGGTTGTTGGATTGAACATAGGCTCTGGGAACCCACAGTACAGGAAGTCATCCCCCTCCTTGATGAAATAGCCATTCAGAGTCGGCCTGTATGGTGAAATCTTAAAGTCTGGCACCCTTCCTTCTGCTCTAGCTTTTCCCTTCTCCTTATTCCTCCTTGTCATTTCTGCATAGTCATTCTTAGTGGGCTCATATCCTAACCCAAAAGTGTAGGAAACAACTCGGCTTTGAATAGAATGAGGGAGTCCTTGTTGGCGACGCCCTAGCCCCATACCTGGGAAGAAATTCATTTTCCGCATTATCTCACCAACATGTAAATTACCATGAGGACAATAGTCAAGGGGGATCAGTTCTTCCTTTTCCAACTCCTTTTCAATGCATTGCACATACTCAAACCCCGACAAGGGTATCTCAACTGATTCTGGTTTTATTTCGCATATGGGTACACCCGCCATTTTCAAATCATAGTCCCCTTGAAGTGTAACAATGGCTCCCTCATGTGGGAACTTTACCTTTTGATGCAATGATGATGGTACAGCCCCAGCAGGATGAATCCAAGGCCTTCCCAATAACAGATTAAAGCATGACGGCACATCCAAGACTTGAAACTCTACTCTGAACTCTGTGGGTCCCATGATTAAAGGTAAAGTGATCATCCCAATTACTTCTCTACGGGTATTATCATACGCCCTCACTGTCTGCCCAGATGGAATGAAATCAGTGGGCCCCAAGCCCAAAACAGTTGCAGTTCTCAAGGGACATACATTTAGTGCGGAACCATTATCAATCAAAACTGTGGGAACCCTCTTCCCCATGGTATCAACAGTTATGTGCAAGGCTTGGGAGTGGCTTGGCCCACTCTTAGGTAAGTCCGCCTCTGTGAACACTATAGTGGAATTCTTCGAAGCAGGGTTTACTAGATTCACCAATCCCTCAGGAGACAAATCAACCGGAACCTGTATCTGGTTTAACAACTTCAGCACTGTCTGTCTGTGCTTGTGAGAGGCCATAAGCAAGCCCCAGATGGTGATATTGGCATTGGTCTTCTTCAATTGTCGGAGTACTTCATCCTCTTCTTCTTGCACATCAAGGCGCTTATCTAACTCACCTAGTGGATTATCAGATTCCAAGTGCGGAGGCTTGAAATGGCGGCCCCCTCTTGTCATGTGGTCTACTTCTTCATCACTAGCCCATATGTCATCAATTTCATTTGTGTCACCCATCAGGTCATCCCATTCAATCATGTCAATGTCCTCCATCTGCACCTCTTCAGGTATATCATCCCAGCCCGTAGGAATTATGGGCTCACTTGGCAATGGATCAGGATAAAGCACATAGTAATCGAATTTCCCCGAAGGTTCCCCCAATAACCCCACTTGAGGGTCTCCTGCTTCATATCTTTCTTTCAACTGCTGTTGGATGGACTTCTTTGGCAATTGCAGGGTCTTTTGATCAATGAGGTCTTGGACGACCTTTCTCAACATAGCACAGTCCTCAGTGTCATGGCCGGGTATACCATGGTATTGGCAATATTGATGGGGTGTTTGGGGTCTTGGCTTTGGAGGGTGAGGTATGATAAGGCCTTGGTTACAGCATTGGTGAAAGGCTTGGGTCAAGGACATGGGTAATGGAGTGTATTGTCTTATGGGTAGGCAAGGTCGAGATGGGTCGGCTTCAATGGCATTTATGGAGTTGGATGAATTATGAGAGGGAAGTGGATTTTGAGTGACATTTGGGCGATTTGGTGGAGTTGGTGGTGAGATGATTTGCTTGTCAAGTAAGTCTTGGATCTCATGCCTAAGGCGATAGCAACGGTTGGTTGAGTGGCCTTTGGCTTGGTGGAATTTGCAGTATTCATTCTCATTGTAGCTCTTGGGCAATGGATTTGGTGGTGGTCTTGGGTCGAGAGGTTTCAACAGGCCTCGGCTTTTTAGCTTTTCAAGTACTTTCTCAAGTGGCATATGCAGCTCGGTGAATTGGCGAGGTGGGTTGGTGTCATTTAGGGAGATAGGTTGAATGGGTTGGGCTATGGCATTGACCTCGGCGTTGTTTTTCCCAACAAAGTTCGGCCTGCGGCTCTTTTGGACTTCTTCTGTCTTGATTGACCCATCGGCAATGGCATCCTCAACTTGTGTACCTGCTCCGATAAGAGCCTTGAAATTAGGGAAGTAGTGAGCAAAGAGGTGCTTGTGATACACCGGCAATAGGTTCTTAACCACCAACTGGATCTGATCTTCCTCATTCGGTCTATCCGCCATTTTCGAGGCCTTTTGCCTCCACCTTGTAATGAAAGCGGAAAAGGTCTCATTAGCCCCTTGTTTTGTGGTCTCTAGGTCCCTTCTTGTGACATCCACCTCAGTGTTGTACTTGTAGTGCTCTGAAAACTCATTACATATGTCCTCCCAAGTTCGGGTTCTATTCTCATCCAAAGCTAGGAACCATTTTAAGGCAGAAGTGGCTAGGGTTTCATGGAACATTTGGGCCAAGAGTTCATCTGTCGCTCCTCGAGGGTGCATAGCCCGTACATACATCTTCAAATGGGTCTTAGGGCAGCCCGTTCCATCAAACTTTTCTAATTCGGGCATCTTGAATTGTAGTGGAATACGAGCTTGAGGAAACAAAGATAGGGTACGTACATCCACCATGTCATCTGTCCTACGGATTCCCTTTATAGTTCTTTCCAAGGCTTCTACCTTGCTAGCCAACACAGAGTCTGTATCAGAGGTCTTCCCCTTACTTCCCCCTTCTAGGTTAAAAACTTCAGGTGATTCATTCCCCTTGGGCTTAGTACTTCCTCCATCATTGGTCTTAGTGCCTTCTCCAGACTGGGTCCCATTTTCGGTGTTATCCCCCGGGGTACGGCCATTATTCTGTTCGGGTTCGGACATCTTATGTTGGATATCTTGGGCCATTTTCAATGCTCTCTCGGATACATCAGTGGTGTAATCAAGCTTGGTCATGATAGCCTTCAAACAAGTCTCAACATCAAAACCCCCTTCACTAGTTGCTTCGTCGGCCATATCTGACTGGTTGGTAGAATCAATTTTCACTAAGCGCCCTTGCTGGTCGCGGATCCAAGCCAGTACGTCCTCTCACTCCTCTATGAAAGGGAACAATCAGTCTCTCATCCTAAGGGTATGTCCTAGGCTTCCATATTTGTCCCAATGACTTCACGCCATATATACTCAATTAGTCCCTTTTAATCCAATCACCTTTGCAAGGGTCATGGGCGAAAGGTACGTATTAAGGATATAGGGTGCAAAGGTCCTCTATTAATTGTCCATTAAGCACATCACAAACACGGTCATGATATCATTACAAACAATGTGGGTGCATAAGGGTGAAACCATAGTGTCCTACAAGTCTGTCTATATGGACTAATGATAAGGGTAGGCTGGGGTCCTTCACTTGCTTGAGCAATCTTTATACCTAACCACATGTGGCATCAGGAACGCCGCGTGGGTCCAGCAGTACGTGATTAACTCATTTAATATACCCAAGGGCAAGCCCAAGGGTACTTGGCAAGAGAGGTTGAGAGCTTTCGCCCCAACTCATGGAATCAGGAAAACCAAGGTTGAGGCTAGGCCCGTCAGTGGCAAGGGACATCGATCCTAACATGCAAGAGTTTGCGCACACAATGCAATAAATGAAAGCACACAATCAAGCGAATGCAATGTGATTGATTTTAATTAAACAAAAGAAATTAACTTAGCCCAATCAAATTGTATAGAGTCTAGCCCACAAATCCCCAGCGGAGTCGCCAGTTCTGTGAACCCCAGAAATGGTTAAGGCCCACAGGAGGGTTTAAAAGTCGCCAATCTGTGGACCCAGGAAAAGAGGGCCCACGAATGGGTTTGGAAAAAGAAAGGAGTCGCCACCTTATTTTTTAAAGGAAACAAGGAAAACCCTAAAAACAGTTTTGTTTTAGGAAAACAAAAGATTGACTCCATATTTAAAAATGGAAAGGCAAATGATCTTTTGGAAACCAGAGAATTCGGGGATTCGGAGGCTAAGTTACGATATGGGAAGGTTCTAGGCAAAGCCTATAGGCACCCATATCGCCCTAAACGGTCTCTTAATTTAATTGGGCTAAATCAAAGTCTTAATCACACATAAATCAACAGTTATCATCACAAGACAGCATGCATATCATTCATTCATTCATCCATATAATCATGTAAATCAAAGAAAAAACAGAAAAAAGAAAGAGGGGGGAGAAGAAAACCTAGGATACTTAGTATCCTAGGGCGGACTTGAACCTCACAAAGAGCGCCTACGTACCATGTATGGAAATACATGGATCAAAGTCCACGTAGTTCGAAAGGGAATAGGGTTATAACCTAATCAAGGCCTATGGTAAACCCTAAGTTTCCTTTCAAGTAAAACATGGTAAGCTTCCAAAAATGAACGATTCTCAAAAGGTTTTTGGTAAGATATGGAATTTTGATAAAGATGGAAACTTTGATTTAAAAGGTATCTTTATTGAAAGGAAACTATAGAATCTACCATACCCCTCTATTAGGAAACAACCCTAGGGGGGGAGAAAGGGAAAGTTTCAAGGAAAGGAAAGAAGGGTGAATTGGGGCACCCTCACACCCTACTTACCTTAAGCAAAAGCAACCTGTCAAAGTAACCACCCTATTGCATAGGGTAATTACCTTATTTGTAAGATTTCATCTCACAATAGCCAAAATAACCACCCCACATTGGTGGGGTAGTTGCACCTGTTGTACCTGTCAAAGCACCTGCAATTTCCATGCAAAACATACCAAAAATACCAACCAAACAAGCTAGATTCCAAATCAAGCCATTATCATGCCCAAACATGGGCTAACACATGCTCAAAATATCATAACAAGGACAAATAACAGATCTGGACAGAATTGAAATAAGGCTCAAAATCAACCACAAGTCATGCAACAACATGAATCATAAGCTAACTAAAACCCTAATTCAACCCTACATGCAATGACATGCAAAAAACCCTAAAATCAACTACTATGAATGCAGAAAAATGTCATAGCTATCAAATATGCAGCACATATATGTCAACTATGAAGAAAACACAAAGAAAAACCCTAAGCTATCATGCTATATGCTACTTTCCTAATACAAGGATGAATGAAACCCTAGAATCACAATTGTGCTCAAAATCACATAAAATAACTCTAAATCATGCAAAGCCCATCATAGACATCATGTTAATCATGCATATTAATCAATAGAAGCATCCACACATGAGAAAAATACAAGCTTGCACATGAAGTATAGCTATTCTAAACATAAACTCAATTTCAGCACTAAGGAAACCCTAGAATCCCAAACATGCAGTAAATCACATGGGACATCATCCTAGCATACTAAACAGCCCACAAATATTATACTAATCATGCATACTAACTAATAGAAATAGCAAAACACAACAAAAACACAAACTTTAACATGAAATAATGACTATTCCATGTAAAACCCTAGAAAAGACTCTAAAAAAAACCCTAAAAACACAAAGACTCATAAAACCACATAGAATGACATTATATCATGCAAAACCAGCCATAGACAATATCCTAATCATGTATTCTAAGCATTAGAAGCATCAACACATGATAAAACAATAAGCTTTTAACATGAAGTAATGCAAAGCTATGCAAAAAAAAACCCTAGTTTGAATGAAAGAGAGAAAGGGGGAGGGGTATACCTTTTGTGGCTGCTGTAGAGAGTCCTCCTCCTCTTGTGTGCTGCTGGAAACAACCTCCTTCAAGCCTTCAAGCAATGCTCCAGCCTTCCTTCAAGCTTTCTCTCACACTCTCTCACTCTAAGTTTAGGTTAAACTACCCTAAGGATGGCTGCCATAGCCTCCAAGTCTCACCAAAGTGCCTCCCAAGTGTCCCCCTATTGCTGAAGTATAAGGGGGTATTTATAGGGATTGAGGGAAAACCCTCAATGGTTGGGATTAAAACCCTAGGGATTGATCCAAGGGCTCTTAGAGGTTACCTTGGGGCTCAAGTAGGTCAAAAAGGGCTGAAATTAGGGTTAAATGGCGGCCAAAGGCGAGCAAATCCGAGAAAATAGGGTGGGAGCCGCGTCAAGGCTCAAAAAAGGAAAGTGGCTCGGGTGACCACCTGGGGCTGGGCGGCTAGCAGCCTGGGCCCAGGCGGCTAGCCGCCCAGGCCTGGGTGGTCACCCGAGGCCATGTCAGCTTCAGCCCATTTTTGACCCTTTCAGCTTCCAAATGTGTTTCAGGGCCCAAATCAACTCCGATTTTGACGAAACGAAAGCCAAAACGACCGTGTTTCGAAGGGGAATGTAATTTGAGTCACTTGAGGGCAAAAAACCCTAGCCATGGCTGCATGGTTGGGTCCTACAAAGGTGGTTAACCGCTATGCCTCACCATCGCTTAGCTTAGGTATGCACATAGGGTCGCACCGAATGCTTTCCAATTCGAAATTCAACCTCCCTAAACACATTTGGGGATGAAATTAAGACCAATCAAGGTCAAATGAGTAGTCATAGAGTGAAAATCATGAACCAATTCGAACTAACCCGAAGTAGGTCTCTTAGCCAACTTGAGCCTTGCTGAGCCATTCTAATCCCGAACCTTCAATTCATCGAATTGATCCCACAAATACCTCAAATACAACCATATGAACTCCAATTGGCAACTTGGAGATCATTTCAAGGTCAAATGGAAAGTTTGTGACCAAAAAGACGATTATGCCCCTCAAGTCACAAAAGTTCTTATTAACCCTCAAGATCAACTCCAAATCGAACCAAAATTCATACACACCATCCTTAGGACCCTAGAAACTCAATGCAAAAGACTAGACTCAAAAAGGAAACAAAAAGACACATGCAATGACAAACCCTAGCTAAGGTGACAAAAATGGGGTGTGACAGTACCAGAGAAGAATCGCAAAAGCATTCAACAATCATATCAAAGACAGAGGCTTGAAGAAAGGGGATTTGGTATTGAGAAAGATCCGAGCTCCAATTTTCGATCCACGAGGAAAGTTCAAACCAAGTTGGGGTGGCCCGTACGTCATCAAGGAAATATTGCCAGCAGGGGCTATTCGACTTATAGACTTGGATGGGATCGAGTTTGCCCATCCTACCAATATGGATCAATTAAAGAAGTATTATGTATAAGGCCTGCGAGGTTAAAAACCTATAAGGGCGGCCTAGGCAAAAGTTAAGGCATTTGAACTACGAGGACCTAATTCCCCAAAAAGAAAAAAGAAAAAGAAAAAAAAAGAAAAAGAAAAGGAAAAAAGAAAGAAAATGGGGATACGTAGGCAACCCATAAAGTTACTTTGGGTACGGTCCAAACAATAACAACAATTCTCAAAAGTAAATTATTATTGGCAATTCATTTGAAACTAATTGATCGACATAGCAATTTATTGGTGTTAAGTAAAAGAACTATCGACATGCCATAGATATTCTATTCCTTGAGTCTTTAAGTTCTCTTGAGTTTCTTCAGAGTCGTCTTGTCTGTCTTCTTTCTTTCTTTCTCGAGTCTCCTTTTCTTCTGTAAGTCGTGGTCGTGTGCTGCCTCCACTACTTCAAGAATGTCCTCTCTGCAAAGCCCAAGTCTCGTGTCCTTGATAAGGTCATAAATTCTTTCTCGGCGAAAAGCCTCCCTTTCGCCCAAATTATCCTTCAACCATTGCCTATATTCTTGACTCATCTTAAAAAGTCCTTCAGTGTTGGCAATTCGAGTCAATTTCAGGTCCGTAGGCCCGCGAGTCCTCACCCACATGACCATAGTAAGACCGACAGGTTCCACAGAGCAACAAGGTCTTGTTAAGGACGGTATGGTTTGCATAGCACCCATCTGGCGAAGAATTCTCAAAGTCCAATAGAAGGAAGTCAATCTTAGCCCTATAAGTTTAACAAAAGCACACCCTGAGGTTCGAAAAAGTATTTGCTCTTTACACCCCCATATGAAAACAAACCATTTGATGTTCCGCTACGACAGTGTTTGGAAATAACCCAACCAATCTCTTAAAGAGGATGGCCCAAGGAGTTCAACTCGGCGCAGACAGAAGTGTTGGGGCTTATATGGATTGATAGTGGTAGGAGATAGAAAATTCAAGCGCTCGAGTAGCCACATTTGCAATAAAAAGGAGCTACCTCCTAAAGGTGCTTTAGGGTTGCCATGAACCTCATCTAAACCACTCAAGGTTTCAGCTAGTACCAAGGGAATAATATTATGTCACTTGAGAAGAAGGGCAATCAACTCACATGTTTGAACAGGGGCTTGAAGAGTGCCGTTGGAGATGAGAAAACGGCCAATTAAACAAAAAACGAGTGCGCGCTGAAGTTGAGGGGTGAAAGTCAGAGTACCTTCGCTATTATGAGCCAAGAATGAGGTTGCTAACTTCATTAAGTCCACCATATGATCCTTTGCAAAGATCGTTACATCCTTCTAAGGAATGCCAAGAAAGTCTGAGAAAGAAGCAAGGTAATCCGAGCGAGGTATAGGAAGGATGAAGGGCCCTACGGGTGAAACTCCAAATAAAGCACAGATTTCCTCCATGGTTGGGCATAATTCTTCATAATTGAATCGAAAGACATGGATTTGAGGATCCCAGAAATATGTAACAACAGTGAGAAGAGTCTTCTCGAGCTTCATATGCCTTAGAGAGACTAACGATTCCAAGCTAAAGCGCCTAAACTCAGTTTTGTCTTTGGCAGCCATGACTGCCAAAAACCCTCTTAAGAACCCATCCAAGGCTTCCATAATTATTGTCAATAAAAATAAGTGAGCTAGAAGGCTTCCCTGATGTGTTTTTATAGGGAAAAGGTCACAAATTCGGGTCCTGAAAGGAGTAGAATCGTTAAAATAGCAAAATTCTTGAAAAATCACGAAAAAACGCGTTAACCTCGGGTAACCGTCTGGGGCTGGACAGTCAGCCGTCTAGGCCCAAACAGCTAACCGTCCGGGGCTAGATGGTTACCCAAGGCTCCGCCTTGTTTTGCCTTGTTTCACCCGGTTTTGCCTATTTTCACTTTCGGATGGTCTTTTTAGGCCATTTTCACTCCTATAAGCTCACATTGACTCAAGTTTTCATAAGAAAGGCACCACAACATCATCATGATAGATTCAAAGAAGCACCACAAATATCCATAATAAGGGTTAAGAAAGTTGGTTTAAGGTTGCAATTACAAAACATAGCATGAAATGCGAGAAGATAGTCATTGTCTCATTGTTTTTACAATCCCAACAAAGATGTAAGTGAACTCAGCAAGTCCTAGAGCTTCTTTTGCGGCTTGACCCAGCTCCGTTACGACCCCCACAAGGTGCTCTAGGAGGGCGCATTGATGGTAGCGGTTGCGCAGACGAAGTCTGTTGCAAAGAAACTAAGTATGAGAATAGGGTTGGTTGAAAACCTCAAATGGGAACTTTAAATAGGTTGAACACTTACCGTGGCATCCAAACGGTCTTCTACCATGGATTTGGCTAAGCTCATCCTCACAAGGTCACGCCTCAAGCCCTCACTAAGATCAATGGACTCTTGGGCATATGTCGCAGGTGTAGACACCCCATTTTGCACCCGATGAGTTGGATTAGAAACACCCTATGATGAGGTTAGTCCATATACTTTGACAAACTTTGGAATCCGCCTAAATGAGCCAAAAGAATTGCAGCTGAGAAATGAGGTGAAATCGCGGACATGGATATGTACACAGGGAGAAAAGTGCGTACACACAAGTTAAAGTGCGTACACACCTCATGCTTCCAGAACCTTTCTTTTCGGGCCACTTGCCCTCCAGATCAGAACTCTTGTCAAGGAACGTGTTACAACATGCTTAGGAGACCTAGATTTCAGGAAAAAAGGAAGAGACCCCTAATTCTACTTCCTATGCCTATATATAACCCATTAGACACCTAAAGAAGGGGACTTTTGGGGGGAGGGGATTGGAATCAAAGGGAGAAAGAGAGCCATAAAAAACAAAGAGGAAGTATTGAAGGCTACAATTCTGGAGGTTCAGTAGGAGAAATTCTGAAGCTATCAGAGTAGATAACCCTGAGGGTAATATCCATAACCTAGCTGAATGGTTTATTTATTAAGCATGAAGTTCCATATTCGATAGAGTAACATTTTTACCATTATAAATGCTATGTTGCCTGCCTGATAATGATAGCATATCATCACATAGTGGACTCTTTTCATAAGAGAACCTAGGGCTTCATGTATATTTCTGCATAAGCATCATGTAGTAGACTAGGGCTTTATTATATGGTAGTTTACTAGTATGTAGATTTCCTGTGTTAGCATGAAAATGATTCCAGGCCTTAATCTGTGGAAAATCGCGTATATAATTTCTTATGGTATACAGTGACTTTTGAGGAATCACATAAATAGCCAACTGGTGCGTACACACACATTGTATTGCATACGCATTATATAATATGCGTACGCAGTAATTATAACTGCGTGCGCATTAGAGGTGTTGGCAGACAGTTCTTTTCTTTATTGTAGTTATTCTGATAGTTGGTTAATTTGTATTTTATTTCTTCATGTTTATTTCATGCCTTTACCTATATCATGTCATCATGACTTATGTGCTACAATTGTTGAATGAATAGGGTCAATTTTGATTAGACATTAAATTAATTAAAGCCATTAATCATGTGTGGGGGCCGGTTTCGATCGGGCGTGGTTGGGTGCCTAACACCTTCCTAGCTACGTACCCTAGCTCTGAACCCGAATCTCTGGTTATGACGAGCTACACCCTGCTAGGGTTCACTCGTTCCCATTATTGGGTGGCGACTCCTCTCTGTGTTAGTCCTTTGAGGCTAATGTGTATTCTCGAGCTATGTGGTTTAGGGCGTGGCGCTCATAGTGGCGACTCCACTGGGGATAGAGAGCTAGATTCCGTATAGTGATTTATGGCTTTACTTAACTTAAATTGTTTAATTAGAAAATACCAAAATTGCACACACGCGTACTACCACCCCTTACCCTCGATGACAGTCTGATGAAAGGTACCGGGTCCCATTCGGGCCTATGGTTACTGGAAGTTGGCATCATCAACCCACAGCCTGTGCCACTAGCCTGTAATAAGCTTGTGAGTATGCTAACGGGCCACTCTTTGAGTGCCCTAGCTTGGGTGACCCTTGAAGGAGAAGTACCCCATTAACCAACACCATTAGTTACCCCACTAACCTTTGCATACCCTTGCTTGAATGTGTGCCATGTCATGTTGCATTCATATTAGGTATTCATCGCGGGCTTGGGACGAGGCCCCCATTATCTATTAGCTATCCCAAATTGAGCCTAAATGAAGGAAGTTGTGTGATATTGTTATTGGACTTGGACTTGTGTAAAATAATAAGAAAAAAAACATGGGTCCACGATTCAAAAGAGAGTGAGGTGTGTGCATATTAGGCCTAGCTTGAGGTAATTAATGGACTATGCGGGTTTAGCACTAGGTTAATCTGTTTTGGCAATCAAATCCAAAATCCAATTAAAGAATCAAGTCCAAAGCAAGTTATATCCGAACTTAAGCCCAGAAGAGTGGAGAATTATTTGTATTTAGGCCCGACCTAAAGAAAAAAAAAAAGAATGTATGTCAGAATTCGGGCCCCAAATTGTTGAGAGATGAGAGACACTTATGAATTGAGCTTAAGTAAGTGAAATAACAGGCTTTGTGTCCAACTCATTATACCTTGGGCATTTGGAAGACATAGTAAACATGACAAAGCCCAAGGTATAGTGAGCAATAATTGGGTAATCTTAATGGAACAACGTTATTTATTCAAATGAAGGACATGGGCTTGATAAGTTACACATGGCTAAATGCAGTAAAGGATTGGTCGATCACAGAAGAGTGTGCCAGGTTGTACTTGGATCCGATCACCTACATCCAACCGACTGAGGAAAGTGGAATTAGAATCAATTGCGTTAGAGCCTACTTTAACTGATCTCATGGCTATATTGCGATAGGATAAGGCGGAAATGAAGGAACTCATCACGGGATTAACCTAGAGGCTGGAGCATTTAGAGATGGGGGTAAAGTGTCATCTGATCAACCCAAAGGCGAAAAAGGGGTCGACAAGGAAGGAGAAGGAAGTGGTGCACCGAAAACTCATGATGATGAATCCCACCCTTGGGATGATGAGGATTTTATAGATTACATGGCTCATAAGAAGAATGTCAAAGACAAGGGCAAGATGGAAGATCCTAGGTTCGATAAGCTAGAGGTAGAGAATCAAGAAATGAGAGAATAAATAAGGCAGATGAAGCTCGCTTGGCGTAAGTCTCAAGGGATATACGACTACATGTTTTCTATGCCTAGCACCACGTCAGGAGCTAGGATACAGCTACCCCCCAAGTTTAAAATTGCGGACTATGAAAAGTTTGATGGGACTGGTGACCCTAAGCAGCATTTGAGCCAATACATGAGCATAGCCAGGATGAGGGGTCTAACCTCGGAGCAAGTCCACTTCGTGTTTCCACTGTCTTTATCTGGGGATGCTTCAAAATGGTATTACAAGCTCGATGAGAAGATAACTGGGACCTGGGAGGTGTTGACCGAGGAGTTCACTAATAAGTACAGCTATAATACAGTGTTGGATGTAACGTTGAGGGACTTAGAAATGACAAGGCAGAAACCCGATGAGCCTTTTTCTGAGTTCATAGGACGATGGAGAGCAAAAGCAGTGAAACTGACAAACAGACCAGTAGAGATAGACCAAGTCAACATGATCCTGAAAAACTTGACACCAGTCTATTTTGACAAAATGCTAGCCTCATCCGTTATGGATTTCTAGCAACTGTACCAGTGCGGGACCCAAATAGAAGATGCAATAAACAAAGGGCATATCGAGACCAGGCCCAAGAGGGTGTTCGGGGCAAACAGTGGGAACAATAGAACAAGTGGAGGCAACAGAATCGGGGGATCAGTGCAAGCAACAATAGGGAATGTTCAGCAGACAGAGAGGAAGCCTAGAGTATTTCATGATTTGGGGGTACCCTTATCCAAGGCATTTGCTAATTTGTCTAGAATGGGGTACTTACAAGCCTTGGAACCTATGCCACTTCCAAACCCAATCCCATCTAACTTGAAGCAGAGTGAGTTCTGCGAGTTTCACCAGCGCATTGGTCATAGGACCGACAATTGTACTCAGTTGAGACATGTGATACAAGACATGATTGAAGCGGGGAAGCTGCCACCGCCAGGAGAAGATAAGAAACCCAACGTGCATCGAAATCCCATTCCAAACCATAATGCACCACCGCCATATGCCAATGTGATCGAAGGAGGATGCGAAAGCGGGGATCCATCTATGCTCATCATTGCAGTGTGCTCACCATGGGATGACAATAACGAAGAAGGGGATACTAAGAAAGGGTTCTGGGAACAAGTTGAGGAGGACACTATGCACCTTATTCACGCAGGTAGGCATTTTAAGCCTCATCATCTAGAGGGTGACAATCCGGGAAAAGACGTGAACCCTGAAGTCAAAATAGAAGAGTTGAGACACAAATTGGGAGAAATAGGGAAAGAAGAGGAAGAGGATCGGGTCCTAAAACAATTGAAGAAGACACATGCCAACATTAGCTTATGGGGTTTGTTGGTGGCTTCAAAGAAACATAGGAAGACGGTATTGGATGCACTAGCTCAGCATGAGGTGTCCATCGACACTACGCCTGAACAAGTATTGTCAATCATGGGGGTAGATGCTGTTGAGAAGACCGTGCTGACATTCTCAAGAAAAGATCTTCCCACCGAAGGGGTAGAGCATGCAAAGCCCTTGTATGTCATGGTGGAATGCAAGAACCTGAAAATCCCGGTGGTACTCATAGACAACGGGTCAGCTCTCAACGTATGTCTGCTACGCACAGCAAACCGCTTCGGTATACCTAAAGAAGAACTAACGCCGTCCGCAGTAACTGTGAGGGGATACGACAATAGCTCGAGGAGCGTCCTAGGGACCTTCAAAGCAAACTGCAAATTAGGACCGGTGGAATCTGTGGTAGAATTCTGTGTGATGGATATTCCAGCCAATTACAACATGCTGCTGGGACGAACTTGGCTTCACCCTCTTGAAGCTGTCCCATCGACGGTGCACCAGAAGATCAAAATGTCGTAGCAAGGAGGCGTCTTAGTGATTCACGGGGATGAATAAATCACGGGCCAGGTATTAGGTATCAAAGAAGGAGCATAAGACTCAGGATGGAGAGGATTCGAGTTAGTGCAAATGCTCGAAAGAAAGAATGATGAAAGGGAAAAGGTATCTCCAGATTTCAGGATAAGAGTAGGCCATATGGTGGCTCACATCATGAAGATGATGGGATACATACCTGGAATGGGGATGGGAAAGGATGGACAGGGAATCACTAAGTTGCCTGATTTTCGCACACAGAAAGACCATAAAGGGATAGGGTATGAGGGAAAATCAGGGATCCCGAAGAACGAAGGCACTCTTAACGGCAATTTCATCAAGGAAGGAGAAGATTTCCCTTTTTGTGGCTTTCCGGAGCCGTGGGTGGACAAGACCAATAGAAGAAGGGTACCAGGTTTGGAAGTCTTTTTCGCTGAAACATTAAAGATAACACCTCTATGGGAAATGGCTGAGGAAACAAAGGCGCTGGACATAGACTGGGCCGACCATTTAGAGCAGGAGGTCTAGGAGCAGCTACTATCAGAACACAACCTGAGCATCACAGTATTAGCAGATCAAGTTATCACAGAAGATTTAACGGAGCTGATCACTGAAGCAAATGGGGGAACCAGCACTTGGACCTGGGAGAAGATAGAGAAGACCATTTTCGGCAATAGGATAACCACTCAGACTGATAAGATTACGGTTAATCCTATCACCATTTTTGATGACATCGAGGCCTCTGAAGCCAATTATGATGTAATTTATCCAATTAATAATGAAATGAATTCTGATTTCGCTTATATTGATATGTCTTTAGAAGAATATATTGCATTAATGTTTGAAGATCCGACTTAAACAAGGTAATTAATGAAGACTATGAAAGAAGTGTAGAACCTATTAAGAGTGAAACTGTTAAAATTAACCTCGGCACCATTGAAAATCTTAAGGAAGTACAAATCGGCTCCACTTTATCTATAAAAGAACAAACCGACCTCAAAATACTATTGTGTGAATTCCAAGATGTGTTTGCATGGTCCTACGATGATATGCCTGGAATAGATCCAGAGATAGTACAGCATCACATCATGACAAAGGAAGGAGCCAAACCTATGAAGCAATGATTAAGGCGAATGCAACCAGAATGGCTAATGAAGGTCAAAGAAGAAGTTACTAAGCTGTTGGATGTAGGGTTTATACGTGCGGTGGACCAAGCTGACTGGGTCGCGAATATCGTACCTGTGCCAAAGAAGGATGGTCGAGTAAGAGTTTGCGTGGATTATCGGGACCTCAATAAAGCCTACCCAAAGGATGATTTCCCTGTCCCACATATTGACATCCTTGTAGACAACACTGCAGGAAGTGCCCTGATGTCATTTATGGACGGATTCTCAGGGTATAACCAAATTAAAATGGTGCCAGAGGATATGAGCAAAACAACTTTCACCACAGGGTGGGGCACATATTGTTATACCGTCATGTCATTCGGATTAAAGAATGCTGGGGCAACATACCAGAGGATGGCAACCGCATTACTACATGACATGATGCACAAGGAAGTGGAAGTGTATGTGGATGACATGATAGTCAAATCAGCAACTAGGGAAGAACATATGAATAACTTGGAGAAATTCTTCAAGAGGATTCGGAAGTATGAGCTTAGGTTAAACCCTCAAAAATGCACTTTCGGGGTTACATCGGGGAAACTATTAGGATACTTGGTAACTCATAGGGGCATAGAAGTGGACCCTGTCAAGATTAAAGCAATACTAGAGATGCCACCACCAAAGACGGAAAAGGAAGTATGGGGTTTCTTGGGAAAATTGCAATATATTAGTAGGTTCATAGCAAGACTCATGCTAACCTGCGAACCAATTTTTAAGTTGCTAAGAAAGAAAGAATTGAAGGAGTGGAATGAGCAGTGTCAGCAAGCATTCGAAGCCGTCAAGATGTACCTGTTAAATCCTCCAATCCTTGCGTCCCCACGACCCGGGAAGCCTGTTTTGTTATATTTATCCGTCTTCAAAGAAGCCTTGGGAAGTATGTTGGCACAGCAAGACGACCAGGGGAACAAACAGGCCATCTATTACTTAAGTAAGAAATTGCACGATTACGAGGTACGTTACTCTGCCATGGAGAAATCATGCTTCGCATTGGTCTGGGCGGTACAGAAGCTGAGGCATATCTTAATAACCTTTGAGGTATGGGTAGTTACTAGAATGGATCCATTGAAATACCTCCTTGAGAAACCTGTGCTTAGCAATAGACTATCGCGATGGTTGTTCTTGTTATCTGAATTCGACCTGACCTATGTTACTCAGAAGGCAATCAAATGGGGGGCAGTAGCCGATTTTTGTGCAGAACACCCGGTAATGGGGCAAACTCTTAGAGAAGATTTCCCGGACAAGGACCTGTTATGCATAGAATGTTCAAAGACTTGGAAGATGTATTTCGATAGGGCATCGAACCAATACGGGAATGGGATCGGAGTTATTTTAATATCACCTAATGATTCCCATATACCTCTATCCATAAAGCTGGATTTTAAGAATTCTAACAACACCACAGAATATGAGGCTTGCATAGCAGGGCTGGAAGCACTGTTAGCCCTGGGAGTAGAAGAAGCAGAGATATACGGAGACTCCACATTAGTCATAGCCCAAGTCCAAAAGATATGGAAAACCAAGGAAGAACACTTGAAGCCCTACCAGGCCTACCTAGAAAGCCTAGCCCAAAAATTCCGTAAAATCACCTTCACGCCTTTGCCCTGATCCCAAAATCAATTTGTTGATGCTCTAGCCACTTTAGCCTCTCTAATCAATATCCCCGAAGGGATCACTCTACAACCACTCATGATCCAACAAAAATCCCAACCCTCCCATGAAACTGCTATCATGGCCATAAAAGAAGAGGTAGACGACAGATACCCCTGGTATTTCGATATCCAAAATTTCTTAGAAAAAGGGACTTACCCATCAGGAGCAGATAAAAAGGATCGCAGGGCTTTGAGGTTACTGGCGGCACAATACGTCTTATGCGAAGGGAAACTATTTAAAAGATCGCCCAACGGAACCCATTTGCTGTGTGTAAGCAAGGAAGCTGCCCGGGTACTGGTCGCCGAAGTTCATGAAGGGGTTTGCGGTCCACACATGAATGGGAGAATGCTGGCAAAGAAACTGGTCAGATTAGGTTATTTCTGGTCAACCATGGAGGCAGACTGTGTGTTATACGTAAAGAAATGTCATCAATGCCAAATTCATGCTAACATGCAGTATACTCCACCTGTAGAACTGCATTAATTAACCTCCCCCTGGCCATTCTCAATCTGGGGAATAGACATTATTGGCAAGATCCACCCGAAGGCCACCGGTGGACATGAATACATATTGGTGGCCATAGATTACTTTACCAAATGGATAGAAGCGGAAGCATATACAGAACTGAAGGCCAAGTATGTGGCTCGGTTCATCGAGACCAACATAATCTGTAGATATGGGGTTCCTCATGAGGTCGTTTCGGATAATGGGGCACATTTTGAAGGAGAAACACAAGAACTACTCGATAAGTATCATATCCAGCACCACCACGCATCTCTTTACCGACCACAGACCAACGGGGCGATAGAAGCAGCCAACAAAAATGTTAAAAATATTCTGATGAAGTCAGCCAAAACACACAAAGATTGGGCAGAAAGGTTACCATATGCTCTATGGGGGTACCGAACATCCATAAGGACATCCACGGGGGCTACGCCTTATTCTTTGGTGTATGGGATGGAAGCAGTCTTGCTAGTAGAGGTTGAGGTCGAATCTTTGCGGGTTATGATAGAAAATCAAATTCCCGAAACAAAGTGAGTACGAGAAAGATATGAACAGCTCGCCTTGCTGGACGAGAATAGATTAAGGGCCATGTACCATGTTCAGGGTTATCAGAGAAGAATCGCCCGGGCATTCAACAAAAGAGTAAGACCGAGGAACCTAAAAGAGGGAGACCTGGTGCTAAAAGAAATCCTAACTCGTGTCTCAGACCCCAGGGGCAAGTTCAGACCAAATTGGGCAGGACCGTATATCATCAAAACAATACTGTCAGGGGGAGCAATCAAGATAATAGACGAGGAAGGGAATGAGTTCACACATCCTGTCAACATGGATCGGTTGCGCAAATATTATATATAAAGTGGACGAGATTCTGTATGGACAATAGGATAGAAATGATGCAAGGTTGATAAGAATAGTTTCACTAATAATAAACTTGACCATAAATTTCACGGTCATTATTGATTACATATTTAAGAAAGGGAAAAGGAAATAAATGAAATGTATTCTAAAACCAGCATATTAATAAAAGCAAATCAAATTTTCAGCTTCTTTTTGCTTCCGAGAATTTGTCCTCTCCTTTTCCTTTTATGACTCGCTTCTGCCTCCTCAGAAGCCCGCATATTGACCTTAAGCCAAATATAGTAAGCAGAACCCGGGGAAATTAACTGTGGTATGGTAATGAGACGAATCAAAGTTCTGCTTACCCAAGCTTCCCCAATTCGTTCAACGATACAAGCTCTGGCAGGGCAGGTATATCCTATGTGATCACCATTTATGGGAGTCTGAGGTAAGCCAAATTGTCACTAAATACGGGGAGTAGGGCAATACGAGACCTCCCGCAAGTCGATCAACATTACACCACGAGAGAAGATAAGATCAGCCGTCATCTCAGAAATTCTCCACCAGGGGCAAAACCAATAAATATCATGACAAGAAAGATGGGCTAGCATAACGCGCAAACCTTTGGCGCTAGGAAATGGTTTTATAAGAGGACGACAGCGAAAATCGGGAGGATGATATGCCCAAGGACTGACTACAGGCTTACTCACCAGCTGCAGACGTTCCAATAGCCATATCTACCATTAAGAAGACGAAGGAAAGGTGGATCAGAGGCTAAATGTGCGTACGCAATTAAGTTTATGCGTGCACACCAAAACTACTACGTACGCATCCATATGTGTGTGTACGCAAGTAAGTAAAATGGCCGTTTCATTCTTACCTGTAGTAGCAACGGGCTGCCTACCAAAAAAGACACTTCTTCACGCACGAATTTGTCTAGACCACTGAGAGTATCCGCAAGGATGAGCATGCAAGGGTTACACTCCCCAAGTTCGAGAGCAATAGGCAGGATAGAAGCATCTGCCAAGCCTTCGGGTCCCATGAACAGATAACTCGCCATCAGGACGACACATAAAGTGTTCAGATAACAGTCAACCTATGTGATTGAGGTCGAAAAAGGGAGTGCAGCAAAGTGTGATATTACGCTTTCCAAAACAATGCGTGAGTCCACAAGCCACGATCGTGCAAGCCTCAAGGGGATTCCAAAGGCAGGGATTAGATCTTCAGCTTTTGTGACAGTCATCTTCGGTAGAAGGATGCGTTTGAAGTCGGGTCGCCCGAGAATTGCACCAAATTCTTCCATAGTGGGGCATAGCTCATTACGATTAAAACGAAATACGTGACGCGCGGGGTCCCAAAACTCAGCAGCCTCGCGCAAGAAATCATGATTGATCTTCACATGAGCATAATCAAATAGAGAAGAAATCCGAAACTTGGCTTGGAAGAGATTGCGAGCACCCCGGTCCAGGGTTTTCAGCCACCGTGATAGACTCTGAGGAGAAAGAGAACTCTCCATGATCGATGAGGAGCAGCTCTACAAGCAAGTACTCTAACTTATAGACAGTTCTGGAAAGAGTCCTTATTTGGACTGTATTAGTGAACAGAGTTTGAGTTCTACAAGGGAACTGCAGGAGGGCTCTCCACATTCGGATCCTGCTCAGTCTATAATGCGTGCGCATTACTCATTGGTGCGTACACATCCAATATGTTGCGTACGCAATGTATACGGTGCATACGCATATATCATGTTACCTGAGTAAAATATGGGCCTAGATGGTCACCCGAGAGACTCCTACTTTAAGTCAAATTCTGACTCTTTTCTCCCTCTTTTGACGGTTTCCTTCGCCAAAACAACTTGTCTGAGCTTAGGAGTGTGTAGGTTTGAGTTGTTTGAGCACCAAGAGAATCTCTAATAGCCCTAGGATCATTGTTTAATGAATTAATCTTAGCCATTGGTTTAGGGGGTCAGTTCTCTATATAAAGGACATGATATTCAGCACATATGGGAGGTTGATTTGCATATTACACTTAGAGAGAGAGGGAGCTACGAGTTTGGAGAGTTAGAAGGACATCAAGAGGAGGCTCTTCAACCCCAAGCAAGCAAGGAAATAAGAGGTTTGAAGACAAGGAAGAGTCTACAAGAGGTAAGCATGTCTCTTTAATGCTGAACATGAATTTTCTGTTCCTTCTTCTCTTTCTTCTTCTTCTTCTAAGATAGCTATGGTGCATGAAATTGCTCTTCTTATGGATTGAATTCAATGCTTTTATGATGTTATATGAATGGTTTTAAGATGGTTCATGGCTTTGTATGCTTGATAATCCCTGGTTTACCAAGGATTCGATAGTATTATCTTTTCTATCTTCTTTAAATCATGCATAGTTCACATGTTTAGGTTGCTGTGATTGTTATCATGAATTGATGCTCCTGTTAGTTAATATATATGATATTCATGATATTCATGATAATTTGAGCATGTCTTAGAGTCATTTAGTAAGTTTTTATGCATAGTTGTGAGATTAGGGTTTCGATAACCCTAAAATCACATAGGTCTTATACAGCATGCTTAGCTTAGCTTTTTGAATTGTTGCTCATCATAGTCATTCTATATATGCTGCATATAGTTGAATCATGCTAGGATTGCATTCATGTAGTAGGTTTTATAGGGTTTTTGGAGACGTTATCCTTTTCTAAGGATAATTATCCTTTTCGTTGAGTAAGGTTTCGCATGAGAGCCTTCTGTGATGTGTTTAAGCATGAAATCACTTCTATTGTGTTCTAGGGTATATATTTTACGTAGGATATGTTGATTGTACCTCCCTATAACGACTTTTTTACGTGAAATTATCTTAGGATAGTTTCGCTTAAGAAAGCTCGCCGTAGAGAGGCCTATTTGCATATTTTGCATAAAATATCATCTTTTTGGTTAGAATAGGCTTTGTTATCATGTTCATTGATATTATTGGAGTCTCCCATGCTTGTTAGTGTGTCTTTCATAGGTTTTTATGCATGTTAGTTAGGTCATTGCATGTACGATTGAGTTAGGGTCCTTAGTTATTCATTATTCTTGTTGTTTGCATGATAAATGGATGATTTTAGGCTTTGTTAAGGTTCTGTCCAGATTTGCATATTGCTCTTTTTGCATGGTTTTGTGCACTTGTAAGGGTGCAAACAGGTACAATGCTTGTCCTATTGCAAATAGGGCTGCTATGGTCTGAAATGGCTAATGCTAGGAGCTTTTGCACTCAAGTAAGTGGGTTTGAAGGTGCCCCAATTCACCTTTCTTCTTCTTTCTTTTCTCTTCTCCCTCCTAGGGTTACTTCTTAACACAAACATATGGTGTTTATCAAAGGTTTCCTTCAATAATAAATTCTGGTTTTTATCAAAGTTTTCCTCTTGTGGAAGTTTTCGATTTTGGACTATTCAAATAAGGAAACCTAGGGCTTTTACCATGGGGTTGTATTAGGTTGTAACCTTATTCTATTCAAATTACGTGGACTTTGATCCATGTATTTCGCTGCATGGTACGTAGGTGCTCTTCGTGAGGCTCAAGTCCGTTCTAGGATCCAAGTATCCTAGGCTTTTCTTTTCTTTTCTTCTTTTTTCTGTTTTGTTTTGTTTGTTTGATCGTGCATGGATGTTTGGATGAAATATATGTTATACATGCTGCCTTGTGATGATATATGATGATGTTTGAGTGAAAAAGACATTAAGTTAGCCCAATTAAATTAAGAGACCAACTCGGGCGATGTGGGTGCCTATAGGCTTTTGCCCAGAACCTTCCCACGTCATAACTTAGCCCCCAAATCCAATTTTCTGGTTTCAAAGACTTTGCTTTTCCTTTAATGGAGTCATGTGGTTTTGAAAATAAAACATTTTTGTGGTTTTCCTCTTTTCCCTAAAAAATGAGGTGGCGACTCCTTTTTGTTTGTTGTCTTTCACCCATTCCATATATCCTCGTTCCGCCAAATCCATGTGGGCTACGCTTTTTCGTGGGTTCACAGGGTCATTAGCAAGAAGAATGGGAGCCCCTTGATCATATCCAAATTGGCGAAGGACCCTGTTCGGACTATACAGGGCGACGTGTTTGACCCCATCATGAATAGCAGGCAAGTGGGTGGCATGAACAATAGCATAAATCCTGCAATAAGTTTCTGTGAAGTCATCTCAATTTAGGTTCCAGCGAACCTCCTTATTTACAAAAAATTCCCTATAGTTAATAGCGGTTGGGCAATCTATGTAAGCCCTGAACTCGAACAGTGACTCGTTGTCCACAAAGTTATAGAACCGGCGAGGGGATGCTTTTCTCCATCTCCAAGCCCTAGGCATCTCCTAAGGGACTTGGATAGTGACTTCCCTCCTATTTACAACGCGTATTTCATCCCTTAATTCATCAAACTCAACAGGCGCTGGGCTGAACCCTCTGAAGCGCTCATACATGAGCATCTGTAGGAATGAGGCAGACATGAAAGTGTTGACGTTATATCAATGCATCGACCTCTCCATATCAGTCTTAATTAGGTCGATGTGGCGATAAAGCGATCCAAGGAATACGGGAGCCAAGGCGAACTGCTCACCCTTGGTGATCTTGATCGTAAGAGGAAAGACCCATGCATTTACACCATCCTCCGGGGCGCCCTCCAACACATACCGACTCAGCCAGTAACTGAGGAAAGCCTCAAGGCTGTACTTCTGGCCAAAACACGGCCCATTCACAGGTTTCCCACTCTTAGATTTCTTGGGATAATCCTTCCACCACAACCTAATCCAACTCGCAAAGTTGGCTTTACGGGCTAGGTTGCTCCCCTTCTTGCCATGAACAGATTTGAGCTTAGAAGATGCCAAGAGAGCCTCTTTCAAAGCAGTCTTGGCCTCTTTCTCTTGCTTAGTCAAGGAAATCTAGAATAGATCGACCTCACCAAATGGTTCCAGTCGAGTTAGAACCACTACATCTTCCAAAGTTGGGGTAAACTCCCCCTAGGCTGCCACAAAGGTATGGGTCATCACACACCACCACGAGATCAATGTGGTCAGCCCTCTCTTGTCTCGAGGTAAGGTGTGTCCCCCACTCATGCGCACTACATTCGCTACACTAGCATTGGTCAACTTGTCCTTCACTATTGCAGAAGAAAGCAAGTGCACGACCCAGTCTTGCCAACCCGCCCCCACTTGAGAGTGGGATGCGTACAGGATATCCGACTCAGGGCAATCGCCCCGCTCAATACAAAAACGTAAAGTCGCCCCATCTGCTACCGGGACACCATCATCGACTTGAGCCTCTTCTCGGGGTAAAAGAAGATCATGGCTTAATGGGGCGACTAAAGTCGATTCACCCTTGTCTGCTATTCTCCAGAATACATCGTCCAAAAGAAGAGTTTTCTTCTAGCTCTTCCACTCAGGGACATCTGGGATCGCCCCATTTTTGTAGCAGAAGGGTAGATTAGGCATGGTCGCCCTAGTATTTTAAGAAAAATTTCTGAGAACACTTGGAATAAAGAGAATGATTGCCTTAGTGCTTAAAGGAAAATCTCTAATAAGACCCGAAATGAAGAGAACAGAGATCACAGAGGCAGAAGCAAGAAGACTCCCCTTAGAAACTAAGGATCCTATTTATAAGAGAAGGAGGCCATCATTGCCTCGAAGCTGAAGCGGCATGATCTGTTGCTGTGTCGATTCAATATCACGTCTCATTAAATGCGACGTTCCATCTTGGCAAATAATAGGGTGACACGTCTTTCTAGCGACGGTCCTTTGGAGTCATGTCAATTAAGTACATTAAATGCAATCTGATGCTTCTATTCGCCTTCTGCCAAGTATATGCTCTAACGTAATATGCATGTGCGTCTCACATGAGAGCATGGGGGCAAAATGTTTGTACCCCCGAATCTCCCCGCCACGTCAGACCAATCACGCCATGCCAAGTAGGATGTTGACCGATAAGATTTACCCATTTTCACCACTGTGGACGCCTAGCTAGCATCATCGGGTCGACCTCGCCCAAATAACCTCGTCACTCACATTCTCCATGTACCTTTGAGGGAAGCGTCCACTTCCTCAAGGATGCCCCTCTTCAGAGGGACACCCTTAATATCAAGGATGCCCGTACCATCTCGAGGTGGGTTGTCACAACTTCTTCGAGTCGGATGCCTGTCACATCGCGTAATGGGAGTCGGGGCTGGCGATCTACTTGATCCCCCTCAAAGTATCTCGGGGTACGGTCCTAGTTCAATAACTAACCTAGGTTAAGGCAGAGCCTGGGGGGCTCAATCGCGAGCTTGACCCTCAAGCAAGGTCGCTCGACCTTAGCTTCTCTCAAACACTTGGGACATTTGGAGGATCTTGGCTTAGTGGATGGAGAGAAGGCTCTATAAGGAGGTCGCACCCATGGCATTAGGAATTGCACCTCTATAGTCGATTTGGGGAACAGTTGAGAAGTGACGTGACATACCAACTACCTCAAAAGGCGATAAGACAGCTAACAGGTCAAACCCATACCTCGGACAGGTATAAAGCCTAACTGGTATGGGTGTCAGCGCCAAAACAAGGTAAGGTAGCCGACCTACTTAGAAGGGTGTAGGTCTGCTACCCCATCACCCTAGGTCTGACTGCCACCTGCAACTAACGGCTATCCCAAACCCCTTAGATCTCTATAAAAAAGTCTCCTTTGGCCTCATTAAAGGTCAATTCAATCCCCTCACCAACAACTCTAACAACCAAGGAATCTCTGCCTTCATTTGGGGATTCTCCGGAAAAGGCTTCATTTTGGACTGAAGTCTCTCCCGTACAGGTCACGCCTCACTAGGTCGACTCTCTCCCTGCCTATTTCCCACTCCCAAAGCTACCCCAGGTCGCTTTTCTCTCTCCTCCACCTAGATCTCTCCATCTGTCTCACCATCTTACGTGGCTAACCTCCTCGAATACGACCCACGTGGGCTCTGTTGACTCCACATCGATATCCCCCCACAAACAAATATATATGTATTGACATTCTAATTTTGCCCTCAAGTTGAAACATTGAACACTAGGAAAAGAGATAATACCTTTTTAAGGGTATTTTAAGAAATGAAATAAAAAGGTTCACTGACTTTTGGAATGTGACAATAATTTTAAAACATTCCCAAAAAAAAAAAAAAATGAAACCAATAATTTAGGAATGGAGGGAGTAATTCACACATATTGTAATGGAGGGAGTAGTTGACATAATGAAATTTGTGTAGATCAACTCACAGCATTCAGCGCATTCTTCACCAACTTCATATCATCCAAACTAACAGTCCGGTGAACAAATCGCCGAGGAGTGAATTCAACACCTGGCGGACCTTCAAGAGGCGTCTTTGTGTCCTTCAAGAACAATGCCGTCGCCATAAACATCAAAACATCAACGAGAGTATTCCAAAGCAGCCGAAAAACTGACCAAAAGGCAAGAAAGTAGTGCCAAAACCCGCTGGAATTGCACAACGCTGGTTTCTTCTTCACGGGAACCGTTGGTAAGGCCTCAGGATCAGACATTTTGCGAGTACAATCAAGTAGAAGGGACATGAGAGACGTGCCATCACCGAGGGAGTGGTGAATCCTAAAAATTCCAACTGCCTCGGCTTCGGAGGTTTTCACGTTGAGAAGATGGAGGTCCCAAAGAGGTTTCGACTTGTCAATGGTGGTTTTGCTGAGATTAGAGATGTAATCTTCGACAAACTTTTCGGGTGAATCCATGTTTGTGTCCACATTAGGGGACTATAATATGCTTGTCCAAATCAACTTTGGTTCGAACCCATTTCATTTCCCCTTCTTTTTTCTCATCCATGACCTATAAATCGTTTTCAAGTTAGTAATTCTAAAGAATAGAAGCATATTTGAAACATATAATATGAAAGTTCCAAGTAAAAAAGATGAATTGAAATTCTTACATGCATATCTAGCTCATATTAAATTTGAAGGGGAAATGAGATATGGATAGAGATCATTTCCAATAAAACACGGATAAATTTGTACTAATAAGACAGATTCAACATGATAAATTTGATAACATGATATGCATGTTAAGTCTTAAAGAAAATATCCAAACAAATGAGAGAAAGCACATACCTGGAGGGATTAGGACTCCCTCTTAAAAACCTGGTTCTATTTTTTGTAGTTCTAACTTTTAAGAAATTGCAAACTAATTGATCTAAAATAATCTAAAGAAAAACCACGTGAACATATTGATTTATTATTGTTTCTTGTAATAGCATAGAGCCCACTCACCGGATGTGGAAACAATAAACCACACTTGATCAGACATGTTTCAAATGCATGTCGAGGGGAAGAAAAACTTCCATGTAATTGTGATATGGTCAGGTAGTGTTACAAGCTAATAAGAGTCAAGAAAAATAGGATTGTCACTGTATCTTTTGGCCCCACAATCTCACTTTGCTTGTCCCCTATTAGCTTGCGATACCACTTGGCCGTATCACAGTAACATGGAAGACTCACTCAGTCTAGGAGAGTGGGTCCTTTATCATTTGCTTGCAGAGAGAAAAAAGTGAAATGCTAGTTAGTTCCACACATTGCTTTATATTTTGCGGTTTTGCCTTATTATAAGAGAATAAAGGGTAAAGTTGTGGGATCCACTGATATGGTTAAATTATAAAAATTGAAACAATCCTTATTTTGTCAGGACAAAGTGTAGGATAAAGTGTGGGATTAACTAGCATCTCCAGTGAAAAAATTCAAAATTTCTCTTACCGTTAGAATCTAATCAGTCAAATTTTCTGTATTTCAAAGAAAACATTTTGGGGGATTTAGGGATGCATCAACTTGCAAACTCGAGAAACGGGGGTGCTTGAGTAGAGTATGCATCAACTTGGCTCTAACAACATGAGGATCGATCCGGGTCTTACAACCCATAATGGCTACGATATGAACGTTGAAGCCGGGTTCATGAAACAAAAGAGACGCCGGACTTAACGGCTCTTCTTCTGCCTCTTCGTCATTGCCGGCCATCTCTGTTTCTCCATCTCCTTCTTCTCTCTTGGTCTGAAGAGGCTTAAGAGCTTGTTTTCTCCATCTCAAACCTTCCCCTGACTCCAATAGGCAACTGGGTAGCTTTCAGAGCCTAGCTATATGTGAGGCGATACAAGGGATAGAAACATAGGAAATATAAAGAGTTTGTGAGATTATATGAAAGAGGCCAGTTACTGTTAGAAGCAATAAATGGTAAGAGTTTCCCAACATTTTCTCGTGCCTATCCTTTGTCAAAGAAGGAAAAGAACAATTTCTTTAGCAATTAAATCATCCACTAGAGAACAACAACCGTGGGTGAGGTCTGCATGGTCATGGTACGTTTCCCAAGCCAGTATTTTTAGTAGGACAGGTGGGTCATTTTGGCAAATGGTAAACCAGCGTCATGATGTGCAACAGATACAAAACGGACAAAGGTCAAGTATGTGAACCTAGCTGGTGGTGGGTGACGGAGAGAGGCCATCAACTTTGCTAGGTGGCCAGTACCAGATTTTGGGTTACCTGTCTAAGTAAATTTATTTGTTATGTAAGCAGCAAGGGGGTGTAGCTCATATGGTAGAGCGCTCGCTTCGCATGCGAGAGGCACGGGGTTCGATTCCCCGCACCTCCACATTCTTTGCTTTTCTTTTTGTTGGGTCTCTAATAAATTTTTCAACACGCCCTTTTTTCTGAATCAATCCATTCTTTTGTTTTCGTTAGGATCACATTTAAATGCTATTTAATTTATTGCTTTTAAAAAAAAAAATACATATATATATATATATATAAAATATATTTTTAGCAAAAACAAAGATGAGATTTGCTTCCGAAGTACTAAGAAGTATTTTCAACCTTGTTTCCTCACCCTCAAGATTTAATGGTCTTTTGGTCACCCATTCATTCTACTGACATGTTTTTTTTTTACGCTACAAGGGTTGTCCGTACTTATCTTTAAATCAAATTCATTCAATCTTATGATGTTTTCACTTTAGTGTGTTTGAAAATGGAATGGAATGAAAGGATTTCGGGAGAATGGAAAGGAATCCATTTTTAATTCCCAATTCTAATTCTTTCAGAAGTTTCTAGCAGACACACTATGCTTATAATTCATAGCCTCTGTGTTGGGACATGAATATGTCTTTTTCGGTTACAATTGGAAGGGTTTGAATCTTAACCTATTCTATTCCTACTCTCCTTCAACCCAAGCCATGTTACCCAATCTTATTCCTACTCTTCCTCACCACTAGGCATGTTAGTCCCCAATCGTTTGGACATGGCTATGTTTAGTGCTAAAACTGTGTTGATTGTTGAACAAATAGAATTGCGATTCTCCTCTCTCTCTCATTCTCTCTCTCATAAATTCTAGTAGCATGCACTGTTGAAATTTTGTTGCCTAAAAAACGCAAAAACCAACACCAGAAGACTACACGAACAAGCAAACAGAGCCGCCAACAACCTTCCTAACAAACAAACCTAAAAAGCAACCTAACTAGGAACACACTAATGGCACGTTTGTTTGGTTGGCAATGAAATAAAATAAGATTTCAATGGTGAGCAATTGCAATTCCTCCTAATTCTAGCCAAATAAGCGTGCCATAAGACTATTCATAGGCACAATCTCACGGCTAAAACGACTAAACAAAAGAATTGCAATGATTAAAATGAAAATTCATTAATATATATGGATGATGATCACATAAGCACGTGCTGATATAACTTATATCAGCACCTGCATTGAGAGTTTTACCTTATGCATTAGTAGAATATGAGGTACATTGGACCAATGCAAATAATACAACCCCTAATGCATGATTCTGATGTAACTTATATTAACACGTGCTAATGGGAACAAAACCGTAATTGTGAGGATTTCCCGTCATAAAAAACGTGAGTATCAATGAGTTTATGGATCAGATGGCAATTGTTATCTGCTTAATTTGATATTTTGCATAACATGCACAAAGAGGGTACCTGATCCAACTATGCGCTCAACAAAATATAGATCACAAAAATTCATTGAGTTGTAAATTAGGTACCACCCTTGCAAGAAATTGAGAAAAGAAGAAAAAAGAGACATGGTAGCAGGGCCCTTTTTTCTCTCAATACCCAAAAACAATGCATATAGCAGGTCTAACCTAAAAAAAACGTACATATACAACATCAAAAAGAGAAAGCAATCAACATCACCCCTAACAACTGCCCTATACGAAGAGAGCTTAAAAAAAAATAATAATAAATTATAAACAAAACAAACACTAACCTTGGGGCACTTTATTTTGGATAAACAGAACACCGATCCAAATAAAAGGCACTAGAATCCAAAATTGCCCCTCATTCCATAGACCAACATAGTATTTTAACATGGATAGTGATGATTTTCTACTAAGGACGGGCAGTGGAAACAGGCAAACCTTATCACGTTACAATGTACCAGATGAGAAAGCCATGGCAAATAAGCTATTAGCCTTCCCTCACATCCATGTGTAAAGAATTCGTATTGGCGAATCAAATAATCAGTCCCACTTGTTACTAGCTCCACGTATGAAAAAAATAGATCTGACCCTTCTACTTAGACCACGCAACCGCATCAATCTCTGTCTGGGCGCTTCTGTACAACTCCAACCTCTTTGCAAGGGAGACACGGCGCTGCATGATTGCCGGATCCTCATCCAACAATGAACCTAACTCTTTTGACTGCAAAAACAATTTTGGAAAGATGAATATTCACAGTTCAGATACTTCTATTCCTTTTTCTCTTATATTTCTCATTCTCTTCTTTTTTTTTTCTTTTTTTTTTGTTTGGGGGGGGGGGGGTGTTCACAATTTAAAATCCTCACCTCCTTTTTACCCAACTCAGCAAAGAAATGGTCGAGTAAGCTCCGTTTGGCCTCACGCACTTGACAATAAACTAAGGACTTTGGAATGGAGTTCCTCAGACTTCCACAAACCATATTGACATATGACAGAACAGTCGTTCCTGTTCAATTTCAAGAGGAAAAAAACAGAAAGAATGAAATAATTTATTAACACTAGAGCAATTAGAAAGCACATAACCTGCCAGTTTTCCAACTAAAGGGACCCTGAGAGAAAGGTGACACATAAACGAGTCAAAGTAACTAATTATTTAAGTACTCCTTGCCACTTACCAATCCGCCGAAGATATGAATCATTATATCTATCAAAAATTGAATGCGTTGGATTTCCACCCTTCTCAATATCTTGAGGCAGCTTCCGGAAGAAATCAACTGTCAGGTAACTACACTCCATATCTACTAACTGTAGAGTCGCTTTCCTGCTTTCTTCCTTCATCCTGTCCAACGAGTCACATGCTGCATTCCCAACCTCCACTCTGAGAGTGGGATACTGCTTTAGCTCCTGTATGCAACAGAAAAAAGGCGTTCAGAAATTCAACAAAATTGGATGAGAAATGCCTCATTATGATGATAATTATGAGTTGTTAATACTAGTGGGGCAATGCATAGTTATGCATTTCAGCAAGTGATCTTTAAGCAATAGGCCCAACTAATCCCAAGTTAGTCGAAGGCCAAAAAATAGCCTTCAAATTCTCATGAGCGCCTTGCTTGAATCTGAGTCTAAGTTCCATTGTTGGAGATATGAGGAGCCTTTTGGATTGAGTATGCTAAATCTGTTTATGCCTCACATTCATCTCCGTCTATAGATTAAGAGGTGAGTAAGAGAGAAAAGAGAGGGGGGGGGGGGGGGGGGGGGGGGGTGTTATTTCGTCAGTCACAATCATGTTAGGTTTTTCTTCAGACAATAAAGCATAAAACCTTTCTTAAATGCCCAAGCTCTATTGTGCCCCTAATTAGCATATCATGTATATGACAAAATAAAATTCAGAAAACTAATGTAATTGAGATTGTAGAATTTCACATAGCCAGGGACTTGCCATGGTCTCACTGATAGACTTGTGAATCAGTTCCTTCAGTACAGAATGAACCTGGAAGCATGCAAAAAGATATCAAAAAGCATATCAACAGTTTTTTTTTTTTTTTTTTTTTTTTTGGGTGGGGTGTTGGGGGGGGGGGGGTGGCAGGAAATTAAAAAGGTGAAACAAAAAAGAACAAGTAATAACAATAGGGACAAAAGCTTCTAAAACAAAGTAAAGTGAACCTTGAAGAATTAACAAAAGCCTACATCCAGTACAATCCAAACAAAATTTAAAGAAAAATGTAACCAGCCAAAATCAACAATGCTTCAAGTATAATATTTCAAGTGTGTTTTTTTCCCTCAAGTTTTTATGCAAAGATACCATGATGGTCAAAACTACGTGACATTTGCAAAGAATTTATAAGGAAAGCATTCATCAACTTTTAGAATAAGAATGGAGAAAGAAATGAACTAATAAGACTCCCTCAACAGAAGCAACAATGACATGACTGCTCCCACTTGAAATTTCGAAAGGTCCAAAATAGAAGGACGGTTAGAAGGTTACACTTGAAAATATTTTAATATTTTGAGAGGTCCAAATTTTGAAAATTTGAAACTAGGTAACTTTTTAATACTTAAAATGTTCCAGTACTCAAAGATCAAAACCGTTTTGAGCATCAAACACACTGTCAACTAAAGGGGGACAAACCTTCAGTTGTGATCAGATAACTCTCAATGAAAGAAGTTGCACGAGATGTTGAAAGAAATTTCCATAGCTTTTTAGAAAGATCAACTCCAAGGTGTGCGCATGCATGCATGCACACACCCATAGATATGCTCGGGGAAATCCCCATTATAACTTGAGTAAGATTTTGAAAGAAATCCCCACTAGAACCTTTTAAGTATTAACCTATGGCTAGAAGGAGCAACTCCCAGTCAACCATTTAATAAGAAGTCAATCATGCCTTTATTCTCAATGAGAATATTCTTCAGAACTGCTATAAAACTACTACATATGTTATAAAACATTAGTACAGTGCAATCAGCATACCACATAAACTGTTGATTAAATTAATTGCTGTAGATTCCAGTGCATACCGCATCCACAGCTGCCTCAGCTGGGCCTCTAATAGTAACCAAGGAAGATTCAATAAGACGGCGATATCCTTGTTCAGGAGCAATTAGATGAGGCTGATATCCATCAGCTTCAGTAATTAGTTTTCGTACATTCTCCATTGAAAGTTGTTTGTCAAATTGCAACCTTTTCAAAGCAGCGGGAAGTTGATTATCAAATATGTTGTAGATTTTATCACCACCAGGGCGTCTGCATACATTAATGATAGTCAAAAGCTAGGTTAAATTGGGAATCAGCATAAATAAACAAACAATAATAAAGTGTAATAGTGAATAACACTAGATTCCAGTGAATTTATAAGACAAGATCACAGTGACACAACACTTACATGCCATCAAGATGTTCTTTGAATATTCCATCGAAAAGACGACAAATTTCCATTATCATGTATAACTTTCCCTGCATTAGTTTGAAATTAAAAATATTAAATAAACGAAAACAAAAAACAAAAACAAAAGGAGAGTAATAATGCTTCAAACTAGAAGCAATATCTATGAAGAACAAGCATTATGCATTCTGAAACTGTGGATAAACACCACTCAAGGAACGAAAAGACCCAAACTTTTGTAGCCTGATAACTGGACCACCTAAATTTCGTAAAAGAGTTGATAGAACTCACAAAAATATTAAGATAAAGAAAGATAAATTAAAAGGAAAACAAATAATACATAAGAAGCAATGCTTACCCCTGCATCAGTAGCAATAGGCTTCCCAAGACGGCTCAATTCTGATTCTAATTCAACAATTGTCTTGTTAATGAGAGACTGAAGGCCGGGGATTCGAGACTTGATGACAGTTTCCAAATGCTGAGAATTTTACCATATAGCCCAAGTATGAAATTAATCACCAAGAATACTTAGCTTTGAATAAGTTGACAGCAGAAAAATTGAAACAATCTACAATTACACAAACTCTCAGACCTCTCGTTTAAAAACAAGTAACAGCAACACATTTGTGTACAAAATTTTCAAAAAAAAAAAAAAAACATATAAAAATATATCATCAGGAAAAAAATTTGGTGTTCAGTGTACCTTAGAAAGCATCTTTCCTAAGTGCTCTGAACCCATCCTGTGAGCAAGATGCTTGTACTCTGGGCTATTAGCGAAATACTCCCGCTCTCTACGCCGAGCAGCAATCATATCAACACTTTTATTAATATCAGCTTGAGAGCGATTAACAACGCCAATCCAAGGAAACTGGAGTCGATATGCTTTTCCTTCCAAGATCTAAAAAACACAGAGAATGAATAGGGTGAAATCCTCATAGCAGACTCAGGATACTTTTATTTTTATCTTTTATTTTTTATTATTTTTGATGAAGCAGATACTTTTAATGCAACTAACTCTTCAATTATTCTTTGAACGGGTTGACAACATATAATGATAGATAAGTAGCATGAGAACTTTCTTCAGCTTATGGTATGGTCTAATACAAACATTTGGAAGGTTTTAAAATCAGTGGGACCAGGTCATAAATGAACAGGAACAAAGAGATCAGTTTTTCTACATTACCAAAACACCAAAAAATCCATTCTATTCCTTAATGCATATCTTGCATAAGACAAGAAGAAAATTAAAGCATGTGACTGTGATGGAGAGAAAGGGCATATCTATAAGGATTAATCCCCAGAACATACATCTACATAATTAAAGAGGGAAAGGGCATATCACTGGCAAGTTTTCAGACCCTATATAACTACAACACCGACAAAAGTACCTATGATGGAGACAAAAATAAGGTGCCTTTCTTGCAAATTCCAAAGAAATTAATTTACAATATGAGTATTATGACTGATGCAGTGTCCCGAGAGGTTGAAACTTGAAATAGGATTGATGGGATTCACCAATTAAAATTTTGTGAAGAGATGTGGATCCCAAAAATGACAGTTTAGTTCATTCTTCGTCCTCAAGTCTTCATTGGTTGGAAGGCGCCACCATTTGGTTGGATGAAAATCAATACTGATAGCTGCTCAAAGTGTACCCAGAGGGGGGAGGTGCGGGAGGTTTGATTCAAGATTCAGATGGACAGTGTCTAGCTGGGTTATCTGTGAATCTGGGTGTTTTCCATAATGGGCAGGCAGAATTATGGGCTTCGTATTATGGTTTAAAAATGGCTTAGAATAAAGGATTCATTGGGTGCTGCTGGAATCTGATTCTGAAAATTCTGTGAAAATGGTGAGGGAAGGAGTTTCAGAAATCAATCCTAGTCTCGGTTTCGTTGCTGCTTGCCAGAAGTTGCTTGCTCAGAATTGGAACTATACCCCTCCAAGCATCCTCCCAAAAACGTATCTTATACCCATTACCAAAAATCAAAGAAGTAGAACTCAAAAAACAAGAAAAGCATTGAGAAATGAACTTCCAGAAACTCTGGACTAAAACTGTAATACAACAATGAGAGTCTAAACCATTATCCTGCAATCCATACTTCTATTTAAAACATGCCATAAAGAATCACTCTCAGTGAGAAATCTCCATAACCATTTAGCAGTAAGGCAAACAATATTCCCCAAGGCAAGCCCCCCTTTGGACTTATGACATACAACATTCCAATTAACTAAATGATCCCTCTTTCCTTCACCACTCCCTTCCCACAAGAAATCTACGATCATTTTTTTTTTTTTCAATGTTATGTGCCACACCGGTAGGAATTTTGAAAAGGGACACAAAGTAAATATGGACACTAGACAAAACAAACTGAATCAAAGTAAGCCTACCCCTTTAGAAATCAAACCCTTTTTACACCCATCACCTCTTCCTAATCTTCTCAACAACTAGTTCCAAAAGGATTCAGATTTCGGGTCACCCTAAAGGATGACCCAAATACTTCAAAGATCAACTCTCTTAAGATAATTTTCTCTCCTATTGTCTTCAATGGGTGCTATCTCCAGCTCCTCACAAATACATTCAACTTTTACTTAGCCTCTTCTTGCATTCATTATCCTTTTGTATAGCCACTCATCCATCTAAATAATCCTTTTTAAGGCCTCATTCATCTCAACAATCTTCTTTTTAGCTACACTTTAAGATTTTCTATACTGTAAACATAAATACAATAAATAACTAAATTCTAACAACTATGAGACTCAAAATAAGACAATTAAAGGACCCAAACTATGACCACAGAAACATTTTCTGAACCAAAAGGATTTATTGATAGTCATTATGCCCACAATACTAGATTTAGGCTTCCAAGTGGATTATGTCCTCCTAACCAAGTTATGGCCTAACAAGAGCAAATTCTAACAGAAAATTAAAAAGATTCCTTACACTCTAAGAGACCTAGCACACCTTATTTAGTTAGACTCTTGTAAGCAGAGGATCCTTTCAATGAAACTATATGTGTGTGCCCACAACACTAGACCTAGCACACCTTATGTGTGTGTGTGTGTGTATTTTATATATGGGATCTAGATCAGGGGAATCAACTTCTAGATCAGGGGAATCAACTTTTGCACACAATTTGTCACACTTTGATTTGTCACATAGTGAATAGAGCTCAGCCACATAAGTTCATGAATACCGTTGGATCTTGTGAATCCAATGGCCTAAGAACTATGTCCAAAATTGTGTCCCCTAATCATGACCCATATAAATATATAAAACATATATATAAATATCTCTAATTATGCTTATAACCCACTTCAAATTACAAGCAAAAACCATTAAATTGTTACCATATCACAACATTTGATCTAGATGCAACATTACTCAATATCTAAACAACTCTAAAAATTATGACAAGTTGTCAGCTTCAAAATGACAAAATAAAACTAACAAGTCACGCTAGCTAGTCCAACAAATAATAAACAATACACCCAAAATATTGAAAACACCTTTCCATAGTTAGGAAAATCAATCATTAGGTGTCTCTTGAACATTAATGCATGTATTTTTAAAAACAAAACAAAACAACATATCCATCTCAAACAAGCACACATTATTATAACAGATCAATCCAAAATGGAACAACAGATTTCGAAATGTAGAATTAAAGGCCCTCAATCATTATTTTTTCTATATGCAAACTTACATCAACTGCATCAGTACCCTTGTCCATAAGATCAATCTTCGTCAAAACTCCAAATGTCCTTTCCCCTGATGAGTTAATAATAACACAAATTGATAATGAGAATGTATAAAGAGACCAGGAACATATGATATAGATTACGAATATTTTCTTCCTCAAAATAGTTTGCCTTCTAAAAATTAGTTTTAATGCACATGATTATTAAGGTATGTCTTTGACTTAGAAGCATTAAATATACATATATATATATAGATAGATAGATATTCCCCTTCTTATGAGGTTAACCTAACCTAACCTAACGTTAGGTCACCTTTCAAAACTCTATCTCTAATTTTTATTTTTCAAAACCAACCGTTGGATTAGATCTACTTCATGTGAGGGTCATGCATACCAAAAATCAAGTTGATCCGAGATTAAGAACTACTTCATTCATAAATGTCCAAAATGAGTGATTGTCATTGATTAAAAAATGTAATTTTTGGATCAAATAGCAATCAATTTTAGATCAACTTGATTTTTGGTATGCATCACCTACATGATAAGGTTATCTAATCCAACAGTTGGTTTTGTAAAATATGAATCACATGTATAGTTTTAGAGGGTGACCTAACACAAAGTTAGGTTAGGTTAACCTCATAAAAAAGGAACTGTATATATATATAAATCCTACATAATTTTCTCAAATTTTTAAAACCTCAGATTTAGGGCTTAGTTGAGTTATTTATATTTCCAAATTTAACAAATTATTTGCACTTAAACTTTCTCACGAAGTAAAATTTCTATTGCACATTCACATTCTAAAGAAAAGCCAAACATAACAAGCCCCACCCAAGTAAAGATAGGATCTGTCTATCTCACATTATAGCCTCACCTATAGAAATGGAAACTTCATTTTTCTCTCTTAAATTTAATTCTTTCCTCATCTTTTCCTTTTTTATGCTTTAACTGAATTATCATATTCTTTTAGCAGTTTACCTTTGAAACCCCCCCCCCCAATCCAATAATCTCATACCAAATTGAGCCACCCCAAATTTTATCCATGCAACCCAAGTGGCATGAATGAATTCATTGAGTTTTTAAGTACAGGGTAGAATAACTAACAGTGACCATGAAAGAAAGAAATGGTAAAATCTTACCTTTGGGATCTACTTCGCGAGAGATCTTAATAGCATCAGATGTAGCAAGATCTTGATTTGCCGGAGAAATTGCCAGAATTATACAATTGGGCTGCAAGATAAAGAACAGAGATAGGCCAATAAAATTACGCTTGGAAGAATTTTATTCCATGCAAAGCAATAGAAAAGTAACAAGTAAAAACACATCTAAGCATGCAGAAGAACCTGAAAATAATAACTACTCCCTACGTTTCAAATTGACCGTCCCCTTTGAAAAAACACGCTTTTTAAGGAAACCCTATTAAATGCTTTCACATCAATGCATATGTTTTGAGATTCGAATTTTACCCTCAAGTGTGCAAAACATTAGAAAAAGAGAGAATACCTTTTTAAGGGTATTTTAGGAAATGAATCAAAAAGAACCGATGACTTTTGAAATGTGACAATAATTTTGAAACATCCCAAAAAGGAAAGTAGGCCACTTAGTTAGGAACGGAGGGAGTATATTACAACATGAAAACTATCAAGTAAAAAGCATTTCTGCTTATTCATAAAAGTTATATCCTTTAAGATTCGCATGACATCACCAAGATTTCATTAATCTTCAGTAGCGTTCCAAATTTATGAAATACCAAACTTGCCCAGAAAGTTCTGAGGAAGTTCGACGGACACCAAAATCATTTTCTTCATTGATAGAGTAAATATCCAAATAAAAAGGAAATTTCAGAAATTCTAATGGCAATTACCTTCTCAATAAAGGCCCGGACCATATTCTCAATCTCTTGCACAATGCTGTCAGGTTGACCCTCTACAATGCCCCAGTTAATAAAATGTCAATTTATCAGTGTCACATTGAGAAAGAAAAATGGAAGTGACAAGAAATAGATGTGACGTCTAGCAAACACGCAAAAATTAAGAGATGTGTGACTCACCTACAGCTACTTTTGTAAGTCCAGGAAGATCAACCAGGGTCAAGTTCACAACTGTCAAGGTCAAAGAATCATAAGAAATATATGATAAAATGAAATAAAAGAAATTTATACATTTAGCATTTTAGCAATAAGCAACAATTCGTGATTGTGGTAAATAGCATATTGCTTTCTGCAGTAAAAAAAAAAAAAATATATATATATATATATATATATATAAAATAAAATAAAAAAAATCATCTCAGGAATATTTATTTATTTTTTTGGAGAGAGAGAAAGAGAGAGAGAGCCAAATACGACTAAACAAACAATCAGAAAATTGAATCTGAAATAGTCCACATAAGGAGGACTGGCCACCCAATTAACAGGCAGAGACACTAAAGCAAGAGATATAAAACAAAACAACCAACTCTTCCCTTTTAATCACCACCCTTGCACCCACCATAATTAAAATACCACCTGATGTTTTTCTAGCCCCAAAAGACATCATCTCCTTGGTTCTCGACGGTTAATAATACTCACTACTTTATCACAAATAAATAATAATAATGACATCTACTTTCTAATCTTCTACACCCTGCCTACACCGCCTTCCTTCTATGCATAGCAGTTGTTTGGGGACGTAATTACTCATATATCAAGTCAAACACGTATCAAGGCAAAAGATAGTTTAAATCCCACCAAACCATATATCGAAAAAAATGTCATAGTTTAAGGTCCTATCAAACCACATGCCAAGGTAACATGGCTGTACAAGGTCCTACCAAACCCCATATCAAGGAACCAAGGCGATCCTTGTTTTTTCATTGATAGCTCCCAATGTCATTCACAGAGATAACAATTTAGCATGCATGAATATTAAATTTATGTAGAACTTCAAACAAAAATGAATGAAGAAAGCAACAAAATCTGACCCACATCCCTATCTCACCATTAGGAGAATAGATACTAAGATGAATTGGAACGCTGGAGATTTGTTTGGAGCGGCCAGTCTCTCGATCAGTCTCATCAGCAATTTCCTTCCTCACAGCAGCTACACAAAAGACAACTAATATTAACATCTAGGATAGAACAAGAACAAGAAAAAAATATGGTAACATAACCATGTCTACCATGATAGCTGAATGCATAGCATTATACTGAGAAGAAAAACATACGTTATAAATTGTGATAAGTAAATTGAAAAAATAAGATCTTTCCCAAGAAACAGATATAACTAGGATAGAATGGCAAGTGATAAATTGACAGAAAATTTCAGTTCCAGCAAAAAATAACTTCTTTAATGAGAAATATACCAAAATCGGTGAACCGCTTTCTTGGGAGGTGAAGGAATTCTGCATATTCTCTTCCTTCATCAATCTTATGAAGCTGTAAAACAAGAGGACGCCGGGTAACAATCCCTGCATACAATTGTGTTCGCATTATTTCAGGCGTTCAAGAGAATTCATATATCACGTAAAATTAAAAATGTAGAGTGAAAATGTATTTAAAGCATTAAATACCTGATCCACGAGGCAAGAAATCCTTTCCGACAATGCTTTCCAGCACTGACGACTTCCCAGAGCTCTACAAACCATTAAAATATGAAATGAATTGGGCAATCAAGAAATGAAAATCCAAAATCAACAGGGAAAACAAAAGGCAAAAACACACAAAACTGAAACAAAAACAGAGAATTTAAACAGGATCTGTCACAAATTACAGAACCTCAAGCACAATACAAACCAAAACTACAGTTTATTATCTATTCCCAATTCAAAATCGCAGTTTCTGTTAACGGAAACAATAAATAAAACTGAATCCACCGTCTGGCAGCTGGGAAAACTTGAGAGAAACTAAAACAAAATCAAGTTTCAAATTCTCTGACTGAATTAGTTTTGATTTTCTAGAAATGAAGGAGTCAACCTCAACTCAGCCAAACAACAAAAGAAATAATAATTCCGTCTTTTTCTTTTCTTTCTCTATCCTTTCTCGGCAACCAAACAGAAACAAGAATGAAAACCAGCCATTCAAGATCCAAAGAAAATGTATAGATCGAGATCTGACCTGGCCACCGACGACGGCGATAGACGGCAACGAGTCCCAGAGAGTTGGCAACGCGCTTCCTTCGCCGTGATCGCCTAGGGCAGTACAAGCTCTTTGTATCTTGTTAACCAGAGATATCAGGTTCTCCATCTGAGAGAGCCGAGTCGGGTCGCTGAGTTGGATCGATGTGGTGTTTGTACGGCGGTGATGGCGCCGGATGCTGAAATCGGCGCGTTGACGCGGGATGGAGACCGGAGGAGGCTCAAGAAATGATTGAACGGTGTCGTTCTGCGATCTGGTTTTTCGAATGAAGAAATTATGTGAGAGAGAAAGAGAGGAGAGAGAACGAGACTGAAAAGATAGGAAATGGGCGTTGAAATGGGTGAAGCCGTGAAACTTTCCAACGTTAGTATTTACATTTGAATGGACCGATTTACCCTTTCTTAAAATATGCGGCCGACTTTTAAGTCTTTCAAATCTATTTCTTGCCGAAGTTTTCAATCCAGTAAGACGGAGATGAGATGCTTGGTTGTTTTTTTCCTTCTTCTTCTTCTGAGGGGCACAAAGGGCTACAGAGGGAGGCACACACTTGCCAAAGGCATAAGAGAGTGGGGTTCTAATCCAGTCCTAGTGGAAGGGTGTTACGTTTTCAACTAAAATCTTATGTTGAAAAAGTAAGTCAGTCACATAGACGAGAAAGACAGATTCATATACAGAAATAGGAACATTATACAAGGTTAAATTTCAAATCAATGGGTGGACTGGGTCTCCTACTTATAGGATTCGGGCGGGCTTGGGTCAGGATCTCTACCCGACCTCAATTCGATTTGGGCTCTAGCAGATTTTCTGGTCAAGCAACTCGGCCCAAAACGAACCTTTCCCACCAACCCACCTCCACACGCACATATTACTTACTTCCATTCATTTTCTGCAACATGTCATAAATATTTTAGAAAAATATGAATTTAAAAACACAAACAAATAAATAAGCGAATATGAATAGGTGAATACATATTCATGTTGACATAAACATGTAATACGCAAATATGGATTGAAGAAAATGTGTTCACAATTATGTAAAAAATTAAAATGCATATAAACAATCAATTCTTCTTATTTATTTGGATAAGTAGCAAAATATGAGTTTGAGGAGGGAAGTAGTTCCTCTACATAAGGGTGGAGACAGGTATTTTCCCTTACCTACTTTGGAATACATTATATACTATATTTTAATATTCAATAGATATATAAATAAATAAAAAAATTTGATTGGTGTGTGCATCTTTAAGATATGGGAGAAATGCCACAAAAAAAAAAAAAAAAAAAAAAAAAAAAAAAAAAAAGGGATATGGGAGAGAGATGCACACAATCCTAAACCCAAAAATTTGGCACAAGGTTTAGATTGTTTCGTTTATTTATTTAATTGGAGCCTCTATTGGCACACTAAGACTTGCTTTTTACTCCCACTTATTTTACATTTTAAGGTTTTATGAAAAAATTTAAAAGGTTTTCAAAAAAACTAATTGTGTATTCTATTAGAAAATATTATTTTGAACAACTTTTTCCAAGATCTATCTTTTAAGTAAACTTTTTTGCCATTTATAATTTTAGTTGATTTTGAAAAAACTTTCTTCTAGAAAGTTGTTCAAAATTATGTTTTCTAATAGACACCACAATCAATTTTTATGAAAATCTTATATATTTTTCATAAAATCTTAAAGTGTAAAATAAGTGGGGGATAAAAAACAAGCCTTTGGGTGCCAATAGAGGCCTCTTAATTTAATCTTTTTTTTTTTTTTTTTTTTTTTTTTTGTGGAAATCAGCCTAACCCGAACTCAACCCAAACTAGAAACTTGGGCTGCATGTGGGTTGGGCTCCTAACAAAGGGTTCTACCTTTCAAGTTGAGCTTGGGTTTGCTTCGGCCCAACCTGCTCGTGGTTCAGCCCTTAGTAGTAGTAGGGTTTTTTTAACGTACACCCCAAGGGCATATATTAAACTGCAATTAATAATCCAATCATTGCATAGAAAAATGTGTTTTTACAGTTTTTCCAACCAACTTTCACCATTTCCAATACATCTTCATCATTTCCAATGCAATACAATGATTAGGTTATTAATAGTAACTTAACATGTGCCCTTAAGGCACACGTTAAGAAAACCCAATAGAAAATACCTGATGTAAGGAAACGGTTGTTCCCCCCACCCCACCCCACATTTTTATCAACCCCAATGCTTTTGGCTTTTAAGGTGTTCATCATTTCCAATGCAATGCAATGATTAGGTTATTAATAGTAGCTTAACATGTGCCCCTAGGGCACACATTAAGAAAACCCAATAGAAAATACCTAATGTAAGGAAACGGCTGTTCCCCCCCGCCCCACCCCACCCCGCCCCACATTTTTATCACCCCCCAATGCTTTTGGTTTTTAAGGTTTTTTGCAAAATAGAAAAGGTTTTTATAAAAACTAGCTGCGATGTTTACTATAAAACATCATTTTGAACAACTTTACAGAAGAAAGTTTTTTTTCCCAAATAGTTTACTTAAATGATAGATTTTGAAAAAATAAATTTCTTCAAAATTGTTCAAAATGATGTTTTCTAATGAATATCGTGGTCGATTTTTGTAAAAACTTTTTATATTTTGTATAAAATCTTAAAAACCTAAACTAAAAGGGGGTTTGATAAGGCCACCCCAGGCGCGGAGGGTTGGGGTGTAATAGACGTCCCCCTGATATAAGTAACCAGATGTACGTAACCACAGCTATGGGCCACCAAGATACCATGATCTGGCTGGGTTAGAGTAGGCCATTTCGCAACATAAACTCGACCACAAACTCATTTTGTAGATGAGGTGCACTCAAAGCACATGTCAAGATGGCCCCATGTACCCAAAACCCAACCCATACAGGCCAACACTCCATCTCAAGCTCTCCAGATGAAGAATTGAGAACCTCAGCCAACCAGGCTGAGTGATCAGTAGCAGCCTTTGTATTATATTTCTTTTATATTGAGTAATTGAATTGAATTGAATTATTGATTTAACTCCATACATGGACCACCACCTGTCCACCTCATTCTCGAAGCTACGTACAAAGAAAGGGAGGCGACCCCCAAGGGTCGTAGTCTGATGGTCGGAAGGATAAGCCTCGAGGCTTTGGCGTACCAACTCCAAAGTTTTAGTGTGGATTCGGATTCCTCCTGTCACGTCTCCTTATTTAATAATGTGTGAGCTATAGGGTTGGTTTACGCATCCAAGATTTATTTCTCTATCCTATTTTAACTAACGGTATTAGGTATCAATTCTGAAATAATGAAGAACAAATTAAGAGAATTAATTTTCATATCCCAAAAAAATGGAAGGGTGCATAATCAATTATGTTAAAGTGTTTTGGACCAATGGATAGAGTTTTGGATGATCAATATTAAAATATAACTTTTTTAACTTTGAAATAGTTTTGATTATTTCAATAGCAACTTTTGATATTTCAATTTTGACCATTCGAAATCCATCCAACGATCCTAAATACCTCAGCACGGTGCTGAGTTTTCACCGAATCGGTTCGCAGGGAGGGAGGACTTACCGCGTTCGGATTCAGTGCTGAGGTCTTGTTTTCTCGGCACCGTGCTGAGGGATTTCAGATCGCGCCACATGGCATAACACTTCATCCGACGGCTTAAGCAACTCCATTTGATAAAACGACCCAGGCATGTGCGTTTTAACTCTCAAACGCAACCTTAACGGCCGTTAGTACTCGTTACCCCTAAAAACAGCCATGGCAAAAGAAGAAGAAGAAGAAGAAGAAGAAGAAGTAAGAATGGCAGTTATGGACCAACGAAGGTTGGCCTGAGTGGAAGGGGCTCTGGTCGCTTAAGTAAAAGGTCTCGGATTCGAGCACTTGTGAATGCAGAAAACTTTCTTGGGAGAGGTCCCCGCTTCGGCACCCGATTGTACCTCGGAGGATTAGTCTTGGGCGCAGCCTAGGGACACCTTGGGAAACCAAAAAAAGAGAATGGCAGCTATGGCAGCAGGCGATGGCTCCCAAGATTGACTCCCCATCGATGAGTTTTTAAAGAGAGAAGGAGATGAGAGGAAACGGGGTTGGATGAAACCCTTTCCTAAAATATTTTTTTAAAAAAAAAATCTTAGAGCAGTGGATGTTCTTCTCTAACCTCTACTTCCACCAGCGACCATGGCCGGCTCTCATCTCTTGCTTCTTCCCCATTTTTTTTTAAAAAATTTATTTTTATTTTCCTATGCTTGAAATCCGTAACTTGATCTCTTCCCAACTTTTTTCAGCTCAAAGAAGAACATGATCTGAGGAACCCATTGAAAAAAAAAAAAATCGTTTTCTGTAGATAGATTAAAAACTCCATACCCGGCGAGATCTGGCTCTCATTAACATGATCTAAGCAACCCAAAGAAGAACACGACCATAGCCGGCTCTCATCAAAATCGTTGACGCCCGGCGAGATTTGACAGCAGCTTGACGGTAGAGGATTTGACGACAAGGGTTGCAACTAGAGAGTCACCGGCAACAAAGGGAGGCGACGATAGTGAACCGATGGCTCATGGAAACCGATGATGGCAGGTGGAACTGGGTTCGACGGTGAGGGTTCAATTTGCGAACCTAGATCTGGCTTGATCGTTGACAGTGAGGGTTCAATTTGCGCTTCACGGTGAGGGTTCAATTTGCAAGGGTTTGTTCTTCTATGGGTGAACAAGATAGGGAAAAAAATTGCACATATCCAACAGATTTGGGAAAAAATAGCACTTCGATGGTCATGGCAGCAGTCATGAGTTCTCTTATTCCTCTTTTTTTTTTTTTTATTTCTTTTTTTTTTATTTTTTTTATATACAATTTAGGGGTCTTGATCTTAAAGGAGGTAGCGTCGGGGAGGAGTGTTGGTGGGGGAGGTGGTGGGTCAATGCCTCGCCGACGGTAGGTGCTAGCCCGTCGCTGCTGCTCCTTCTTTTCTCCTTCTTCAATCTTGGGAGCCATGGCCTACTACCATAGCTGTCATTCTCACTACTTCTTCTTCTTCTTTTTCCATCGCCCTTTTTAGGGGTAACGGGCTAACGGGCGTTAAGGTTGCGTTTGAGAGTTAAAACGCACATGCCTGGGTCATTTTATCAAATGGAGTTGCTTCAGCCGTCGGATGAGGTGTTGTGTCACGTGCCGTGGCGTGATCTGAATCCCCTCAGCACGGTGCTGAGAAAACAAGGCCTCAGCACCGAATCCGAACGTGGACTTACCCAGAATAGCAGAGCATATTCCATACTTGAACGTGTGCAAAAATGGCATGTTCGATATAATCGGATAAACCAAGGGTTCTTCCTGGACCACACATCACCATCCCATATACAAAGATTCGTCGTCAACACCGTGCTCCACTCTCTCGCTCTCTCTCAGCCTTTCTCCCTGAAATGCGGACTGCAGCTCAGAAGCAAAGCAGCTGCCATGGACTCTGTTGTAATAAAACCCAGTTTTAGGGCCTCTTTTTATCCCATAAACCCTAAAACCAAATACTTAAACACTAAAACCCTCTCAATATTCAAATCCAGTCACTTCAAGAAACAGAGTAGCTCTACAGCTTCTCTCTCACACAAAACCCTTTCAAATCCAAAAACCCTCAAATTCCAATGTAATTACAGTTTCCGCCATAACCCCTTCTGGGTTTCAATCCCAATTTTACAGAAATGGGTTTCGTGTTGGAAATCCTTTACCGATTCAGAGAAGGCAATAGACGAGTACAATGGTAATTATTTGCAGAATGGAGGGTTTGGAATGGCGCTGATAAGCGTGACCACGACGGCAAAGGTTAGAATCAGTCCGTTCGTGGCGACGTTGGCCACTAACCCGACGTTTGTGTCGGGTTTTTTCGCGTGGCTGATGGCACAGTCGATCAAAGTGTTTTTGAACTTTTTCGTGGAGAGGAAATGGGACTTTAGGATTTTGTTCGCGTCCGGAGGGATGCCATCGTCGCACTCGGCCCTTTGCACGGCGCTGACGACTTCGGTGGCGCTCTGTCACGGCGTCGCGGATTCGCTCTTTCCGGTTTGTTTGGGGTTTAGTCTCATTGTTATGTACGATGCGATAGGTGTGCGGCGGCACGCTGGAATGCAAGCGGAGGTGAGAGGGGTATTTCTTTTCTGTATTGCTCCTGCTTCTTTCCTTGAATTAATGCTATTGGTTTGCATGAAATTGGGAATACATATACATTAATGCAATTAATGCACATACATATAAGTGACTGTTTTTTCTTTTTGTTTTTTTTTTTTAGAGTACACATAAGTGACAGTGTTACACCTCTAAAAATCTTGGTGTTTTTTTTTTTTTACATCAACTTAACACTACTGAGAATCAAACCTACAACTCCCTCCTCCCAAGAGAAGTGCCACTAGGCCACAAGGGCAGTGGCTAAAATTATACTATTAGATATAGGAAAATTTAACTTGTTGACTGAGTTTTACTGCTGCTTTAACTTGTTGACTGAGTTTTACTGCTGCTGGAATATTTTACATATGTGTCTATGAGAAAATTTAACTTGTCGACTGAGTACTACTGCTGCTGGAATATTTTACATATGTGTCTATGAACAATTGTGGTCTTATCAAGGATGTCTAATATTAGATACATGTGTATTTTTAATCTCCACCATTTATTTTTTATCTAACAGCCCAAATTCTAGACAACAACCTGGCTTTTAAGTCTCCTACATTTTGACAGGTGGATAAAAAAATGGAAAAGAAATGAGATTAAAAGTCGGTATGTATCTTTTATCAAGGATCCCTCATAGGATTGGGACAATATAATATAACTATTGTTATTGTAATAGTGTTGATCATAGAGCTTATCTTCCTTGAATTTATCAGTGGTGAAGTTGTTGATATTAGCAGCTTTGGTTAATAGATTGTGCATTTAGTTTGAACCTGAAGGTTGCAAGTTCAAATATCTATTTCACGTAGCCTCTTTTTGTGCATCTGGTGCAACTTAAAATGGTGTGTAAAATTTAGTGGTTAATGGGTGCCACTTTAGATAGTTGTTTCAGGAAGTTATGGATTGTAGATGTGTGCGTACTCCAATCACATGTTTGGGGAACAAACTTTAATGACCTGAAGGAGATCTATGACCTTGAAAAGGCTCCCTTAGGAGATGGTGTTTCTGCATTTAAATGGATTTTGGGATATGTGGAAGCCTATTTTGGCACTGAATTGGTCAAATAATTCTATGCTAGTTCTACATTCTACTGTTCTGGATGGTGGGATTGGGGTTTGGAGGGAGGTCTATGACTTTCTGTGATGGAAATTGAACTTACAGTGGGATGACTTCAATACTTCATGCCATGATGTTTGATAAGCAATCATATTTTCTCAGCAGAACCAAAGCATAAATTTTAAGCCAGTTGCTATTCTTGGTAGGGTCAGTACTTGAGTTTCCTTGTGTTAGGAGGTTTTTTAAGAGACTTTTGGTTCTTCATTAGATGCTCTCAATCTCTTGCAACTTGTAGGAGAGTGGGGCAAGTGTTTTTCAGTTTAGGTTTCCCTGAGGTGCATTCAATATTTTCTAGGTTTTGCTTGTGTTCTTTAGGAAAATAGCAATCCTAAATATGAGGATAAGATAGATGTGAAGTGGAGGGGTTGTGGAATTGATGAAAATAAAGTTTGACATAAGAGTTTAATTCATCCAAAGCTAATGTGGGTAGTAGTATGAAAAGGTTTAAAGTTTAAACTTATAATCAACCCAAAGCAAGTTGGTCAATTGCTACTAACTAGGTCCCAAAATGGTCATTAGTTGGATGGTTCCAGGACCTTTTCCCCTTTTTTTTTTTTTTTTTTTTTTTTTTTTTTTTCAGTTTTAGGGTGTGTGTGTGTAGCCGCCCGCCAGGGGGGGGGGGGTTAAAATCCCAACAAATACAATCGGATAAAGCTCTGTGTTGTAAAAACCTAACAAGATGAAGAGAAAAATTCTCCACAAGTAGTTATTCGAAACTAGCTCAGGTAGTATTATGAGATCAAACCTTTTAGAACCACCTCAAGAGAACTGTAGCATGGCTCAATAGGGAAACTGATTGAGAAAACAAGCAAAATTGTCCTCCATATGTGCTGTTCTAGGAGCTTTATTGTATCTCTAAGAAATCATCTGACGTTCTGGGGTTGTGTTAAGATACTCTTACTTCTGTGGCATGCATTGTTTTGAGATGATTTAAAGACGAGCTACCATGAGACATTTAAGTTTCCACATTTGCTAACGAAGTAAGGATTAAAAGTTGTTGCTTGTAGTATCTTTGAACTTTTTAAATTGTGAGGTCTGAATGCTAACTTTGATAACAGATATGATCATGAATTCATGATACTCCTAAGATTGTTTCATTAATTAGTTTTCTCCCACTAGAAGAGCTTTGAAATGAATGGCCCAATAGTTAATAACTTGATATGAAAAATTAAATTTGAGTAAACATGCCTTGTATAGCTCACATCATGCTGAAATTTGCGTCAATTTAAGTGACAGTGTGACACTATACATCTTTGTTTATGTTTATTCAAGGATTTCTTATTTTACAGTATCTCTTTTAATTTGACTGAAGGATGGGTGAATGTTTCTACCCCTTGTTTATCTCTTGAATCTATAGTGAGTGTCACCCACACAACATACTGGCTTGTTTTTCCTTCATCCCTAATTCTCTTTACTTAACAATCCCTTTACACCCATTTGTTATGTATCATATCCAGTTTTATTTTGCTCTTTTTTCTTTTCCCTTTTAAATAAATAGCCAGTAGAAACATACAAGGTGTATGAACTCATGGAGTAGAGTGTATTGCGAGGGAGATTTTGATTTAGTGGAAATTGTCAATCGGTGGAGGGGTTATCTTCAATTCACTAATATACTCTGATATGAAAGTTTATGGGTGAAGAACTGGAGATACATAAATCATATCTTGCGGCAATTTTCAAAATTTCAAGGGTCAGTAGAAGAAGCTTATTCACTTAATTAGATTATAGATCAATAGGAGTTCCAGATGGTGTAACTATGTTACTAAGTCATGGCGGGGTATTGGTGTTGAAATTTTTCCTCTTTTTTTCCTTTCGGGAGTGACGGGTGGGGGGATATGGGAATATTTCTGTATTATATTCATCTCTAAAATTTTAGTTAGAGGAATCTAATTGGCCTCTTGGTCAATTGCTTTGTATCGAATCATTTCGTGTCAACTTCCCCATTAAAATATGAATGAATACATACATGGTAATTGATACAGGTTCTTAATATGATCGTGGAGGATTTGTTTGAAGGGCATCCTGTCAGTCAAAGAAAGCTCAAGGAACTTCTCGGCCACACTCCATTACAGGTTCTTGCTGGAGCTCTGCTCGGCATTATGGTTGCTTGTGTCTGTTGTCAGGGTTGCTTGGTTGCAATCTAATCTGCTCTGCAGGTACTTTTTGGCAGATTGCATCAATGACACATGCTCTCCTGTTCATTTGTCAGTGCTTTCATAGGAGAGTATTAAATGCATCTGTCGGGTGGGGTGGGGTGGGGTGGGGTGGATATAGTGTTGAATTCTTACTGTTGACCAGATAAGGAAAGACGAAATATAAAACTGCTGTGCTTCATTTGGATGCCCCTTTGAGTCTTTGACATCGTATTTTATCGTTCTTGGATAACCAAAAACTTTGGAATGTCAAATTTGAAAATGGAGAATTTTTTTTCCTCCTTTCAAAGTTTGTGAGAATACCTAATTTTCAATGGAGTCTGGTTCTGTCTCTCTCTGTATATATATATATATATATATATATATATATATATATATATTTATTATTTTATAAGAATGGAGTCTGGCTCTCGACACCAACTTAGAGACTTGCCTCACTGCAGACATGTTGAGAAATGGCAACCTGAACTGGTTCCAACATTGGCCCTTCCATCCGTGAAACAACCTGCATAACCATGTGAGTAAGGGCTTATTGGCCATATCATTGCTTTTCTTTTTTTTTTTTCGTTTGGTCATCTGATTTATCCCTTTGTTTTACTCTTACCCTCTATTTGGTTAGTAGATTTTATAAGGAAAAAAGAAGAAAGGGTAAAAAATGAGGAGGAAAAAATAAAATCATATCGAGTTAAAATTATTTCAATTCTTCTTCTTCTTCTTTCAATTTTCTATTGCAACCAAATAAAGAAAAGTAGAATTCCTTATATTTTATTTTTTTTCTTTAATAAAATCCGCAAACCAAATAGAGCCTTAAGATAAGGTATCAACTCACCTTTAATTAAGCTAAAGGAACTCAAGTACAACATTTTGAGCCCAAGGTCTACGGATTTTTTGTTGTTGAATTCTTTTTAATAGCATATCACCAATCACCACCATCACTTTTGGAATCTTACTAATCTTTTATTTTATCTATTATATTTTTGGGCTACAAAATTCTTATTAAGGCTATGTTACGAGGGAATGAGGGAAGGAGTTCCATTTTTAAAAAAAAAATTGAGTGTTTGATTGCAGAAGGGAATGGAATGATTATTCCCTTGTGGGTGTCTATTCCCTCTTTGGAGGAAATAACCATTATTTCTCAAATTAAGAGGAATGGTTATTTTCTCCTTTCAATGAGTAAAAATTATTAAAAATGAGTCTCATTTTTATTTTTTTCATTTCATTCTCATCTCTTAGCAAACCTTGGGATGAAATATTCATTCTCGTTTTATTCTTATTTTCATTTCATTTCATTTTTACTCTCATTTCATTTCATTCTTTCGAATCAAACGTAGTCTAAATTCTTTCTTTGTTTTGTTGTAGCAAAAAAAGAAGGTTCGTTCATTCTTTTTTTCCCTTTTGTTTGGTTTTGTAAATCTGGGGAAGCCTGTATAAATATAATATTTTTTTTAATGAAACTTTCAGATATTTAATTTGAATACCAAACAGCATTATTAAAAGAGTGTATTTCGACCTAATCTAGTTTTCAAAAAAGCCGCTCCAACGGTCCAACCATCAGGTGTCCTCTACTTTTGGATTGGAATCTTTGTCCGAATATCCCTCTTCAGGTTGACGTGAAACGCTGCCTAAAGGTCAAAATCAGACGCTGCTGGTGGGGTCTTCTTGAAACGTCTTTCGTCCTCGTAAGTTGTTGCCACGTACGTGGTGTGCCCTAAATGACAAGTTTTCTTCCATTACCCCCTTCTCCAAGCCTACAGCTGACATATACACACGCTGTACAGACGACTATTTATATGGACGGTTTGACATGTGCAATTCTATAACTCAATTTAAGTTGGTCATGATCAAACTTAAAAGTCTTTAGAATGAATTGTTTTTTTTTGAATAGGTACACTTTACAATATGAATCATTTGAAAAATAAAACGTCTTTATTCTTGCTCAGTATAATGCCAAAGTGTTCAAAATTCATTTCAAATAGTTTTAATGGTGCAAAATTAAGTCATTTCTTAAATCCAGAGAGAGATAGGGAGAGAGACTCATTCTCAATTGAGCTTTGGAAAATGGGAGCCTCATCATGTGTGGTGCGACAAGTCATCTCTTTCTGGGAATTAAACAATTCTAATATATTTTACATAATACTAGAGACAAAAGTCTACTTGAATAATAAATAATATAATTTAAAAGAATGATTGTTATCATTACAAAAGAGTATTTCATGAACTTCTAAAATTGCATTTATAATATCAATTATGGTGATAAAACTAATTTTTATAAACAGATTTATTCAAAGTATGAATTTATCTTTTTGGTGTTATATAAAATACGCTATAATTATTTATTTATCATTTAGACCAAATGAACCTCAAATATGTGTTCTTTAATTTTGAGAAACAAAAATCAAAACCAAAAACAAACAAACAAACAAACAAAAAAGGGAAGAAAACATGGGTTCTCAATTGACTTGGACCCCCACACCTAAGGTTAATTTTGATTAAATTTAGTAAATTTTAATTAACTTTATGTAAATTTACTAAAGTACACTATGGTGCATGTGTAGCCATTTTCGTAAACTATATAAAATTAAAGTTTCATTTGTCAATATATTCTTATGTGTATTGAATAAAAAATCTTAGATCTGAGCCTAATGACAGCTCTATGGGTTTATGTGGCTATTACCCATTGATGATTTGATAGCTTAATAGCATTTGCCTCATTTGTTAAGTGAGTGATCTCAGATTCAAGTTTATGAAGAAATATTAATACTCATTTATTGATATTAAAGAGGCCGGTTAAAGGTTAGGAAGGGTTGCAAACGAGTTAAGCCACTCATTAATGATTTGCGAGAAGGCTAGATATGAGCTTGGTTCAAACTCGGTTGATTAGTAAACAAGTCAAACTCAAGCTTAAAGTTTATGCTCGTTTAGTAAATAAGCTAAGCATGAACAAATTAAAGTTTGGCTCGTTTAAGCTCATGAACAAGCTCATTAAGAACTTGATAAAAAGATTGTTAAGGGCTCAAAATGAGGCTCATGAGTGGGCTTGTTTAGTAAAATAGTTTGAGCATCATTAGGAACGATAACAAATAAAATTAAAGCAATGGTTATTAGTAGCTCAAAATATTTTTCATTAGACGTAAATGTTACAAATTATAGATGCAATACCACTTTAATGAACTCAATACAAACTTAAAATCAAGCGTAAATCAAGTTTGAGCTTGAAATCAAGAGATTTTTAAGGGCTCGAAATCAGGCCTATTAATGAGCTCGTTGATGGGCTTGTTTAGTAAAACAGTTTGACTATCATTAGGAATGATAACAAATAAAATTAAGACAATATAATGGTTATTACTTCATATAAATTTCCCATTAGACTTAAATATATGTTATAAAATTATAAGTGGAAAATCACTTTAATGGACTCAATACAAGCTTAAAATCAAGCCTAAACCAAGTTTAAGTTTGAGCATGAACTTCTCTATTTTTTCTTAAGTTGAATTCAATCACAATAATTTAAGCATGTTAAAAGTTAGGCTCGTTTACTAATGACCCAAACTTGAACACAATAATTTAGGGTTGTTAAAAACTTGAATCAATAGTAAATGAATAAGTGTTCTAACTAACTAAACTTAAACATTCTAGATTTCTGTTCGACTTGACTTATTTGCAACTCTAAGTAGGATAGATTTTATCTATGATTATATTTATAAAAAAAAAAAAAAAAAAACCGATATGGCTATTACCTCTTCCTCCACGTCATGCTCCATTAGAAAAGATGATTTTTTTTTATTTTTTATTTTTTCCTTTTTTGAATTACTGAGATGATTTGAACAAAAAATTTAGACAAAATAAATACACTTGGTTAAAATGGCAAAAGTAGACAGTAAAACCACAATGCCCGTCGTAGTCCACGCCTTGTTTCTCGTTGTGATATTTCTTGGAAAGTACGTTAGACAGAGGGCAGCTGTTGAAAGTCATCAACTTCAACGAACCTTCCCCCTATATATGAAAAACCCCAGCTGCCAAACGCGTCTTTCTTCTCCCCCAACCACACCTTTGCGGCTTTACGCTCCTTCCCTTTCGCACAAAACTCGTCAGAACAACCATCAGCAACAAAATCCAAAACAACACACCCTTTTCTATTTTTGCTTCTTCCCAATATATAACCTTCTCGCCCTCTCGCCTCTCCCTTTGATTCTTCCTTTCCAGTAAGAATCCCCCCTCAATATTGTCGTCGTACACTTCATTCGAAAACCCCAAATCCCCACAAATTTCCTTTCGATTCGGTTATGATCTCTAGGATTTCGGTGTTCTTGAACGGATTTCTTCGAGGGTTTGAAATTGAGGGCCGGAGGATGAAGAATCTCTAGGGGTTTGAATTTCTTTGCCTTTTTTTTTTTTTTTTTTTTTTTTTTCAAAATGTACAGAACTTTTGAATTTTCCATTTGGGGGTGCTTTGTTCTTTGTACAATTATGCATATTTTCCATTGATTTCTAGGGTGTAATATATACATATATATATATATAGCTTGAGTTTTCTTTTTTGTATTTTCTCCTGTAAAAATGTCGTCGGCCGGAGTCGCTCTCCCGATCAGCCCGATTCGAGATGGGTCAGTACTCTCCCCTGGTTGTTTCCATACCCAGCTGGGTTCTTGCTCGAACGAGTCGATCATGGTTTTCCTAGCGATGTCCGGCTCGATGGTTCCGATGCGTGTTTTGGGGTCCGAGTCAATCGAGTCGGTCAAGCTTAGGATTCAGACCTGTCAAGGGTTTGTTAGGAAAAATCAGAAATTGGTCTGCGGCGGCCGTGAGCTGGCGCGGAACGATTCGCTCGTCAGGGACTACGGCGTCACCGACGGCAACGTTCTGCATTTGGTTCTCCGGCTATCCGATCTTCGGGTCATTAGTGTTAGGACGGCGTGTGGGAAAGAGTTCACATTTCACGTCGAGCGGTGCAGAGACGTTGGGTATGTGAAACAAAAGGTTGCTAAGACAGGGAATGGTTTAGTTGATATTGAGGATCAAGAGGTATTATGTAATGGCGAGCGCCTCGAGGATCAGAGACTTATAAATGATATATGTAAGCAGAATGATGCTGTTATACATTTGCTTGTTCGGAAATCTGCAAAGGTTCGGGGTAAACCCGTCGAGAAGAATTTCGAATTGTCGATTGTGGCATCAGAGTTAAATGATAGGAAGAATTACGAAGTGAATAGAGAGAGTGGATGCGGGAAAAGTTCTAAGGATGTTGTTGTTGTGCCAAAAAAGCCTCCGGATAGAGATATATTGTTGGAGCCAGTTATTGTTAATCCCAAGATTGAACTGTCGAAGGCAATTAAGGATTTGATCAAGGATACCTTTGAGGGATTAGATAGAGGAAACTCTCCAATTCGGTCTGCAGAGGGTACCGGAGGAGCTTATTTTATGCACGATTCATTGGGGCAGAAGTACGTTTCTGTCTTTAAGCCAATTGATGAGGAGCCCATGGCTGTGAACAACCCTCGGGGACTTCCTGTGTCGACAGATGGTGAAGGGTTGAAGAGGGGCACTAGAGTTGGTGAAGGGGCATTTAGGGAAGTTGCGGCTTACGTTTTGGATCATCCAAGGAGTGGGCGCCGTTCATTTTCCAGTGAGGAGAAGGGTTTTGCTGGGGTCCCTACTACATTTATGGTCAAGAGCTTGCATAGAGAGTTCAACCATCCAAAGGATGTAAATGTCAAGATTGGGTCCTTGCAGATGTTCATGGAGAATTATGGAAGTTGTGAGGATATGGGTCCTCGGGCATTCCCAGTGAAGGAGGTTCATAAAATCTCCGTGTTGGATATTAGGTTGGCAAATGCGGATAGGCATGCTGGGAATATTTTGGTGAGCAAGGAGGGTGAAGATGGGCAGACTGTGCTGATTCCAATTGATCACGGCTACTGCTTGCCTGAAAGTGTAAGTGTGTGTTTCTCTTCTGCATTTTTCATTTTTCTATTTTGGCCTAATTAGGGCAAAGCTTGCAACTTATTTTATGCCATTACTCTCACTATAGTTGGCCTAATTAGTAATCTGTTTTAAAGGGCTTGTCTATTCTTGCTAGCAGATATCCTTAATGTTTAGTTGTTATTTATGTATTTTTCATGATTCTTTCTCTTGCAATAGTATTGGTGAAATGGATTTCATATTTATGAAAGTTGACACTTATCATTTCCATCTCTAAAGAATTCGGAATGCTTGAAGTAACTTGGTCTAAATTCTATAGTTCTCTTGTTTTTTGATTGTTCAGCATTGAATGTTCAATTTGTTTACTAGTTTCGAGAGTTTTTTCGTGTTATGTCTTGTGAAATATATCTCTCCTTTTTTTAAAAAAAAATTTATATAAATATATAATTTATTAGATGTAATAATGTAGAGATGCTTGCTAATGGAAGGAAAACTTAGGAATATGTTAAGAGAGGGATGGGGTTATTTATTTATTTTTTTTGATGAAGTAAATTATTTATTAATAACAAAAGAGCATAGCCCAAGTACATGAGACATATACAAGCACTAATGAGAAGACCCCTCTAACATTTGAGAAGGTCAACAAAATGGACAAAAGTGAGGTTGTTACAATTAGCATAAGTAGAATACCACAAAAAAGGAGATTTAACAAAAAAAGATTTAATGTCAATGAGCGAATTCTCAATTCTTTCAAAAGTTTTTTGGTTCCTCTCCCTCCAAATACACCAAAAAATAGCATGAGGGGCCATTCTCCAAATCACCTTTGACTCATTTCTCCCCCCTTTAAACCACCAACCACTAAGGAGGTCATAGAGTAGAAGAAGGGAAAACCCAATGAATACCAAACATGCTAAAAGTAAGCATCCAAAGGTTTCTAGCTACCACACAATGGATGAAAAGATGATCAACTATCTCTGCCTTCTCTTTACATAAGATACACCTATTCGGTATAGATCACCTTCTCTCAATAAGATGATTCAAAGTCAAGCACTTATCACTCCCCGCCAACCAACAAAAAAATGCCACTTTAGTGGGCACCGAAAGTGATCCAAATATTCTTAACTGTGAGAAATGGGACTCCTTGTGGTCTCAAAGCATTATAGAAAGATTTCACGGAGAATAAACCTTTAGAGTTCAAATCGACTGGAATCCATTTTCTCTTTTCTGGATAGAATTCAAATCGACTTTTGATCACTTTATATTTTATGAAGAATGATGCAAAACATGTTACTCCTATCGCAGCATAAAAAGCCTCCCTATCTATTAATTTTTTGTCTGATGGTCAATTATATAAGCTTTATCACTTCCTTACATCTTTGCCAATTGTGCAGTTTGAAGATTGCACATTTGATTGGCTCTACTGGCCACAAGCTCGCCAACCTTACACTGCTGACACCATTGCCTACATAAAATCGCTGGATGCTGAGGAAGATATTGCCCTTCTGAAGTTCTATGGCTGGGACCTACCGTCTGAATGTGCCCGTATTTTCCGTATCTCCACCATGCTTCTGAAGAAAGGTGCAGAGAGAGGGCTAACTCCCTTTGCCATTGGAGGCATCATGTGCAGAGAGAACATCAACAAGGAATCCATGATCGAGGAGATTGTCCATGAAGCAGAGGATTCTGTGCTTCCAGGCACAAGTGAAGCTGCATTCCTTGAATCTGTATCCCAGATCATGGATCGCCGCCTCGATGAGATTACCCAATGAGTTCTATGGAGAACACAAGTATATAGTGTGTATATGTACATGTGTTACCGTACATATGTATGTATGGCTGGACGATGAAGGTCCTTTTATCCATATACCTAATGCCTAGAACTTTTTTCTTTATTGTTTCTTTGTGATTCCCAAATTCTTTAATCCGTAACTTGGATACTCAAGTTGTTGAACAAAGGTTTAAGGTCTTGATTCATATATCAATTGTTTTCTATATTTAATTTTTGGTCATACCTAATTTGATATTTTTCTATGTGGGTTTTTATTTTTAATTTTTGTTTTCTCTATAGGAACGATGATTGACTAACTTTCAATCTTTTATTGATCCCTATGAACACTTCCTGATGGAAATAGCTCTTTATGTTGGGTTTCAGTCAATCGGAAAGTTGTGCAGAAGCATTTCTGAATTCTGAACAAGATCAAGCCCTGCTAAACCTCGTTTTGACTAACATTTTGAAAGCTGCAAGCACGGCCGCGGGTCATGGCTAGGCTACAAAGTGAGACATGACGCCAATGCCAATGATGTGTCAATCGATTTCTATTAGGTAATGTTAGTTTGGTTGGAATGGAATGAGTAGGAATGAAATTTGATTCAATACTCAAAATAATCTGAAATGGAATGAAATTGAAATAAATATTACGAAATAAATATCATTATAATTCATTACTACTGTCTGATTCTATTTCCATTTAATTATCTCAAACAACATGTTTTGAATGAATTGGAACAAGATTCTATTCCCACCAAACAAATATGGCCTTATTGCTCATAGAATCATGACCAGCGAAGAGGGAGGGTGGAAAAAATGGTAAGAATAAGATAAGATAGGGATTCAAATCCCTCCCAATGTACCAACCAAAAAAAAAAAAAATTTTATTTATTTATATTTTTTTGCTAAGAAAAATATTGTTTTAGTTACTTAGAAATTGGTTTACCAAATGAGGACAAAAATCACTCAGGTAAAATTTGGGTTGGCAATGTACAGTGGAACAAGGAGAGTTGATTGTTGAAGATCGTGATTCTGGTGGAGTGCTGCCACGCAAAGCCGGTGATGGTGGGGGTATTGATGCCAGCACTGACGTGATCATTGACGGATGAGCCTTACCATATGACGAACCTTGCCGGCCCTCCATTAAGGATCGTCTCTTTTCCTTCCTCCAGAATCTTATAATATGGTCGTACTTATGCCGCCTTTTGAATTTATTATTCTTAGCATTTTCTTCGACCATGTGAAATCACCACCGACCGATATCTATCTATATTATAATTAGGAGTTTTTTTCTGAACTCATCAATAGATGATGTGGCAAACTCAGAACCGCTCCCTCCAAAATTTCCTCTTCTCATTCACTTTGGACCCATATGATGATGTCAACATAATTTTTTTTTCCTTCTTCCCGTATGGCCCCCCTTCTCCTCTCTCTCTCTCACTCTCTCTCTCTCTCTCTCTCACAGATATGTACGCCCCTTCCCTCATACTCCTCGCTCTCCCCCTCATACCCATATGAAACCTATTCAAATTTCAAAATCCACCACCCCATTCTCCTCACACCCAAATTTCAAAACCGTCACCATCGCACCACTGTCAAGTAAAAAAAAAAAAAAAAAAAACCCAAATCAAAAATCAATTTCAAAATAGGAGAGGGGGGGTTGAGAGCAGATCAGAGTGGGAGGATGTGCTGAAACCGTGAACAAAAAAAAAAAAGGAAAAAAAAAAAAGAGGGATAACAGAGCATGTTCTGGTCGTCCTCTCCGACGAGGCTTGACGCTGACGGTTAACCCCTTGGCAAAAAACTGCACCTACACCGGATCTACAGCAGCAGAGAGAAGATCGAGAAAGAGAGAGAGAGACAAGTTAGACCTGTAACATTGTCCAAAGTTTGCGATTCCCGCGCATCGCGCGGGTTCCTTCTAGTATATATATATATATATCTCGACCATGTGAAATCACCACCGACCAATATATATATATATATATATATATATAGGATGATGATCAGATAAGCACGTGCTGATATAACTTATATCAAAACCTACATTCAGAATTGTACCTTGTGCATTGGTGGGATGTGAGGTACATTGAATCAATGCAAGGGGTACAACCTCCAATGCATAGTGCTGATGTAACTCATATTAGCATTTGCTGATGAGATCACCTCTGTATATATATATGTATATATATATATATATATATATATATATATGAGAAAAGTTAAAATGAGGGTACCCTCATGAGTGCATCGACAAGTTCTCCCAATATTTCAAAATTCAAATGGCATGAATAAAACCTTATTTTTTAAAAGGCTGGTCCATCCTTTTTATTTTTTATTTTTTTGGGTACAATAGCAAAGGTTCAAACTCTTAATCTATCATACTCTTATTCTTTATTTTATCATTTTTCATCATTAAGCTAGACCCTAATAGGTTAAGACTAGCCCTTCTCTTAAATAAAAGGTCCTATATGGTTCTACACTTTCACCTCTCTTTTAAGATTTAGAGTCTAGACTCTTTTAAAGGTTGAGTGAAGATTAACTTTATGGGTTATTAGTCATCTTTTGAACTTATATGGGTTTCCTCATTTTTGTGGTGTATTTGTGTTTCTTATGTGTATAGCATAAAATAAAAAGGTCCTACATGTAAAATTATAATTTAACACAGGGGTATCAAAGTTTGATCTCATTTCGTATTCAATTGTAGTTTACTGCAATTATTCTATTAATCGGCATGGTCTCATTTTAAAATATTTTTAATTGAAAATACGAGAGACTTAAAGAACTAGGTGAAAAATGCTTCGAATTAGGGATTCGAAATAGTTGATAAACTAGGAGAACCAATTGCAACAAGAACAAGGGCAGTCCCCTAAATGAATCCCAATCCCTAATTGTGGACGGTCTCCACTTGAGCCCAAAACCTTTTTTTTTTTGTGGGTAGAATTCAGAGATTCATCAGATAATAAGAAATAAGGGTCACACAGAGGTTCATCTTGTCACTTGAGCCCAACTTGAAAGTGGGATTATGCCAAACTTACTTGTTACTCAAAGTTCATTTTACCCTCCGACCCAAAACAAGCATCAAGCTCACTTTCTCTACCAGCGACTCTTTTGCAATCTCCTCACTAACCAATCAGGATTGAAGTCTTTCCATTCTCAATGAATCAATAAACCATGATCATGACGTGGCGCAATGTGATTTGCCCATGCAGGATCGTTGTTCTAAAACTAAAACCAACCAATACCTTCCCTCCACTATTTTCTTCCTCAACCTCACCCTTCAGGCTACAACCACCACTTTCCCACTCCCGAGAAAAGAAAATCCCCGATAAAATTTCACCAAACAGAGCCATGAACAAACCACAAAGACCAATGTATACAAATTTAGCTTCATGTTTAGTCGCAGCATTATTCTTGATCTTTGTCATCGCCGTTATTTTCACCGTCTATATCTCTGTCTATAAACCCAAAAACCCCACGATCGCCGTCAACTCCGTCGATTTCCCAGCCTTCTCGATATCTAACGGCGTCGTCAAGTCGTCCTTCGTTCAAAACGTCTCCGTCAGAAACCCAAACCGCGACGCCTTCACTCACTACGACAGCTCGCTCGAACTCGTCTACTCCGGCCACCAGGTGGGGTTCATGTTCATTCCCGCCGGTGAGATCGATGGGGGACGGACGGAGCACATGGTAGCCAGGTTCGCCATCGAGCCGTTTCCGTTGACGGAGGCGTCAAGTGGGGTGGTGACGGCGTTGATCGACGGACTGAGTGGGGTTGGGGGGGTTGGGGTGGGACCCACGTTTGAGACGGAGTCGAGGATGAAGTTGGTGGGGAGGGTTAGGGTTTTGAGGTTCTTCATGCATAGGGTGGAAAGCAGAGCTAGCTGTAGTGTCGTCGTTGAAGTCCAGAATGGCGCTGTGTTGGGATTGCGGTGCTGATCGGCTATATAAATATAAATATATATCTATATTTATCACACATATCTGTTTTGAATTTTGGCGTTTGGCGTTTTAATTTTGCATACAGAAGTTGGGAGGGGAACTGTAAAAAACTGTTTTTCATTTTTTTAGGAATATTTCGTGACAGAAAATTCTCATCATACAAACAGTCCCTATACATAAATCAAGTTAAAATGACAGCTTATAATTAAGGAGCTGCCCTGTCCTAAAGTGAAATGAGGAAATGAGTGCATTCACATCATTGTGTTTATGGACATATCATTTAGGGACAACTAACTAATTTTCTTACTAACCAAACAGATCCTTAACACTCCATTTGGTACAAACAAATGAAAGAGACGAAAATTTTCCTATTTGCTTACTAGTTTTCCAGTCATCATGAAGACGGTAGAGAAATGGAAGAAAAACAAGAAAATACACCGCCTGTACCAACGATGAAGCACACGTTTTCATTGTAACTTTGTTTGGAACAACTAGCAAGATTACACAAATCATAAAGATTCTAAGTTAAAAAATTTTAAGTTAAAAGAAGAGTTATTCACCTATGCCCAATCCCCAATTAGGAAATTACGAGGAGGGGAGAGGTGCACATTCGCAACGAGCCACGATCATAGAAGAAATTAATCGATCAATGCACCTGACTCCTGACTCCTGAGAGATGGGTTGTACACGGTAAGGATTACAGTATGGATATTGAGCAGTCCGAGGCACTAGTACGATTCACACCATGTCTTGAGGAATCACTTAGACCTGGTGAATGAGAGCCAACTCCTATGGCCAAATCCATATTTGTTGATATAGAACCTGTGGCCCGTATATTTTAGTTTTTCCAACCACTGAATGTGTGGAATCAGAAGCTGGCAACAGATCAACTTGGGTTGAAGATTGAGGATGGTTTGGCACGTTGATGGTTCACATGCTACACTGCTTGCTACTGCGGCATCTGTGTGGCACCTTTGGCAGAGAGGGGCCCTGTAGAAGGCCTTTAAAGTCATGAACTTCTAAGATGTCCACGTTTTTCGCTTCTAAGGAAAGCGTCACCCTGCACAAAACCAAAACATATTCACATCTTTAGTCTCTTGACAAATCTACAACGAGGATTTTACATGCAAAAACCACTCAAACTGAATTCAAAGAGAGCACTGTCATTTATAAATTAGAAAGTCTCTGAGGCAATTTCAATAATGTCAGCCACAATCCAACAAAGTGGTATACCCAGCATTTCGGGTTAGTTACATGAATACATTTCCTGCCATTCATCTAGTGCCTAGATATCAATATCATGCATATTCAGAAACACCACAACATGAATCATTTTCAAACCAAATTTGTCCATTCTGTACCATTCAAGTAAATAAATTGGCCCAATTTCTATACCATCAATCATTACAAGGTCCTTGTAGACCCTGCTAAGATGAGTAGAACATTCAAAATCATATTTGATTGATGGTATCACAGATATCTGTAAACTCTGCTGAATATTGAACTATTGATGGCAACACCATATCAAATGCGATTAGCATCAAAGAATTGAGGGGTGAGCCCTTATCATTAAAAAGCTGCCCCTACCATGGATAATCTTTTCCACATTAAAATCCTTAACAAAATTGAGCTTATACAAATAACAATAATCAATTTCCCATAAAATACAAACACAAATGCAACACGATTCACAATTAAATTTTATGAATGTGTAATGTCAAGGAGAAATGGTATACCTAGAATCAAATGTCAACCAATGTTTCTGTCCTCGTAATCTATCCTTCATTGCTCGTGAGGCTTCTTCAGCATTCGCTTCGACCTTTTTCTGGAAATACAATTGATCCAGAAGAAAATGCCAAACATTGATGAAATAACTCCTCCATATTGTTTTGCAAGCCATGCAAGATTAACCAGAATTGCAATAACTCCGATTGGTGAATTTTGCAAAAGTTACTTTACCCAAGTTCAGAAATTACCTCTTAGTGGGTTTGCTGGCACCAAAAACACCCTTCATCAATGAACTTATATCAACAGAGCATTCCCGCATGATCTTGTCATGGTATATCTTGCTTCCAATCTCGGTGATTTGTTCCTCCACCTCTTCCAGTGTTTGGTCCACATTAAGCTTCAGCTCCCCTTTCCTGATGACAGTCACACTGAAACCATTTTCTTTGGCTTCCCGAAAAGCATCCTACAGAGGATTAATGACAGTTGAGTAGAAAGTAAGAAGGTTTCTCATCTTTAAAATGGCAAAAAAGAGAATCCCATTATCCCCACAAATGAAACAGAGAGGTCATCAGACGAAATACTTAGCAATGTGATTAAATGGTCAACCAAGAAAAACAAAAACCAAAAATCATAAGGTCTTGATTGCAAGGGATATCAATTACTCATGTCCATAAGCGAAGAGAAATAGGGGCCTAGCATCAAGTTGGGCCCACCATAGGAAGTCTTATGGGCCGAATTTTTATCTTATGAAATCATCAAAGGGATTATGATCTTTTGGAAGACAGAGGAAACACATAAAGAGATTCAAGAAAAGGACATGCATTTTTAAAATGATTGATCAGGTCATTTTTGGCCTACAACTTGTCTCACAGTTGGTTACAAACTCCTCAAGATACGGTTTACGAGTCACATGTATGGAACAGATAAGCACAGTCCTCTATCATTACTTAAATAAAAGATTATTGTTTTTTGTTTTTTTGGGAGGAAGGGGGGGGGGGGTGTTGTTGCATAAAAGATCCTTGTTACCAAACAACTAAAACTTATTATGGAAACAAATCAGTTGTATACCTTGGACTAAAACATATTATGGAAACAAATCAGTTGTATACCTTGGGCGGCCGTGCGACAACAAAGGCTAGGCCATTTCCAAGCATGTCCATATGGGCCTGTATGATATAACAAAGATTCTTGCAATCACCAGGGTCCTCAAAACCAATCACGTGATGTTGCTTTGGGTCCAAATTAAGATCTGCAGCCATCTCCAATGAATAAAATCCTATTCTCTGCTCCCCATTTTCATTTGTGTATAATTCAATGCACTGGAAAATACAAATAGATAGAAAATTAACAATTTATTCAACAATCTCCACTATTTTACAGAATACCAAAGGCCAGAATAGCCATCTTACAAAAAGATAGCACATACACAATATTACAAAAGAGTACCACTGGGATTTTAACCCAAAAAAAAACTGGGATTTCAAGTAGATCATATAAGACATGGAAAAAATAATGAAAAATTGTTATAAATAATATTTGAAATCTGACAATGAAAAATCAATATTTTCATATAAAATCATAATATCTCGCAAAGGTCAGTAATCAAATCAATCTTACATGGAAAATATGAAAAGAGAATAAAAAGACAAAATATGCAGCTTAAATCCATAAGTTTTATATGCAGCTTAAATCCATAAGTTTTATCTGACAAGCACATTTTATGGACACCTTTTTGTTTGGAAATCAGAAGAATCCAGTCAACATAGCAGATGATACAAAATGCACGCACTTTTTTTCTTTGCTTGAAAAAAAAAAAAAAATGTCTATTTACATGCTTACCAGTACAAAGGGAAGATCTAACCACCACAGGTAATCTTCATCCTTTGCTTCTGCATATTCACTGTACTTGCTCACTACAGCTTGTGGTCCAAACAATTCCATCTCTCTTTTGAGTTTCTCAAGTTTCTTTTCTATGAATTTCTTGTTCCTCTCAGGTAATTTAGTCATCAGATCAGCTGCTTCCTGTACTTCTTTTTCAGTAATCCATCGATCTAAATCCTTCCCCATATCCTTCATAATGGATTTAATTTCCGGGTCAGTCTCTGCATTATAAGATTCCAAAAACCCACGGGACCACTTCTTTGTGTGCTGCCAATACTCCTTCCCTGATTTCTTGCCAGCTCTAACAGAACTGTCACTGCCCTCTATGACTGTCTTTGATTTTAGTGAAGCCCCACCATGCGATTTCTTCATTAACTCATAGGCTGTAGAGGAAGTGGGAATATTTTCATGGGACGAGGATTCTTCTGATTTCTGAAGGAATTCTTGTTTACCCTTCTTCACAGGGTATGGAATTTCGGCATTTCCAGCAACAAATGCCTTCCGTTGTTCTACAAAGTTATCGAGAAACTCAGGATTTCTATCTACTGGTGGACCTTTCCAGCGTGGTATAATTTTCTCCACCGGATCATATAAGCTAATGCCATCTACAGGAAAAGCAAGAAACTCTAAGTGTCAATGCTTTGAAATCTTGAAATGCTAGGTTTATTGCTTGAGCTCAAATTTAACCAAACAGTGTATGATACATATACTAAAGCAGTTAGAACCAATCTAGCTTTACAGTTATAGAGAAAACAATCATATATAAAGGTGTAGGTTGTACGAAATGTTAATGGACCAGTAATAGTAGAGAATAAAAATATTTCAGTGTAGTGGTGCTGCTATGCATTTAAAATTATTATTTTTTCCTATACATCTATTCCTTTTTCAATGGATAGCAGATTAATCAAAAGAAAGTCCAAGAACAATCAACTACCTGTTCCGTAATCGAGATTTTCAATGTTTGAATGGAGCCATTCATGGACATTCAACAGCTTTTCGTTCTCTTTCTCAACCTTCCTCTCGAGACCCTTAAAGAATGCAACTTTATCTTCAGCATCCATCATATAAAATGGATCCCGCCCTGCCAACTCGTTTTCTCGAACTTGGAAAACAATTTCTCTAAGAGCATCATCTTTCATCCACTCAAGTTCACTGTCATCTTCATTCCTCCCAAGCTGTGTCATCTCAGAATTTATACTTAATTCTTGATTTGCTTTCTCTCTAGAAACCATATAATTATCTCTAAATCCAGCTCCAATCTTCTTTACCACAGGCTCAAATTCGTGAAAATTTTTTTCCATCCAATTTCCCTTATCCGCAGACACTCCTGTCACTCTACTGCTGCCATTGCCTTCATAATCTTGGGAAGCAATGGGATTTCGAATATCACCCCCTCCATATTTATCCTCAGCATCTTCATGATCACCTATCTTCGTTGGAAGAAATCCCTTATTCTTCACAGCAGAATCTTCGAAATCATTTCTTGCAGGTGTGGATGTGGGTGTTCCACCTAAAATAGAAGGTTCAAACACTTTGTCATCCTTGAACAGTCTCTGGCTTTTGTTGCTACGCAAACAACTATCAGTTGGTGGGGTTAAAACAACAGCACCTTCTTGCATTATTCTAACTTGGTGGTCTTGGTTAGGCTCTTGTTTGTCACGTTTTCTAGACAAATACTCCCTAGCTTCCTTAACTGATCGTATGACCCTCGGGTTTGTCTTGGAAGAACTTTTCTCCAACAGGAATGATTCACTGTGAGAAGGATCAGCATATTGGGTCATTTCTTTCGCATCTGATAGGTCTAAAATACTCTCACCATCTTTTAGATAATGTGACATGCTTTCCCTATCATTTAAATCTTCTAAACTTGAAGTACTAGGAGCTTGCATATCCACATTCTCTACAAAAGTTACTTCTTTAACATATCTAGTATCATCACTTTTTGTTATGCCTAAAGATACCGATTCTATAATTTCATTAGTACCCACCGATCCCCCTGAATAGCCATTTGAAGGGTTGCTTAGAGAACTCGTACACCCTTCTCCATGCTGGTTGATCACTTCCATCTCATTGGACAACTCTTCATTTGCAGCTTGAATTTTTTCTCCATCCCCATCATCTAGGTCCCCATCATCTAGGGAAGAACTTTCTCCCTCTATTTCCCGGGCATGCCTGGCCATTTCTCTGATTTCCTGTATTCTATCATCAAAATCCATAGGTTTGTTAATCTGAAAACTAGAAGAATCCTGCAATGCCAACTTATAATTCGATGCCTTCACTTTCACTATCCTATCCATGAGTTCTTGCTTATCTAGCTTAGGCCTTTCAGTGAATACCATCGGTGACTCTGAAGAATCTGGGATAACTTCCACACTACCCTTCTCCAACTTCTCTCTCTCCATTCTTGACTTAATCTTTCTCCTCAACATTTCCTTTTCCAACCTCGTTAACTCCACCTCATGATTTTTAACTGAGAACAAAGTCTTCACCGCCCAGAACACAAAGAAACCAAACAACAGCGCTATCCCAACTCTAGATAGCTTCGAAAACAAATGAGGCTGAAGTGTAACACCCCGAATCACATTACCAAAACCAGAGTGCTCACCTGAAACAACAAACTTAGCCACTGAACTATTCTTCGGAATCACATATTTCCCATTTTCCATCTCACTAGCTAAATGCTTAGCATGTGAAATTTTCAAACTCACTTCCGTGAAGTCCTCGAATTCTTGTCGCCCACTTCTTCTCAAGATTTCATCCTCATTAACAACAACCCGTTCGACATTGCCATCAGAACCTTTATAGACCGTAAATATGGGACCGGACCCAATACCCCAGAACTCGACGTCCTTCTTATACTGATCAACCCAATTTTCCAATTTATTCAACAAGGCAGAGTCACCCAACCTTTCCGATTTTGGCCCCGATTCTCCAACACTACCAGATTCAACTACATCATCACCAACCCTATAATTAGACTCAGTCTCTTTCTCATTAACATCAAAACTACGACTCGGGTCTAAATAAAGGGGATTGCGACGAACCTGTTGATCATCGATGAGCTTTTTTCTCAGCGAGTTTCGGCGATTCGAGGATCGACCGAATTGAGCTGAAATTTGCAAATTCTTGGTCTTAGAGAAGGGGAAACGAGTCGAAAACGGGGAGTAAAGAGAAAATTTGGAGTTGGGTACGTACAATCTAGGTGGGTTTTTCTTGTTCCGAATTTGAATGGAAAATTTGGGTGAGAGAAGTGGTGAAACCCTAGAAAAAATATGAGAGCTGTTTGAAATTGGGGTATTGAGAACCTCCATAGATATATGGAAATGGTGGGAAAAGGCTTAGTGAACGTTGGGGAGATGTTTGGAAGCAACGAGCGACATGGATGGGAGAAGGAAGAGGTTGGAACTTGGAAGAACCGCTAAAACCCAGAATAAAACCTGGTAAAGCAGAAACTGGAAGATAACTCGCATTGAACGACGTCGTTCATAAGATTACTATTGAGTTCTACAAAATGCACCGGCGCACCGCTTCGGCGTTCTTGCCATCTCCTGAAACGAGCCTTGAGCTGATCAGCCGCTGTGCCCACGTTCACCGGTTTATAGCTCTATATAAAGGGTTGTTTGGTAAATTTGAAAATTTGATTAGATGAGGATAAGTATAATTAGTTTTGTTTTCATATTATTTGGTAAATCTTATTTTCTTGCTAAACAATTCGATTTTGCTTTTACGGGAAATATTCAAAACATTCCTCAAATATAAAATCATATCTAAAATCCCCATTAAATATTTTTCCTATTAATCTAATCTGAATAAAAAAAAATTATATTCATTAACTCCAATCAATTAAATTTTTGTTTACTGCGATTAAAAGAAAATATTGATTTAACTAAAATGTCCTTCTTTCACAATAATATGTTCAACGACAAAAATGGATATTCAAGTGAATTTTCCTTTTTACCCTCTCTTTTCCTAAACTTGCATACCTGTTCTCCTACTCTATCTTTTTCTTCTCCCTTCCCCCCCTGTGTACATTAGAGAAAAATTAATTAATGATAGTTAATTTTTTCTAATTACATTAAAAATTATAAAAGTAGAAAATTTGGTTAAATATGCAATTTTTTCATTAAACATACTAATGTTAAAAAAGGGTATTTTAGTTGGATCATTATTTTCTTTTAACAATAGTAAACAAAAAATTAATTGATTAGAGTTAATAGATATGATTCTTTTTTATTTGGATTAGATGGATAGGAAAAATTTAATAGAGTTTTTGGATATGAATTTATTTTTGTGGGAGTTTTTGGATATTTCCCTTTGTTTTTAAAATAAAATATAAATACAGTTTTTTTTCAAACCAATTGTGAGTTGTTTATTTAAAAACCAAATAACAGTTATATACTGAATCTAGTTTGATCCAGTTTTTTAAGTTTTCAAACAGGCTCTAACTTACTTGTATAAAGCTCTATTACAAAACACACCGTTTTTGTCTTTGCTCCTAAAACTCCACAAAACGCACGTGTTTTGCTTAAGGGTTTTTTTTTTTTTTTTTCTCTTTAGGAATATTTATTAATAACAGGACTTAAGGGCATGTTTGATTAGATTTTTACTTTCAAAAGTGAAAAATAATAAAAGTTTTGAATAGGCAAAATTTTGAAAGTTAATTTTAAAGTTGAGGTAATAAAAAATTACCGCTACTTCAATTTTTAAATAGTACTTTAATTTTTAAAAATAACTATCAAAATTTTTAATATAAAAAATTATTTTATTTTTTTTATTTTTAAAAATAAAAAGTAAAAACTTATCCGGACCATTATTAATCCAGAATATAAACATAGTTTTACCAAAATAATTTCCAAAAGCTATTGTTTCGGACATTATACTAAAATTGTCCTTCCCCCCTTTTTTTTTGTACAAAAATTTCCCCTTTTGGTCTCTCGAAAAAAGAATAGTTTTGCCGTTTTTCCATAATCATATTTTCGTCGAAGAATTTCCAATATTTTTTATTATTTTTATTTCTGTTTTAGGTTACAGGATTTTTCCAAAATTCTCTCTCTCCTTTAATTTTTTTTATTTTTTTACCCCTGCACACGATGCACAGTTTGGGTGTCATGCAAGGGCGCACTGCCTCTGTGGATCATTTTCCCTCTTTGCCCTTTTCCCATTATGAATTGACGGGTACATTCTTCCTCATTTATTTATTTTTATTTTTTATTTTTTTCATTCAGCTCCTTGAACTAAATTTATAGCCAAATTTGAGGCACAAAAGTATTCTTATCTACTGGACTGACCTTTTGAATTCGTCATTCCGGATTTGGCTCCATTTTCATCGTATTTTATTATTATTATTTTTTTCAAAATTTTTAAAGGGAAGGACTATTTCAATTGGTTTTTTTGCTTCATCCATAACTCTCTTTAATGTTTTTGTTGACTTTTGAATTGTTTTTTTTTTTTTTTTTTTTTTTTTTTTTTTATAAAAACTCAAATAATCTTATAATACCCAATTTACCCTCATTACATATGCCTTTAATCCACCTTCACATGTTTAGCCTTCCTCTTTATCCAAAATTCCCATATTGCCACCTTCCTTTAGTAATAGCAATCCTTTAGAATTAACATACCCGGCTATAGTACTGACCATACTACTTTAGTGAAGTAACCAATGAACAAGAACTTTATACGCATTGATATCTCCTTTGATGTCCCAAAAAAAGGAAGAAAGTTTGAAACTAAATCTTCCAAGAAGTAAAAGAAGGGGAATCGTATCATAGGAAATATCTGTGACACGGGGATCATACCAAGCAGGTCATACAACTATTAACACGGCATTCGTCCACAAACCCAAGGATGTTGAGTATAAAATAATTAAATTGATATTTGCACTACAATTAAATAACAATAAAGTTTAATATGTTATAACCAAAATGACTAAAACCTTAGAAATATACAAGCCAATCTTACACAAAACCTCATGAAGCCTCAAATTAACCAATCAACACTTTTATGCCAGAATTCCCTCTGTTGCAAATAATGGCATACAAAACCCTCTAGCTTGCTTCTTGAATTTGTCTCATTGGAGCTTTTTACGGTTTACTCAACACCCCACCCCCCCAACAAAAAAAAAAAAAAAAAAAAAAATGAAAACCAAGGGCTTGAATAAAAAATCCCTAAATCCTAAATAAAACAAATAAAAAAAAAGGGTCAAAAAGCCCTAAATTGAGAATCAAGCAAAAATTGACAATGTTAACATAAGCAATCCATATAAAAAAGGAAAACGAGGGCTTGAATAAAAAGGAAAATACCTAAGTAGAGTATTTTTCTTATTTTCTTGGGAGAAAAGAAAGAAAATATAAAAGAGGTATGCAAGGAAACAAAACTAGACAAAAGTTGAACATTTAAGGAGAATGTAGGAATTGTACCTTACGTATTCCCTTCAATCGCTTTGACAGCTGTGTGAAGAAATTGGCATCTTTTTACAAGTAGGTGTTTGTCTTATAGGTTTGTTCTTAAAAAAAGGGGCAATAAGGAAATTTAAACAAAGAGGAAGGCTGAACGTGTGAAAGTCCCTGTAATGAGGGTAAATTGGGCATTATGGGATTATTTGAGATTTTTAAGCAAAAGTAGTTTAAAAGTTAAGAAGAACATTAAAAGGGTCGTGGATGAAACCAAAAAGGCTATAAAAATAGCCCATCTTTTTTAAAAAAAGGTGTAAAATCATTGAATTGGTTGACTTTTTCCATTTTATTCCACCTAAATTTTGGTCAATGTTTAGAATTTACAACCTGTTCCATCTTAATGTCAAAACACAGCTCAGATTCCTGATTTCAAATTTGGTTTACCAATTGCAGCAAGTACTTGAATCAATATAAAACCATGAAACAAAGACTAAAAAACGTGACAGAAGGCTAGCCTGCCTTGCGTCATCATGGTTGGTGTGTCTATCAAAGAATTCCTCTAACCTAATGTTTGGCTCAATTTGTAACGAAAAAAAGGGAAAAAAAAAAAAAATTGCTGGGAAGAATCTTTGAAGAGCTAGGAATGAGGATATGCCAAATTGATAGTGAGAGGTTTAACCACTGATAGTGAGAGGCTTGTTTAACCGGGCTTTTAAAGAAGGTCGCAGATTTTATAAGCGATTGAGTACTTGACAACTTCGGGGTACCCTTAAGATTGAGTGAGACCCGCAACAGGAGTATTTTTAGCCTCTGGAACTCGAAAAAGTTGAGAGAAAGGAAAGGAAAAAAAGCAAAAAATGCAATAAAAAGGGATTTTATTTTCTAACGAGATTTCAGTGATATCCATCATTTCCTCGTTCTTTCCAAGATCCAAACAGAGCTTTAATGATAATTCAGTCCTAATCACGAAGACTGACCTGGGAGAACAGGACACTCTTTAGAGGATGGTCAATGAAGATTACTGGAGATGAGCTGAACTCCTAAAGTTCCATAATTGCCAGAATTCCAGGTAAGACATCATTTTGCACTGTGTGCATGAGAGAGAGAGAGAGAGAGAGAGAGAGAGAGAGAGAGAGAGAGAGTTTAATTAACTATGCATGTTAGAAAGAGATCTTCATTGATATGCCCTTGCACTGAATTATACATATTCCTCCACAGCTTATCTGATAATGTGTCGTCAATAAGAAAAAAAGCTTATTAGACAAATGTATAAAAGCTGAAATATCCAGTATCCATAGAAATTTCAAGGATTCTGAACATCTCCATCCACTAAGAAAATTATCAGAAAACTCAGCACACATAGCACAGAGAGAGAGAGAGAGAGAGAGAGAGAGAGAGAGAGAGAGAGAGAGAGAGAACCAGCCTTAGCTACAGAGGTTGGGTATGCATGCCCCGCTATCTGGGTTCTGCTGTTCTTTCCATATCCGCCCTGTAACTCGTAACTTTAGCTCCTTCCTGTCACCCCCAGAGAAGAAAAGTGCCATGTTACGCTGAATAATAAGGCCATCATGGCTGTCCCTAACCTTCCGGTGGCTATCCCTTATGCTTCGTGGCGTGCCTTCCCAAATGATTTTCCGGCCATTTCCCCCAACCTCCAGGCTGTAGCTGAAGTTTCGAGCCTCTGCCTCATCGCCCATGAAACGGAGAAATGCCATATAAACAGGAGCCATGCCAAGTTGAAAGGCTTCAAAATGGAGACAGAAGTACTGACCAAAACAGTTGAAGACCTAAAAATGATGATAAAAGAGAAATGTTTCAGTATTAACTAACACTGAAGATGTGGGAATGAGAGATTGAAAGACAGTGGGCTCTTGGAAACAGTACAAGGAAAGTTATACCATGGGTGTTCTGTAAACCACGTTAAAGAAAAATCCTGCATGGATGATGTGGTCACCAACTCATGAATTATATACAATGAAATTACGGAGCCCCATCTTCATTGGGACCCTTGCAGCAATCAGAGACTGAATGCAAGGACTGTTACTCCACATGTTACTATAATGAAGCATTGGATGTTAAAAACGGCAAATAAAGTTGTAGTGTCAATAATGGCCATTACTAAAACTGCCATTTTCATATAAAGAAAAAAGCTTCAGATGGTTAAGGGCCTCTTCAGACAAACAGTATGAAGGGCTCTAATGCTTACCCAGAAAAGCTTCATGTTCCAAATCTCAGATGGCCAGAGTGAATAGTAAGAATAGTATCCTGTTCATTAAGGTCCATTCTATATCTAATGTAGCTTCTTTCACAACCAAAATTTATAATCTAAAGATAGATACTTACAGTTAACATCCACGTGGCATTTTCTACTTCACGGGGATTAGTTTTAACATAACGATGGTTGAATGTGCATCCAGAGTGCATGTCTACTTTATGATCATCTCTCAGATGAGAAACAAGGAATGGAATATCCCCAACTACAGAGCACTCTGATCCAGCATAGGGGCAGCTGTAAGGCCTGTAGTTACACATGGCCTCATGTTTCAGTTTGCTGTAGTAGGGGAAGATCTCTGGGCATCCAAGGGAGCAATACTTGCAAGGCAGTTCAAGTGATTCGGCTACCTTCTCCAATGCTAGACACCTTATATCGCCAAGCTCCTGTCTACAAGTTGGACATCGATTGTGTACTCTTGTTTTACAGGTCGAACAAAGTGTGTGCCCGTTGTGGCACTGCAGAAGCAAAATTTTCCAGAAACATCAGCCAAGATCTTTTTGACCTAAAAAAATTAACCTTTGAATATTTATAGAACAGTAAGCAACAAGCTCAGTACTACTCTCAATTAAGAACATTGATAAACCAAAATTGCACTTTATTGCATAAAACAATGACCAGAAGGGAAAAATATTTTTATTGCCCAAGGAGGAGTTTCCCCTTCATCAAAATAGGTGATTCCAAACCCCTTCGCCCCAAAAATAAAAAAAATATTAAAAAAAAAAAAAAAAAACCTGAACCCCCAGCTCATTTTGGAAGGCAATGAGGCGAAGAAGGTGTTCAACTTTGAGAGAAGACTGGAACTCTGATCTGGGTATAATCATCCATAGATTTAGCAAACAAGTAAGGTGGCATCTTCACAAAACATAACATACTAGTTATAATGAAAGCATATTCATTCAAAAGATGACAAAAATGAAATTCTGTTATCTTGGGTCAACTATACACCAGAAAAAATCCAAGCAAAAAGGAGAAAGGGGAGTGTAAAAGGATAAATCCACCGCCCCCCCGCCGAAAAAAAAAAAAAAAAAAAAAAAAAAGGGATTGGGAAGGATTTTAAAGAAAATGTCAAAGAAATACCAAAGTACACAATAATTTCCTTACAGAACTATTGCCAAAGGCTGTTTTGGTTGTGTTTTGTTTTGGAAATTGCTCTTCCCTAAATTAAATGTCAAAATGACAAGGGAAGACGAGGAAAATAAATTTTGAAATGCACGAAGAGGTTAAACAAACAAATCAATACATGGATAATGAACTGAGATGGTTTAAAATTGCATTCTAAACCAATCATGGCACTATATATGAGTTTCCTTGATTCAAGTTGTAAGTTCAAAACAACGAGGAGGACCAAATGAGGATGGAGGACACATGCAAAAGTTTGAAGTCACACAGTCCGGCGAAATAGGCCCTAAGAGATGGATGGGCACAGTAAGTTGTAAATAGTAAGTAGTAACCAGGGTTGATGATCAAAGTGGTAGTCATGCTTCCAACAAGAGGGATCTAACATAGATAATTAAACATTCGTTCATGAATATCTATTCAAAGTCCTGAAGGAGCACAAGACAGGTGTTCCAATATCAATATTATCCTACATTTTGTCCTGACAACATTCTATACCAGCCCCATAACAGTTTCCACCACAAGCCAAAATATGCTGTCAACCTACTTCATTAATCCATACTTGGAGTTTCGGGAGTCACATTCCGGAGCTATTGCCACTCCCTCTGCAATACTAAAAAGGAGCCTTACCAAGTCTTAATTAACCCCAAATTCATCATCCCATGAACGCAACTCCTGGATCACAAATATTTCAAAATTCCATTATCCTAATTTCAAGGTTACACACTTGATAAGGTTTATTTTTTGACAAGTACAATAATTTCTGAACTGCAGATCTCATTTCAACCTTCTTCACCACAAAATTTGAATCAACCAACAATATTTAACTTACAAAACCATCTAAGCATCTCGCCTTATATTCAAACATAGAAGCATCAAAATAGTAAGTATTCTTACTTCTGCACCATGGACAAAAAATTATCAAATTATTTCTGATTTTCCAAATTTATCCTAGAATTTATTCCACATATTTCTATAAATCTGAATTTATGCCACATCCCAAACACTAAGAATAATTCCAAATAACTCCAGAAACCCCAAATTATTCTGCATAATTATCAATGACAATGCATCTTTCTTATTTTCTTAACTAGAATTGATTTTTTTACTCGCTTCTTCAAATTATTCCTGAATATATGAAGTACAGCTGCAGAGACATGATATCCTATAGGTTGATAGCAAACAACTCAATCCTGAAACTTAACACTCTAATGCCAGTAAATGAGCATAACAAAATGAAATTAAACTACATGCATTCTTATGTAGCAAGCTTCTAGAATAATCTTATGCAAGTCACCTACACATACACCAGATGAAAGGATGGGAAGTATTGAGCACTAACATTAGATAAAGGACCACTGTATTAGGAATAAAAAGAAAAAGAAAAGATGCATCGAAAAGATATGAAGGAGAAGAAAAACCCCCAAACCATACAAGCATACAACCACTCTTAATTCTTGCTGATTTTAAGGCTGACCGAAAACCAATTGAGTGCCAGCATAATGAAGGATCCACTCGAACCAATGCATCTTTCATCACTGACCATTCACCAACAGACATGATCATTTAAGCCTAACTCCAGCTACTGAACGGCCAGCTACATAGACCTCTCATCCCATCCACTATTTATGTAGCCAATATGGCCATATGTTCTGTTAGTTTGTGAAATTTCAGACCTCATCTCAAAATTCCCTTTATATTCTGTTTGATTGTCCCCATATCCTACTAGAAGCTCCAATTGATATTATCTCAATCCCAACAGAGTAATCATTGTTCAATGCACACGAGAGTTTTCTCAACTTTCATAGAGAGCAAGACAAGAGGAATTAAACTTGAAGCTCACTTCGCATTCTATTATCTCACTTGCACCACATGCCCTAACATTTTCTAAATGCTCACACATAACACCACTTCACACAGTCACAACCCACACAAACAATACCAAGTGCCCGATGCATTCGCTGGGGCAAAGGTGCCCCCTTTACAATTTCTTAGTGTTGACTACAAATGACCTAGAGAGAACAAGAGAGAGTATTCTCAACCGTCATTTGGTTTGGGGGTGTGTGGGAAGTGGGTGTGTTTTACAATGTCAGTTGACTATACTGACTGGGGGGTTTCACTTGAAAGATCCAGCAATACTCCGCCAATTTATCATGAGCCAATGTAATGTTGCTTCTTAGTTTTTTCATATGCTCATCGCTTGGGTATTCCTTCCTACTTTCCTAGTCTTCCTACTCATACAAGAGATACGTCGAAATCATCCCAATTTGACAAACCCAAAACACAAAATCCAAACTTCACCCATAAAAATTGAGGAAAGAAGCTGTTTGAAAACTCAGGAAAAAACCAACCTAGAAGGAATTAATAAAATTCAAAACCCCCACAATAAAAAATATTGCAAGAATGAACCCGTAACTTGTAAATATCCTTTATTCCTTTGATGCCCCTTCATCCCAATCCAATCACATGAATCCTAGTAGGAAAATTCCCCACAATCCAACCCACCCACCCAACCAAAGATTCCACAAGCATAAACATTAAAAAAAAAAAATTAAAAAACAAAAACAAAAAATCCAAAACCTAGCTAGCAATTTCTTCAATTCGATTGGTCATTTCTGCAAATTCTAACCGCAAACATTCTTACGCACTTTCCACACAGAAAATTCTAACCCTCAACCAAACCAATCAACCATAAGAATATTAAAAAATAAAATAGAATAAAAAAACCTGTAGAAACCTACCAAGAAAGCACCAGACTTGCATCACAAATTCTTCAAAGCCCACATCAGATGCAACAAATTCAACAATTTAACGGCAAAAAATGAAACAGGAGGGGGCAATATATATGTGTGTGTGTGTATATATATATATAACACAAATTGGGAGAAAAGAAGAGCCCATGAAGGAAAATGCAATAAAGAACGGACCTGATGGATTGGAGGGTACATTGAATTGGTGCATACAGGGCATTCCAGTAGCTCATGGACGCTGGTGGTGGAAGGATGTATCGCAGAGGGGTTGTTGTTATGAGGCTTCAGAGGAAACGGATGATGATGATTCAGATTGTGATGGATCCCATCCTCATCCACCCCATCCGAGGATGTAACGCATTCAATGCTATCCAGTTCCATTCATACAGAGAGAGAAAGAGAAAATATTATTTATATATATGTAGAGAGAGAGAGAGAGAAAAAGAGAGAGAAGTTTGTCAAATTTGTGGGTTTTTATTTGATGGGATTGGTTTTTTTGTTGGTAATTGCTACCCAGTACTCAGCTGGATGAACACAGAATACCAAGAAAATCACAGAGACAGGCAGAGAGAGAGGGAGGGAGAGGCGCTCTTCCGCTTCCTGGGTCGTGAGAGAGAGAGAGAGAGAGAGATGGGGGAACCAGTTGGGGGGAGGGGGGCGGGGGTAGAGAACAAAAATTAAGTGGGAAAGTAGCACCAAATGGAAAAATGAAAAACAAAAAATTTAGTGGCAATAGTATAATGGGAAGGGGTAGACAGATTAGGTAGGGATTATGGAAAATCTTTGATCTTGATTCACTTATAATGGGGAATTTTCTTTCCTTTTTATTGTTTGTTAGCTGTTATACTTAGATAATTATTCTATCTCTTAAGAGTAGGTTCTGGAGACATGGGGGACAGGCCTAAGGTGGAGGTGATGCGAATCATTAGTCTGTTAATAATTATTGTTAATAATTATTATAATTGATGCACACAAGTATTTTATTTTACGGAGTATCTTTTATTTTTCCCTTTTACATAAGCATGTTTAGTTTTGAGTCCATCATTTTGGCACTTTCCTCTCTTTTTCCATGAATTGTTTTATAATGAAATTTTGTATGCAAACTCTTCTAAGATTTTTCATTTAATTTTAAAATACTTGTCTTGAAATTTATATAGTATCTCTAGGAGTAAGGCGGGTACGTTGATATACCTAAAGGCAATTCGTTGTAACATTTTTATTTTTTGTTTTTAGAGTCGACAAGAGTGCATTCCTTTCAAATTTGTGGGGACTGTTTGGATGGTCATACTGACACCTAATATTTAAGATATAAAAAGATGGAGTAGGATTTATTTTCATTGCCTTGGGCCACTTGCTATTAACTCCTAGTTCAACTCTCTCTAAGGTTTAATCACAAAATCATTGTGGGTGAACAAAATGTCTATTAAGTATATTTTTGGGGTGGGATCTATACTTATATTTAATTATGGGTCATATCTCATATAAGAAATGTTAAAAGGGGAAAACAAAAGGGATAGAAATAATAGCATTTTCCTTATTGCTATCACCCATTTGGATCGCATGTTGAACCATTGATTGAACATATGACACACCCCTCTTAATTAAGGAAAGTTTTGTTTCACCTTCTGGTTTTTGTTTGTGTTTTTTCGTTTTTGTTTCTTTGGTTTTTTGTTTTTTTCCCCCTTTTAGCAAATGATCGACACACAAAGCTTCCATTGTGTGGCCCTTCCTAGCAAGATCAAAGTTGTTCAAATGCATGGATTCACCACCATTCGTTCCCATCCATGCGTTGTCTTCTGATGCACGAGCCCATTTGCCCAAAATAAAACCCAATTTACATTCAACCACATACTGCATGTATTCTCTTCTGTTCCATCGGGTAATCCATGTCATCATCATTGTCGTTCATTGGTGCTCAAGGAAGGTATTTGTGATTTATTACTCATGAGATCCCTGTTCAAGCATAGATGTCATCATATTTAGAGAGAAGATTTTGAGTAATAATGGCATAAAAGATTACTTAGGTTAAACGTTACTTTAAGATAGAATGGTCATTACTCATTAGCTGATTAGAGTTACTTAAAGGATGAGGCCCAATAGAGCAATGTCACACATCACATAAACAACTCCAATCCTCGAGTCTTCGATACCACGTCAACTCGTAGATGTAATACCACGAGTGAATTAAAAGAGATCAGAAAGGCTTGTGAAACAATTTTAAAATGTTTCTAAATTGATAAATTCTAGTGGCCAGTTTGAAAACACTTTCTCTCTCCCCTCCCCTCCTCCTTTCAACTGTAATGAAAAAGACCCTTTCTGAAGCTGTTCATAACATCCTTTGTTAACCCACTCCCCCACCGAAAAGGAATAAAAGGGTCTGACCCAAATTTTAACCCCTATGCCCTTTTGAAGCTGTTGCCGGCATCCGTTGTTGACCTAAAGATAAAAACAGGAAAAAGAAAAGAAACCAAAACCACATTGCTACTATAGTTCTCCTAATCATTGTGGCCCAGAACCAATCAAGAAAATCTACAGCATTTTGCATCTCAACTTGTGATTCAACTATTTATTCTTCAATGAATAATAAATTATCTCACAGATTTAAGAAGGAAAAAAAAAAAGAACAAATATGTTACAAAATTTACCAAAGAAGCTGCTCCCCTTCGGTCATTCACTGTCCTTGAACCCTAATAGAGCATCAAATAGATTATCGAACAGCAACACCCTTCAGCTTCGTGCAATTAGTTGCAACACCAACATGCAATATGTCGACTCTCAATCAATAAACTTGAACCAGTTTTGACATTACCAGTATAAGCATCTGTGGAACTTTATCCCTCCAAGAAAGACATATAGCTCAACAAGTAAACCACCACCTACCACTGATTTGGGAAGGCTTCTCTGTATTTTGCATCCTCACCCAGAGTCAGCTGTGTTATTGTTGCATCCCTTACCCGGGTGTTCAGAAGTCTTTGTGCTAACCTATCTTTTGGTGTCACTTTCTTACGCAGCATGGATGCTAGAGTTTGCTTTTTGTTTCTGGATGTGGCCTTCTCCCCATTGGTAGTCTCCAAATCTTCTCCAATAGTTGCAGATCTTGAAGTTGAAGCCAACGCAGCCTCCCGTAAAACAGCATCATTGTGTTCCCGAACTTTTGCAAGCTTTGCACGCTTCAATGATTGTTTATCATACTCTCTCCTTTTTGCTTCCTCTTTACCTCTATCCCGGACATTCTTCACCGCCTGTTTTGCTAATTGCTCAACTAAATCAGTCCCCAATTCAATTGCTACCTCATCTGTTGAAGAACTCTGATTGATTGGCTTTCCTTCATCGTCGCGGGGAATTATAGGCCCATGAAAAGGGCAAATTCTCAAATCTTTTCTCTGACAAAGTTGCCCTTTGCTCAGAGGAGCACGGCATGGTTGGATTTCAACATGTTCTTCTTTGTAAAGAGTTGTCTGAACATTCAACTCTGCGATTTTATCTGCCGGAATAACAGCATCATAGTCTACCCTACCCCAGTGGCCTTCAAGCTCCAGTCCCCTCTGATTGGCCAAAAAATCTCGCTTTGAACCCCAATTATCCAAAAAAGAACCCCACTTCATGACGGGAGCTTCATCCAAAAGCTTACTCCTTTCAGAGGTTGAACCAGTTCCACCACCCTTACCACCCAGCATTTCATCGCCATTTGACTCTTTATTACTGAGTTTGGGAGCTTTAGTCTTCATCTTGTTAGAAGTTGATGCCACAGCAAGATCTTCACTATGCTTGTTGGTTGCACTAGAACTCCCACTCTCAAATGATTCAATCTTACCCTCCTCCCAAAAATCTTCTTCCTCAAGATTAACTGTGTCAACAAGAGAACAACCAGATTCTTCACATTTTTTCTTTACTGACTGGATATGATTTCGAATATCAATGAACTCTTTCAATGTGGAGTCTCTAAACCTGTTGTCTGCCACTTCAACTCTTATAAGAATAGAGATCCATTCTTGCACTGAGGCCAAATGCCTCATCACTAGAAGCTTGTAGAGCTCCCTCAATGCATCAAAAACCACTTTATTGTCATTATTCTCATGCACCTTTTCCCCTTCTTTCAGTGAATCAAGTCGGATCTGCCGCAGTTCAGAAGAACAAAACTCTTCCATTTCTTCATCCTCTAAGGGACCCAGTGGCACACTTTCATCATTAGTTTGAACAATGTCTAAACATTCCATGATCTCATCAATTGTTGACTGTATTTCATCTTTAATTGAAGAAAAACTTCCCTTCAGTGTTTCATACTTGTTCAGTAAAATCTCTTTTGATCTGATCTCCCTTTCCCTTCTCTCCTGCTGAATCCGAGCTGCATTGGCTTGAATATTAGGAAATTGGAAGCGAAGGGTGTTTTTCAGGTACTCAAACCCTAATCTAAGTTGTCTGTAATGAATCCCAAACGAAGCATTCCACTTCTCTAAAAATTCAATTGCCTTTGACCGCAAAACAGATGCAACAGCAGGAGGTGCGGGAAGTGGCAGGTTTCTTCTAAATCCAATACTCAAACTCAATAACTGATCTAAGTTCACAACAAGAAGGGTTCTAAAAAGCTTTGACCGCATGAACAGTTCATCAATGATAAGAAGTGAAAGGTACCGTACCTGCAAAACACAACCCAAATTAAAATTTTCTGAGCATTTAATCATTTTCGACAGTTTTCTCTTCTCTTACTCACCCCTTAGGTTCTGTTTGGATCCATAAAGAACGAGACAAAGGGAAAGTGCTGATATTTTCTATAAAATAGACCATTTTAAAGCATTTTTGCAATTTCTGCTTTTCTTTCCCTTGATTTTTTCGAGTTCCAAGCAGAGGCTTTATAAAGAAAGTATAGAACCATGAGGATAAGGTTATCACTGACATCCTAAACATCAACCTCTAAACCTGAACTCAAGCTTGCGGACTAAATCACCAATCAACTGATGAATGCCATACGGCCATGGATAATATACTAATGCTCTGTTTGATTGCTGAAAAAATTTAGGAAAATAACAGAAACTAAAATTTCAACCTAACAATTTTATAATTGGCTTGTTTTTTTGTCCCATGAAAATTGAATTGTTTAACTGTATTATGCATATAATTTTGTGGACAATCCATCACCGTGAATGGGGCAATTCGAGAAAACAGCTGCCATCATCACAAACGACACCAAAAAAAAAAAAAAAAAAAAAAAAAGGAAAAAGGAAAAAGTTGGAAAGAGAGGCATTTTATGAATTTCTAAATGCAGACTCCCAACTATTTTTAAATGCCCCATTCAACTAGATAGATTTGTGCATTCATTGATAACTTAAAAAATGTGAATGAAGCCATTCAAATTTCATGGAACAATCCGAAAGGCCCCTAATCGTTTGAGACTGAATTAAAAAAAAACCCTTCACTCAAATGAGCTTAATAGAACCCATCAGCCGCAATCGCTGTGACTTTCTCATTCTATTGAAACCCCAAAAGCGTGAAACATAAGATTCAAAACTACATTTTTCTTCTATTTTCATTCCATTTCCTCAGTTTCCTCAGCAACCAAACAAAGGGTAAGACAATACACACCCAATTAGATAACAACATAAGTTCTTCGATCCTTGATCATAACGAAATCCTTAATTTCAGTACAATATCCAACTTAAAAATATAAAAAATTAAAATAAAATAAACCCTAGATTTAGTCGTTCTGTTTGCTCGATCATATAGAAAATTGATATATATATAGATTGAGATTGAAAGAGGACCTGAGAGTGGTCTCGCTTCATGAGGTCCATTAGGGTTTGGGCGGCGAGGTGGAGCTCTGACTCGGAAGAACGAACCAGCGATTTGATTGATTTGAGGAGGCGTGGGTCCACCTGTGGTGCCGTCGAGTTGGTAGCTTTCTCTATCAACGTTCTCACCTTCCCTCCTCCTCCTCCTCCTCCTTCCCTCTCCTCCTCCATCTCAACCATCCACTCAGATTTCTGATTCGATCCCCAAAAAATGCCTCCTCAATTCGAATCCCTACCTATATATATATTTGCGCGTGTATATATATGTTTTTGTCTTTATACGCTCGCCGCCTCGTCACATGTAAATTGACACTAGTACCATCACTCAAATGTTCTAACTATGGAATTTCCGAGGTACAGATTCGTCCGGAGTTAAGGGTATTATCGGAAACAGCATGAAAAAAAAAAAGGAAGACGTCCCATCGCGCAAGTTTATTGGACGACGCCGTTTCTAACTGATTTCGTGTTGTCCGAAGGGTGAAATGGAAAATAAAATGAATAAACAGGGGAAAAAAAAAAAAAACGGTTTAACGGGTTATTCTGTTGAGTGGCGCCAACATATATTCTATCCTACCTTGTAATTTTTGAAGCAAAAGAATTCAAAGATCAGTCTACAACTCAATGAAGATGGAGGCAAACAAGAACTACTTCAGATTCAAAGTTGTTTTGGGCATGTTGGTGGTTTTCATTTCCATTGTTTCCTGCTCAAAAATTCACAAGGTTCGAGGTAATTTCTTCGCTTCAATCACCAGAATTTTCAAAATGGAACAAGCATATTTCCATATGGACTTCTTTGGTTGAAATCCTTGTATTTTGAACTTTGTTGGGTCATGCTGAGAATTATGTTCTTTCTTGAATGACATGAAATCGGAACTATATTGGAATTAGGCATTTCTTAGTGCTCCGTTTGGTTGCTGAGAAAATTCACGAAAAGAAAAAATTTTCCACCTTAGTTGGGCTTATTCCTTTCTGGGAAACTAGAGCAACATTCATTTTCCTTTTTCTTCTGAGCAATTTCCCAGCAACTCGACAGTCCGTGAAGCTATGTACGTGTTTCTTCAATTCTTCTTGAACCTTTGGTGTTGATCTTATTATTTTAGTGATTTGTTGGTTCTTTTCATTATCAAGATTCAGAGTTCGATGATCTATCATCATCATTATTATTATTAAAATATTTATCTTGTATCCTCTGTTTGGCTGCGGAGAAAAGGTAAGGAAATCAAAGAATGTAAAACATAGTTTGAGTCCTGAAATCAAAGGACTTGTATTGTCTAGACCATCAATTGTGATTGGCTGATTTGTAATGAGATTTTAGTCTTTCGGAATAATGATTAATGAAAGAAAATATTTGAATTTTTAATCTCAAACCAAACCAAATTACTCCAATCTCCGAAAATCTCATCAAGATTCAACTAAGAACTTAGTACCCTTATCAATGCGCGACTACCTCAACACTAACTATGGCAATACTAATTTCAATTATAACTTCTTGGAAGTTCAACTGAAGACTATAGGATCTTTCTTTCTTACTTGGGTCAGAAATTGTTGGATTGGACAACAATACAGTGGTGCATTTGACTATATGCCTGTTTCTGTTTATGGAAGCATGTTATTGTAGATTTTCTTCTGGATGAAATTGTGATTTGCCTGTACAAATTATAGTCGATCGATTGACGGGGTTATTATTTTTTCAGATATTGATGTGGGAGTAAATTATGGACGTTTAGGCTCAAACCTTCCTCCACCAGAAGAAGTATTAGAGCTCATAACCTCACTATCAATCAGACATGTCAAAACTTTTGACATGGATCCAGCCGTGACTAAAGCCTTCGCAAACACTGGTATCTCTTTGTCCTTGTGTGTTCCAGATAACCAAATTCCCAGTTTGGCTTCCAATTCATCAGAAGCGATATTGGTTGTTGAAACCTTCATTCTTCCTTTCCACAAGAGAACCAGAATATATTCTATATCCATTGGAAATGAAGTATCCACGATTGATGAATTTGCTCGATCACTCCTCCCAGCTATGGAGAACATGTACTTAGCCCTCAGAAAATTTCGTTTACACAAAAGGATCCTGGTTTCTACCCCTCATTCGTTAGCCATTTTAGCCATCGTGTTTCCCCCATCAGGTGCTGTCTTTCAGGAATCAATTGCAGAATCAGTCCTCTGGCCAGTTCTTTCATTTTTGAATAGGACAAAATCCCCCTTTATGGTGAACGTGTATCCGTATCTAACATATAATGGTTCTTCTACCATTTCCTTGGACTTTGCTTTATTTTCAGAGAACATTCAGAGCTTGAAATATACAGACCCAAACACCAATCTTACCTATACAAACTTGTTTGATGTTATGGTTGATGCTGTGAGTTCGGCAGCGTATTCTCTGGGGTTTCACAATTTGCCTTTGGTTGTCTCCGAAACTGGCTGGCCTTCACAGGGCGGCTCAGATGACACTGCTGCTTCATTGCAGAATGCTGAGATTTTCAATAAGAGGCTAATAAAGCATGTGAATGGGAAGCCGATAAAGGGGACCCCTTTGAGGCCTGGAGTACCAATTCCAACGTATATTTTCTCTTTGTTTGACGAAGATCAGAAGCCTGGTGCTCCTGTAGAGAATCATTGGGGTATACTATATGCAAATGGCACAAGTAAGTATGATTTAAATCCACCTCATCTACGGAGTTCTATATAGAAACTTTGAGGAAATGAAATAAGATGCTTATGGCACTGTGATGCACGGGAAAGAGATGATCTCCATGACTTGGTGAGGATAATTTGCTGTTATTTGATATTGTCTGAGATTTTTAGAAATTAATGCTCACTGAAATAAACTTTCGAAGTCATAAATGTTAATTGCACTATTGCAGGGCTAGTCTATTCTGCAGTTTCAATAGCATCAGTGAAGGAAAACAGAGAAAACTGCTTCTTTATTAAAGCTTATGATCGAACTGCTAGAATTGGCTTTGCTCTTCTTTCAACAGACTCAACTATATTCATCTGATCAATAATTCCGGATCTTTGAATGTCTAGGCAAAAACATGGCCTAGTTTTCTGTACAATGTCGACTTGCGATTGACATTTTATTCACTATGACTCCAAGAACACAAGCAAAATGACGCACAGTAGATAATACTATTTCACATACGGTTTATGCTGGAGAGGAACGATAAGGATTTCAATGGTGTAGGACCTAGTGAAAGAAGTCTTTTTCTTTCTATCTTTCTTTCTTTCTTAATTTTTTTTTTTTTTTTTTTTTTTTTTTTTTTTTTTTTTTGACGATGAGGCTATCTTGACCAACTTGCATGCACTTTGACTAAATCTTTTTCCGGACGATCTTAAGAGCGCACTCCCCCACATCGGCATGGTGCATTCAGGAAATAATTCCTGGTGTGCTCCTCAGAAGAATCGAACCCAGATTGATAGAATAGAGGGGCTCTCTTCCTACCAACTGAAGGTAGTGAAAGAAGCCTCGAATACCCTTACAAGCATTTATACTTGTTTCAATGTGACTCTTTCCTATCACTACTAATGTTGCTTTTCCTATTGTTATGATTAAATGATTGTATTTCAGTAAAAATGTTCTCCATGATTATCTTACTGTAAATGGGTAGGTGAATGAAATTAACTATACTACTTTCTTTGGTTACCCTTGGTGTCAAAACATTTATCAAGCGAGTTTGGAAGTTCTAGAAAAATTGACTCTGTCTCGGTTTTTGCGTAACATATGACGGAGAAAATTCATCATCAAGAAGAGTACTACTTTGCCCTTTAATGAAATAGCAAGATTGATCCAATTGATAGTATGCCCGCTGGTCTCTTTAAAATGGGCATCATGCTGCTGCTGGTGGGCATTATGAGATTATCATGGGTAAATCTATTTTGGGCAGATTTGGTGCTCACCACTTTTTAATATTAAGAACCTCGTGGCGTGCCAGTGTGTGGAGGTGTGCCAGTATGCCACGCACGAAACACTAACTAATGACAAATGAATGTTTTTTCCAATGACAATGTTTTTATCCGAGGGATATTGTCGGGCCATATCCCAAATGGCCACAAATAAAAAGCTAGCATCAATTATTTTGCCTAGGCCGTGGCACCACATTCATTATTGAAAAACAATTAATTGTACTACACTTTTAAGTTGTAATTTTGTCCACACCTTGATCTTATCAACCCAAAATAATCAAGAATTTAGACTTGAGGTAAAATTAAATTTAGGGTAAAATGCAAAAAACCCCTTTCTATTATTACCCATTTTGCAAGATACCCCCTCTAAAAAAAAACTCAACAAAAAACCCCGTATATTGTTCCAGGGGAGTACGCCGTTAATGGCAACCTGAAATGTTCATTTTACCGCTCCACAGAAAATATTAAAATATTAATATCTGAGTTTTAAAAATGATTTTTAAATATATTTATGAAATGACAGGTTTACCCTAACCCCCTCATGTTCTCATCTCTCTTTTGTGAACGTTTGGCTTCTTTGTCGCCGACGATACACTGGTCTGTACCCTTAAACCTAGCCATCCACTCACGTCGATCTGCTACTCTGATTTTGTTACATATATACATATACACATGAATTTGTATTCTACAAGCCCAAAAGAACAGCCAAACATAGTAACCCAAATGAAGCTATGGATCAGATTGGGGCATGGAGTGAGATGGCAATGGGGGAATAAAGGGGGATGGCAACTGAGGCAGCAGTGGAGAACAACGGCGATGTCTGCACACAATCTCGCCGGTGGAGAACGACGGCGAGACGGTAATGGCATGATAGAGGTCTTCTCTCTCATAGACCCACATAACCCTAGCTCCTATTATCGTTGACGGTAACGGCGTTGAAGGAAGACGACGACGGTGAAGCCATCTATGGATCGGTGTTGTTCTGAGTCAATGGCTAAGAGAGACACGCACACACGGCACGGCCATGGATCTTGGAAAAAAAGCAATGTAGAAAGGGGGAAAAGGGTTATTCTGGGATCACCATGACTTGCTATCGACAGTCGCAAAAAATGGTGGTTTTCTGGTTAAAATCGTCGCCTCGTCGGAGAAGATGGACAAAATTCATTGCTGGTGGGGAGGGTTTGAGGATACCCATATTTGGTTCGATTCACGCCGGTGGAAGAGAAGCAGGGGAAGAGTTCAGATCTGGAGCAATTAACCCTCACCTGTAAAATCTCCACTGTTGATGGTCTTCATCGGCACCACCAACCACCAACAACACTGCCATCGGTTGCTGTGAAGCTCCCAAAAATCTCCACTGTCTATGGTCTTCGCCGGCACCACCAACCACTAACAACATTGCCGTTGGTTACTGTGAAGCTCCCAAAACCTTTAGCTCATGGGTTCATCTTCTAGTTGGGGATTTTGCAATGGTTAATGGTCGGTCTAGCTCTTTGGATGGTTTTGGTAGACGAGAGCTCTTTGGATTCGAGGGAGGGGGTAAAGAAAACTGTGAAGCTCTCGGCGGTGCACCATGGAAAGCGGCATAAAGAAAACTTGGAAGAAAAAAAAAATGCTACGTAGCAGCCACGTGAGGTGGTGGTGCAGAAGGGCATTTTAGTCATAAAATGATGTTACCTGTATCACGTGCCAGCCACATGAGATTTTTCTATTAACTTACCTAATGGCATGTGGACGGAAGGGAGTATTTGCTAACCCTACACAATATGGGGGGTTTTTTGCCGGGTTTTTTTTTTAGAGGGGGGTATCTTGCAAAATGGGTAATAATAGAGGGGGTTTTTTGCATTTTACCCTTGAATTTAATATTACCCACAGTAATCCCCTTGATTAGAGTCGTAGATAAAACAACGACATTCCAAATCTTTTATTTTCCATAAATTATTAAGCTTTTACATAACAAATTAAATAAAGGGAGATTATTTATTTATTGGATAGATATAGGGGAATTGTGACTCCCATTATAAATGGAGTACTAACGTACTCCTCAAAGCACGTGATGTTCTCGGCTTGGAGTTCAAAGAAGATTTGAGACAACAAAGAGCAGGGGGAAGGGGCGTTTCCCTCCACAAAATCAAACATGAACCAACCCTCAGGAGCACGACCCGGGAGCAAACCCGATCCGCGAACCAGGAATATTATACACGACCCGGAACTCCTGCTGCTGGATGCTCCCAATAATCGTCGAATTGTCATCCGATTTGAAGAACGCCAAGCAAGAAATCCCGCTCTCAGGATCCGTGAGCAACACATTCTTCATCGACAGTGACATATCGGCGTTGCGAAAATGCAACACCACCAACGGCACCTTCACCTTCTTCTTCGTCAAATCATAGCACGTGTCGAAGCCCGATTTCTCAACACGCACCCATTTCAAATTGAATGCTCTTCGAAACGGGCTCTTTTCCCTAAAGGGTAGATTTTTTCAACTCTATTCCGACTTTGGTGTAGTTTTTAACTTAATTCCTAGATAGCGATAAATCGTGGTTGCTAACCACGATTTTAACAAAATCGTGGTTAGCAACCACGATTTTAGCCTGGGTATATAAATCTGTATTTTTAACGCTCTATTAGTATAAAAAAATTTATACGCCAAAATCGTGGGTGCTAAGCACGATTTTGGATTAAAATCATGTGATTACGCAGCATTTGGGGAAAACCCCTTAAGAGCCTAAACGCCAGATCTGGTTTCAAAACCAGATCTGGACTCTCTCTCCTCCTCTCTACTCCTTTCTCTTCTCTCCACTCTCTCTCCTCTCCGTTCTCCTCTCTCCACTCTCTCCTCTCCGCCTCTGCTTCTCTCCGTCCCCTTCGCCCTCCCGTCTGAGCAACCCCTCCGCCCTCAGCTCCGTTCTTTTCTGCCATCGGTGAAACCCCAAAAATCTGTTACTCCCATCGGCGACGAGCGACTCCCCCATCCACGGCACGGTGCACGGCGACGAGCTTCTTCAACGCCAGTCGACGACAAGCTTCTTCAACTCCCGTCAACGACGAGATTCTTCAACTCCCGTCGGCGACGAGCTTCTTCCCCTTCGGCGACGAGCTCCTCCTCTTCACACTCCCGTCGGCATCTCACTCAAACCACCTCTCGTTGGTGAGTTTAGGGTTTATAATTTTTTTTTCTTTTGGTTGAAATGCAATGCTATGCCGCTGCGGGATTTAGATCTGAAACCCCCAATTTTTTTTTCCCTGCTATTATGGTTTTGTGTGCTGTAACCAAATCAATTTTTTAAAGACACAAATCAATTTTTAAGATCTGACTTCTTTATGCAATATGCTGATAAAATAGGCCAAAAAATGGTGGATGTTTTAATGTTTTATCAAAAATTTGTTACATATTATGTCGGCATCACCTGCTAAAAACAAAGCAAAGTTGAAATTTGAATTAAATCACAATCGTTGTTAAATTAATGAATTGATTAATTCTGTGTTGATGAAAATGAATTTGAGACAATGCTTGTAAAAATCCCCTTTTGAAATATGCAATACATGTTCCCTTTTTTGTATGTATTAAATGGACAAATCCTGAAATAGGAAATTTTTTTTTTTTTTTTTTTTTACATATACATTACAAAAGAATATTGGTGAAGTTAGCTTGCTGTTAGGGAAATGTTTGCTTTTTTTATTTATTTAAAATGTGCAATACATGTTCAAAATTTTGTTTTGCGTCTGGAATGAAAGATCTCATTTTTATATCATATAAATCTTCAATATTTGTAAGGTTTTAATTTTTTTTTTTTTTTAGCATATACATTAATCCTTTTATTTATGTCTACAGATAGATGGTTCTAGCTTAAGACAGCCATTGGATTTGATAACCTTTCTGCTATTGACGATTGATTGCCAAAGCATGGAATGAATCCAAAAGAATGATTTTGTCTCAATGATTTTTATTTGATGCATTTTAGTTTAATGTGTACGCTAAATATTAACGTAAACCTTACAAAAATAATTTTTGTAAAATTTCTGCATTGATATATTGTTGGTTGCTGAACAAATAGTGAGTAGTTTGATTTTGTACAGGTTTGGTAAGTCGATAATTTGGGATTTCTTGGTTATAGATAGGGTTATGCTTAAATTTCTAAAAAAAATTGGTACTTTGATATATTATTGATTGATGAACGAATAGTGAGTAAGTTCACATTTTTAGAGAAGGCAATTGCATTGCAAACAAATGTGGAAATCTCAGGCTCAGGGCTTCCCATTGGTGGTGGAATGCATCACAAGAGCTTTTCTCATTTTTATTCAGTGATATGTATAACTTTCCTTATTATAGGTTTAAAGCATAATTTGGCTTGTATTCTATCAATTAGAAGGTGGCGTAATTATAAGTCACAAATACAAGTTTTCTTTGTTTTTCCATTGTATTCTTTTTTCCTTTTTCTTTTTTTTTTTTTTAAAATAATATGTAAGGCCTTGAGCACATGATAATGTTGACGGTCAGGAATGCAAACCTAGTTGGGATTCTTTAACCCTCCCTGATGCTTAAGGACCTTTTCTTAGATATATATAATAAATAAATAAAAATAAAGTGTAGAGTTAGCTGCTAATCATGGTGATAATCTTGTTGATTGTAAATTCCTATTGGTTGGCTAGATTGTAACTGGTTGCTCAGCATGGGGGTCAATTGTTTAAGCAATAATCGTGAATTTAATTGTGGTCAATTGGTTGTATATAACGCAGAGTCCTAATTATTTTTGTTACTGAAAATTACTATCAAACTTTATAGATGTCATTTCTTCACAAAAAAGTTGTAAGTACTTATCTTAAGACGGGAAATTTCCAAAGCTAGCGATGGTGTTTTAGCATTCTGTGGGGATTGTTAATGCCCCATAAGTCATTGTTGGAGGAAATTTCACTCCCTGACATTGGTACTAGGTTGCCTTTTCCATCTTAATATCGCTTTCTTTCTATGGATTGTAAAAATAACCGAGCAATTTTTATTAATTTATTTATTTTAAATCAGTGGCTTCTAAACTCAAAAGAATTTATGCTCTTGCAAAAAGTTTTCATAGAGACTGGACCATTTGCTTTTGTTCAATTTTGTTATTTCAGTTTAATTTTGGCGATATAGCCTTATAGAATACAAAATATTCACTTGTAATTGGGTCAATGAAATTTAGAATATGTGGAAATGCTCATAATTATATTCGTATCTTTCCTCTGCTTAATTTTAGGGATATAGTAAAATGTTCGTTTGGGGAATGGACGTATTGACCTATTGACTGCTCAATATTGTGTCATGGCACAATATGAATTATATTGATTGAACAGCCCCGTAGAGTGTCACATATGCCTACGAATTACCAGAGTGGATAACGGTGCAAATTGTGACACAGGCAATAGCAACATTATTTCTGAAAGGACCTATTCATCAAATTGGATGCACACGATATCCTCTTCGTAAAGGTTGAAGAGAGACAAAACAAGGTTGGATCCATGTCAAAGGAACCGTAACAAACCCCTTGTAGGACAATCCACCATGCCAAGTTTAGAATAATGAGCTCACAAACTTAAACTAAATGACTACTAACTTAACTAAGAATGACTGGTAACTTAACTGAGAATGACTAGTAATTGGATGCAAACATATCAAACTTAAAGTCAAACATGATTCGTGCAGGGAACAAAATAAAGTCGTGGTTGTCAACCACGATTTTTAAAAGTCGTGGTTAGGAACCACGATTTTACTTCTAAAAAAATTTTTCCATTTTTTTTATTTTTTAAACACATTAACCATCATAACCGCATCTCATAATCACGATTTTAATCCAAAATCGTGCTTAGCACCCACGATTTTAGTGTATAAATTTTTTATACTAATACAAGCGTTAAAAATACAGATTTGTATACCAACTTAAAATCGTGGTTGCTAACCACGATTTTGTTAAAATCGTGGTTAGCAACCACGATTTATCGTTATCTAGGAATTAAGTTAAAAACTACACCAAAATCGGAATAAAGTTAAAAAAATCTACCTTTTAGGGAAAAGAGCCTTCGAAACGCATCTCGGAGTGCTATATAAGCGGGTTGGACCAACCGAGTCACGAACGTTCCCGAGTCAATCAAGACCCCGCCGTCCCCCGATGAGTCGAATTTGAAAAGAGAGGGTCTAATTTCTAGGACGCGTGAACCCCCTACGCTGATCCCAATCAGCTCAACGTAATAAAATGTAGCGAGAACAGAGTGAGAATTCTTTATTAACGGTGTGAAAATGGCAGTTCGTGAAACGGCTGAGTCGCCAAACATGAGCACGACTTCTTTGTCGGATCAAACACGTCCACGAGACAATAAGAAAATTTCCGGCCGAAGCGTCTGCTGGTTTGGGAGGTTAACGATTCATTCCCACGGCCGAGTCCAAGTATACCCACTGAGCCAGCGAACGCCCCTGTGTTATTCCGGCCGCACCCGAGCAACATGTTAGGCAGACTCGTCCTCCCAAACTTGAGCGTTTCGGTGGAGAACTCATCGTGTGTTTCCGAGTTGTCACCGTAGGATGTGGCGTAGATACACGTATGCCGTGGAGAACAACCCAATGTGTAGTCTGGACGACACAAATGAGATGTACATGAGACAGGGGCGAAGGTCTTGGACTTCTTGGGGTTGAATATGGGGCGGGTTTGTTTGTAGCACTTCACGCACGGGACACACTGAATCCAAACCACGTCGGATCCAGTATCGAGATTCATGTACTTGTACTGTGGAGGTGTACCGACGCCCACTAGTGCCAAGTACTCGCCAAAAATGCCTTGCGAGTATCCCGATATAATTGGGACCCTCAAGTCGGCGCCTTTCTTCTTAGCGGCGGCTGCTATGGCGGTTAGAGTTTTGATCCTGGCGGCGTCGCGCTGGAGTCGGAGCTTGAAGAGGGCTTCTCAGGTTGTGTTGAAAGCTAAGGCGTCTCGGTGCACGAGAGGTAGGGTGATGCTAGTTTCTGAGTCCGTTTCTAGAAGGGTTGAGGTTTGAGATTCTGATTCGGGCCATGAGGGTGTCAATGTTATTGAGAAGGCGGTATCGGAGAGAGAGACAAGGAGGATGGAAAACACAAGGGCTATTGCTTTTCCTTCCATTTTTTGAGAGAGAGAGAGAGAGAGGGAGAGAGAGAGAGAGTGTGTACTCATGTGGGAAGTAGAGTTTTTATTTTTATAAGTAAATGAGTGACTTGGTAGAAAGGGTGAGAGGGATTGTGATCGTCTAAAGAATAACTATTCAATTCACTTTCTCCCTGCACTAGTTCTTTTCTTGGCCGCTTATGCTATGTTTAGTAGCGAGGATGGAAAAATGAGAAGAAGGAAAGATAGGAAGGATGGACTTTTCATCTCTTAAAAAAGGAACTCCTCTTTCCTTTTTATGTATTTGGTAGGCTAGATGAAATTGTAATTTCTTCTTTTTTCTTTTCATTCCTTTGTGTTTGGTAGAATGGATGAATGGATATTAAAAAGTATAATTTTACTTTTTTACTCTCATATGTATAAGAAATTGTGAAAATATCAAGGTAATATAATCATTTTAACAACAACTAATTCTTTTTCTCTACCTTTCTCCCCAAAATTGGAGGAATGAGAAAAATATGACTTGAGGGAATCTCTATCCCTCCTTCCCTTTCCTTCTTTCCCTCCACTTTTCTCTCATCCCCTTTTCATCGAGTCACAAATCCCTTATACCAAACACAGGGTTGGTACTTGGGTTGATTGATTTGGATAGGGGCTGTATGTGGGACCTGGGACTTTCTTGTGTTTGTATTTTGGTTTATGAGGGGGGTTATTACTTTTTTTTTTCTTTTAGTAAACAGGAAACTAATATATTAAAATTTAAACAGTACCAATTAACAAGAACATCAGTGGGTATAAAGCACCCCTAGCTTCAGCCCGTAGTTACTTTATTTAATTGGATGTATTCGGTATTTTATATCAATATAGAAGTACAAGGACAACCATCATTATCTGAGAGATGCATGATAAAAAAACGCAGT